>BLSH010263463.1:1935665-1947512 GCA_018402905.1 Glandirana rugosa
GACGTCGACGTCGTGGAGGGAATAGAGACGGGGGTGGAACAGAGTCGTCAGCCATCGTCTCTCCTCGTGTTTTGACTTGATTTGTCTTGGACTCGAAGAGGCACGTCGGAATTCTCTCTGAACACCTTACATGGGATGTCAAGAGTTCCCCACCCTCCCTTACAACACAGTGCACCCACCTTACCATGTGCTGCTGCCAGGAAGAAGCTGGAGGTGGAGCTGAGAAGCAGAAAGTGTAAGGTCTGTAGGAGGACCAGAGGAGGGCTGGAGTAAGCTGCCGGAGTCTGATGAATGCAGGATCTGAAGGAGGAGTTCGGTCCTCCTCTCTGCCGATGACTGCTGAGATGTGGGGGTGGCAGAGACAAGTCTCTCTTAAGGCTGCACGGAGAAGCTCAGGTTCTGTTTAGTTCAGTTTTGTGCTCCTCTCTGCTACCGACTGCTGAGACAAGGTGGGGGCAGAGATAAGGGAGGTGCTGCAGCTGCAGGAGATGTGCGAAGGATACATGAATTGGCCTGGTGGGCCAGATTTGTGTTTGAGCAACCATTCTCAACCCGGTACTGTCGGACCATAGGGTTCCTCTAGACATTCCTTGAGTTGTGGCTGATTGCCCTCCCATCTGATGGAGATTGCATAATTCCAGGTCTAATATCACTTGGCAGAGCCAGTGGCATGGCACCAGTGGTATTTTTAACTGATTCTAAGGGTGGCATTCTGACCACCACTCTAGGTAGACAGTATTCCCTCTGACCTGCAATGTAAGGGGTATTTTCCCAATAACCCTAAATAGATTAATCTTAGCAGGAGTTCCCTGAGATCTGAAAATTATTTCAAGGGTTCCTCTGGCGTAAAAAGGTTCAGAAAGCCTGCTCTTGTATAACCTGTGCTCCTTGCCTCCTTAGCTACATAAATGGTTATGTAGGAAGATTAAGGGAGAGTAGGGTTGCCACCTGTCCAGGATTCACCCGGACAGTTCGGGTTTGGAATCATGTGTCCGGGTTTCAGACTGCCTGAAACCCGGACAAATTATTCAGACCGTACTATGGCTTCCCAGCAAGGTTGCTGGCTGCAGTTGTTTAAACCTAGAGTGTCTGTTTCATGATGCCCTGAATGAGTATATTAAGGTAAATCAGGGTTCTCAGAGCACCCCTTACATCATAGTTCCCCTTTACACCAGAGGCCACATTGTTCCCCCTTACATCAGAGTCCTCTCCGTACATCAGAGTTCTCAGTGTTGTCCCTTAAATAGAGGTTCCCAGATCATCCCTTATGTTAAAGTCTCCAGAGATCTCCTTTACATCATAGTCTGCAGATTCCCACCTTACAGTGTAAGGGAACTGCGAGTTCAGATGTATAAGGCGAACTCTGTGGATTCAGGTTTAAAAGGAGAATTCTATGGATTCAGATGTAAAAGTGGAACTCTGTGAACTCTGATGTAAAGGGGGACTCTTGTGATTAACTTCATATAATTAGAAATGTTATTTAATTGCAAAATATATGTATAGTTTATACTATAAAAACAAATTGCTGTGCATCGCTAAAGTTTTCGGGTTTGACTTGAAGAAGAGGTGGCAACCCTAAGGGAGAGGCAGTACTTGGGCACTCCCAGAAGAGGGTATGACGCTTAAGGAGGGAGGGGGGTGTGCTAGGGAATTCATTTTTTCCCGGAGTATTTTAATTTTCTAGTGAGTTCAAAGACACTTTGCAAGAGAATAAAAAATAATTTATGGAAAGTAAAAACAATGCCTGTAAGCATTTACAATACTTGAGTCTTCCGTGTTTTAAGTTGGTGACAGGGTCTCTTTAATCCCACTTACCTCCAACCCAAAATTGTCAATGGCTTTGTAGGAGCAAATTGACACCTAAAGGCAGGTGTGAAAAATGGGGTCCAAATTTCCATGATTCCGTCTGATGGGTTGCCATGAATACTCTCCGGATTGTTCTATTAGGACCACCGATGGGCCTCCAGGTGGGCACCTATGCCAGCCAATACAGAAACAATCTCCAGATATATTTTTTTCTAGGGGTTGCAGCCCTTTTGCTTCTCTATTGGATCTCATCTTCCCTCATGTAAAGTGAGTAATGAACCATTTACCACAACAGCATTTCTTCTAACGTGTCGTGTCAACAGGGTGACAGTTAACATCACTTAGGTTCTTGTTTCTACAGCACTTCCAAAGTGAAGGTTATTAAGTGATTTATTTCCCACTCAAGGTATTAGCATTAAAAAGTGCCATCGCTGAAATGTGCGAGAAAAAAAAAATGGTGGCAGGCGCTTCTTAAAGGACCGCTGATAACGGTGGGGTTAATAAATACAATTGTATCAATATTTAGTGCAATAATTCCTTTTATTCTGGTAACTGTTTTGGTTAAAGAAGAATCCCAGGTATGGAAATTATATACTTGGTCCAGCTTGGACCAGTGCATATACCATACCTAGACGGGCGGTGATGTCACGCTCTCCACCTCATCCAATCAAAGAGCACTTTGGATCAGGGCTGGCTCTACCACTAGGCGGCTGCCTAGGGCGCCACTACCACCAGGGGCGCCCATCCGCTGTTGATCCGTCACTGCTCTGCATCAATTACTCATGTCACTGGAGAGCTGTGGCTGGCAGCACCCCAGGGCGGTAAAATGAGGCAGATCCTGGGGCACAGGTGCGGGCCTGTGGACCACGGCTAAAGAAATGGGTAGAGAGGCTCTGCAAAAAATCTCTACCTCCGCCACCTCCATCGTATAAATTGACAGGGCAAAGGGGGTGGAGTCAGGGGCAGAGCCAAAGGGGGGCGGCAAAATGAGGTTTCGCCTAGGGTGTCAAAAATCCTTGCACCAGCCCTGCTTTGGATCCATTCATAAAATGCAAAGCATTCTCTGAATGGTGCCCATGCCCAGCGGCCGACCTCCATGGGTTTATAATGCAGCCAGGCAGCCGCTCAGTGAGGGAGTTGGAAGCTGGTGGAGATCCCTGGAGTAGCGATGTCTATACAGTGATTACCAGAGGGATCCTACAGGTCTGGTATATAAATGGTTACCCTGGTCCGATACACGGAGTTCATCTTTAACCCCTTGCTTACTGGGCACTTAAACCCCCCTCCTGCCCAGACCAATTTTCGGCTTTCAGCGATGTTGCATTTTGAATGACAATTGCGCGATCGTGCTACATTGTACCCAAACAAAATTGTTATCATTTTCCCCCCACAAATAGAGCTTTCTTTTGGTGGTATTTGATCCCCTCTGCGGTTTTCATTTTTTGCGCTATAAACAAAGAAAGAGAGACGATTTACAAAAAAGAACAATATTTTTAACTTTTTGCTATAATACATGTCCAAAAAAAATGAAAAAAAAAAATGATTCATCGGTTTTGGCCGATTTATATTCTTCCTCACGTTTTTGGTAAAAAAAAAAAAAATCGCAATCGGCTTATATTGATTGGTTTGCGCAAAAGTTATTGCATCTACAAATTATGGGAATTGATTTATGGCGTTTTTATTATTATTATTTTTTTTTACTAGTAATGGCTGCGATCTGCGATTTTTACCGGGACTGCGATATTGCAGCGGACATGTCGGACCATTTTTGACACTTTTTTGGGACCAATGACATTTATACAGCAATCAGAAATTTAAATATCCACTGATTACTGAATAAATGTCACTGGCAGTGAAGGGGTTAACACTAAGGGAGCAGTGAAGGGGTTAACTGTGTTCCCTAGGCGTGTTCTAACTGTGAGGGGGCTGGGCTGCCAGGGGCATAAGAGATCTAACTGAACCCAGTGACAGGGATCAGTGGATCTGTCATGCCCCCCCCCCCAACAGAACGGAGAACCGCCGCGTTTACATTGGCGGTTCCCCGTTCTGCCGCTCTAACAGAGGATTGTGGATCTCCGGCGGAAATCAAGTCCGCCCGACCTGCGGGCACACCCACGCAGTGTACGGCAGCCGCGAGAGCGCGTCGCCTCTGGCTGTGTGCGCATGCGGGGAGCGTGTAAAGGCCGCCCCCCCCGGCAATTCAGATCCGCGCTGTAGCCATCTTTTGGCTATAGCGTGGATCTGGACTGGTTAAAGGAGAAGTATGGCCAGACTTCTCCTATGGGTCAATTTGCTTTGCATGCCTGTGACCCATTTTCAGCAGAGAGCGGACGTCACAGGAGGCGGGCCAGGCACCGCGTCATCACAACTTCAAGAGTCGGGATCCGCCAGGTGCCTGGACCGACAGCCGTCTCAGCCAATCAGCGAGCTGCCTTGAGCCTGAGACGGCCAATCCCCGCCCCTCCAGTGAGCGTGGAGTAGCAGAGCGGAGAGCTGCTGATTGACAGCCAGCAGCTCTCTGCTCGGGGGTCTGTGAGGACGGCGGTGTTTGATGGCTCGGTTGTCGTGCACAGACGCAGGGGGACAGATGCAGCATCGGACCCATGCTGCATCCATCTAGATAAGTATAATGGGGGAAAAAAAAACAAAACCCATACTTCTCTTTTGATAAATAAAATTGTACCCTGATTGGGTGCATCAAAGTATTTGTTACCCCAACATTTCATACTCCTGATACAGTGCATCCGGAAAGTATTCACAGCGCTTCACTTTTTCCACATTTTGTTATGTTACAGCCATATTCCAAAATGAATTAAATTCATTATTTTCCTCAAAATTCTACAAACAATCCCCCGTAATGACAACGTGAGAGAAGTTTGTTTGAAATCTTTGCAAATTTATTAAAAATAAAAAAAACAAAAAAATCCCATGTACTGAAGTATCACAGCCTCTGCTCAATACTTTGGTGAAGCACCTTTGGCACCAATTATGGCCTCAGGTCTTTTTGAGTTATGATGCCACCAGCTTGGCACTCCTATTTTTGGGAAGTTTCTCCCATTTTTCTATGCAGGACCTCTCAAGCTCCATCAGGTTGGATGGAGAGCGTCAGGGCACAGCCATTTACAGATCTCTCCAGAGATGTTCAATCGGGTTTAAGTCTGGGCTCTGGCTGGGCCACTGAAGGACATTCACAGAGTTGTCCCGTAGCCACTCCTTTGTTATCTTGGCCGTGTGCTTAGAGTCGTTGTCCTGTTGGGAGATGAACCTTCACCCCAGTCTGAGGACCAGAGAGCTCTGGAGCAGGTTTTCATCAAGGATGTCTCTGTACATTGCTGCATTCATCTTTCCCTCAATCCTGACTAGTCTCCCAGTTCCTGCCACTGAAACATTGCCACAGCATGATGCTGCCACCACCATGCTTCATTGTAGGGATGGTATTGGCCAGGTGATGAGCGGTGCCTGGTTTCTTCCATACATGACGCTTGTCATTCAGGCCAAAGAGTTCAATCTTTGTTTCATCAAACCAGAGAATTTTGTTTCTCATGGTCTGAGAGTCCATCAGGTGCTTTTTGGTAAACTCCAGGCGGGCTGTCATGTGCCTTTTACTGAGAAGTGGCTTCTGTCTGGCCACTCTTCCATACAGGCTGATTGGTGGAGTGCTACAGAGATGGTTGTTCTTCTGGAAGGTTCTCCTCTCTCCATAGAGAAATGCTGGAGCTCAGTCAGAATGACCATCGGGTTCTTGGTCACCTCCCTGACTCAGGCCCTTCCCAATCGCTCAGTTTGGCTGTTGGGCAGGCCGCTCTAGGAAGTCCTGGTGGTTCCAAAATTCTTCCATTTACGGATAATGGAGGCCACTGTCCTTCAATGCTTCAGAAATGTTTCTGTACCCTTCCCCAGATCTGTGCCTCCATGCAATCCTGCCTCGGAGGTCTACAGACAGTTCCTTGGACTTCATGGCTTGGTTTGTGCTCTGACATGCACTGTTAACTATGGAACCTTATATAGACAGGTGTGTGCCTTTCCAAATCATGTCCTATTAAGTTTTCATGACATGAGATGTTGTCAAGGGGCTGGTTGAGGTCAGTATTACTGTAGAAGAGGCATGGCACACTGCAATAAAAAGCTGCCTGCTTTGTGACAAGGTAGGTTTCCACTTTAATAGGCTGGGGGGGGGGGTAAGGTTGGGATTGTTACGTTTTGAGGCACTTTCAAAGTGGAACTGCAGTTCCAGTTCCTGATATTTTTATCCCACCCTTCTTGTGCCACCATCTTTGAATGTCTTGTGTGCACACGGTATGTGCAGAAGGCCTCTCTCTGGAGCTGGCGGAGATCTGTGATACATCTGTGTCCATGCAGAGGTTTCCTGCACATCCGCACACAATGCTATTATCCGGGGCCTTGATATATTTCAGGCATCTGCATGCGTACATGGAAAAACCCCACATGCACGCCAGAGGCGTAACTAGAACCTTCAGGGCCCCGGTGCAAGAAATTATGAAGGGCCCCCTGACCCCTGGCCAGGGTCCTTCCCTCTTCCCACTGATCCTGGGGCCCTTTACTTCCATCGCGGGTCCCTTTATTATGGTACCGCAGCGGGGCCCTTTCACAAGTTCTGCAGCGGGGCCCCCTTTCTGCCATCTTCGGGCCTCCCCATGGTGGTGAAATTCCAGGGCCCGGTCACAATTGCAACCTTTGCAATCCTGATAGTTCTCTCACTGGTGTCAGTAGTTTTTTTTTTTTTTTGCAATATATCTTTTTATTAATTTTTAAGTTTAACCACTTCAGCCCCTGAAGGATTTCACACTTTAGGACCAGAGCACTTTTTGCGATTCGGCACTGCGTCGCTTTAACTGAGAATTGCGCGGTTGTGCGACGTTGTACCCAAACACAATTTGCGTCCTTTTTTTCCCACAAATAGAGCTTTCTTTTGGTGGTATTTGATCACCGCTGCGTCATTTCTGATCGCCGCTATAAACAAAAGAAAAGCGACAATTTTACAAAAAGACCCAAATCTATTACTTTTTGCTAAAATACAAATCCAAAAAAAAAATATAAAAAAACATTTTTTTCCATCGGTTTTGGCCGATTTATATTCATCCTCATATTTTTGGTTAAAAAAATCGCAATCGGCATTTATTGATTGGTTTGCGGAAAAGTGGCCGCATTTACGGACGATGAGAATTAATTTCTGGGTTTTTTATTTATTTTTTATTTTTTACTAGTAATGGCAGCGATCTGCGATTTTTAGCGGTACTTCGATATTTCAGCGGACATGTCGGACCATTTTGACACTTTTTTGGGACCATTGGCATTTATACAGCGATCAGTGCTATAAAAATGCACTGATTACTGTGTAAATGCCATTGGCAGTGAAGGGGTTAACCTGCAGGGGGCGCTCTAAGGGTTAAGTATGTTCCCTGGGCGTGTTCTAACTGTGTGGGGGCTGCCCTAGCAGGGGAAGGGAAGTGATCACAGCCCTTCCCCCTCTCACAGTCCGTGTTTACTTACCTCCGTTCTTTCACTCCGGGGGGGGGGGCATCGCGGGTAGCCGGCAGCGATCGAGTCCGCTGCACCCGCTCCCTGGCTCCCCCCGAACACAGTGAGCGCGCGGGCGCGCCTTCGGCGGCGTGCGCGCGCTCACAATGCTAGTTATCGCGGCCGTCGTCCTGTGACGGCGGTTCGCGATAACGAACCACCTTGTCGCCGTCGCAAGTGGTTAAACAGATACAAATACAAGACGCATGTAACATCAGATAACAAACAAATCATAAACCCCCCCCCCCCCAAAAAAAATGGAAGAATTAGTAGCTGAAAGTAATGACGATAGGTCAAAGTTTGACGAGGCCTGGGAGACTTGGTTAGGATATATCCATAGTTAACCCCGACCTTTTGTTCAGAATAGACCATGAGGTAGGGATGAGTGCAAAATCACAGAATCATTGGGGGGCAAGAGGAGGGGTGGGGGTTGGGGGTAGAGGAGAGAGGAGGGACTCTGTGTCAGCAGATTTAAATTTTTATTTTAATTGTATTATTTTTTTACCATTTCATTTTATTTCTTTTACAATTTTATTTTTACAACTCTTTACAATTTATTTTAGGAACTCTGTTGGGGGGCTTTGATGAGATATCAGGGGGTCTAAACAAACCTCAGCCCTCAATCTCCATCTGTGTGACCTCAGCTGTACAGAATGAATGGACAGGAATAGCTGAGCACCGAGCCTCCCATTCATTCAGAAATGGAAGTATAGTAAAAACAGTTTACTATGTTTCAGTTATGAATGAACCGATTGGTACCAATCACTGACTCTGTCCATTCAGAAAAGGAAGGAGGTGGTAAATGACAAATTTACTGACCCGTTCCCATCTCTCCATCATGACAAATCTTCTACAGGAGGGGGGAAGACAGCAGCTCTGTGGGGGGGACCAGGGAAGCACACAGGGACCCTGGGAACAGCAGAAGACAAGTAAACTGGATAAAGGAAAATGGAGGAGATTGGGTCCTCTAAATGCCACCCCCGCCATCCCTCCTATTCAGGTGTACAAAGGAGGCACATGGGCCCCCTGCACCATGGGGCCCGGTTGCAATTGCAATCCCTGCAACCCCTATCATTACGCCCCTGGCGCACGCAGATGTACCGCAGGCCACTGCCTGGACCTGCAGCACATCTGCACGTGTGCAAAATCCCGCGTTGCATATGCGCCCTTTTCTAAAACTGACTCCTGGGATGTGTGATGTAGACACCCCAGGAGGTGGGGAGCATTATGTCATTCTTGCCTAGGCAATAAAGAAGGAAGTGCTGTGACCATGCACTAAAAAGTTTAGAACCCCCCTTTTTTTTTTTAAAGAACATTCTAGCGAATTATGGGAGAGAGAGAGGGGCTAGGTGGAAAAAAGTTGTTTTATCGAGTGAAGGTTAAAAAAAAAAAGAAGAAAAAGTTTACATTTAAAAAATAAAGTTAAATACAATAAATAAAAAACAATTTTTTTTAAATTAAAAAAAGGCTCCTGCCCCAACGTATACACACATACAAAAAAGATATCATGTGCTGGGGTTTTAAGTGTGTTTTCAAGTAAAAAAAAAAAAAAATTACCTCTTGGCATGTGTATGAAAAAAATTAAAATAAAATAAAAATAAATAAATACATTAAAAAAAAAAAAAAAAAAAAAAGCTCTGGCAGTGAAAGGGTTAAAAAAACCTCAGCCACAGAAGCCATACAAGCAAAGTCAGGGGGCACCAGTGTTGCCAACCTCTCGCAGCGGTTTTTACTGGCAAAACATGGAAAATTTACTGGCAGAGCACATTTTTTACTGGCACCTTGCAAAATAACAGAACTCCTATGAAAAACTAAGACAATTGGTATTCAAACACAACATGGAAACACTGTCAATACCCATATCAAGTAATTTTCCTGGTTTACACTTAAAAAATCAGCACAGCATGACGAATTATCAGACCCTGATATTTATAGACAGTTGTAAAAATCACTGATTTTTACAAACTGTCAGTAAATTTACTGACGGTTGGCAACCCTGGGGGGCACCATATATGTGCATGGTCAGTGACTCATCGGGCAATCAAAAAAAAGATCAAGATGGCGGCCCTGGAGACCGCACCTTCACCAAAGTCATCAATGGAGGCTTCCATATTTCTCTCAGACAGGTCCCCTTTAAATAGGGCCTAGCAAAGGGTTAATAGGCATTTTTTTTTATTTTTACCGACACAACCTGCAAATATTTTCCACGGCACAATAGCAGAAGCCATTATATGGCAGCGTTCCTCGGCTGTTTACATTAAATTTGTTGACAACCCCTGCTACTTAAGTATCCCATCACCATGACAACTGTATCATCCCCGTACAGGCCGCGGCCTCCCCTCGCTCTCCGGGGTGAAGTGCCTTATCTGTCTGAGCTTGATATCCTTGACGTTCGCTGAACATCCCCCGTTCGGATGAAAGTCGAGTGACAATTACCGCCGAACGCAGGCTGACTTTTCCGGCCGCCCTCTGGCATTCGTGGAAATCCGCGGCGCCGCAAAGGGGAAGATTACGGGGGGGAATTCCCCGGAGAGGCGCAATTATTCACATTTTGGATCGTTTCAAACTTCTTCGAACTGCAAATGAAATCCCAGTGGAGGAGATTTATCGTCTATGCCGGGGAAAATGCTACCTAATGGAGAATAAACACGCCGCCGCTTCCATTATCTGGTTTACAATCAAAAGTTTCTATTTTTTTTTCAACCCTGACAAAAGTAAGATGTGAAGGGAAAGCAGTAAATATTATCAGCCCATATTGTTAAGGACTTAAATTCAAATTTTTCTTGGATTTTCTATATATTTTTTATAAATTCTGAGCCCTAATTTTTTTATGATCTGCCGTGTCCCAAAGTGTAGGTCCATCCCCTCAACCACCGGGGCATGTCCCGCAATTGGGGCATTACCTCCTTCCTCCTGGATCTTCAACCATCTGCAGATCCCCCAACCTCCCACAGTGACCCATAGAACTTCTCAACAACCCACAGTGCTTCCAAGCCTCCAACAGGGTCCCTAGACCCTCGTGCTCCCCACAACTCCCCATAGTGCTACCTAGCCTCCAACAGTCCATCTAGCCCAGCACAGAGCTTCCAGCCCCCTCAGACATTGTCCCACAGTACTCCCAACATCTCACAGTGTCTCCGAGCCCCCTGAGAGCACTGAGCCACCACAGTGCCCCCTCCTCGCCAAACGTTCACACAGCCTCCCACAGTGCATCGCAGCCCAGTGCACAGCCTCCATCCCCATGTTGCCCCCAACCTCAAACCATGTCCCCTCAATCTTCCATGGTTCCCCACAGGCCCCCCAATAGATTTCAGCCCCCATATTATCCCCCCAACCTCCCACAGTGCCACCCACATTGTCCCCAGGCCCCCTGAGAGCCCTCAGCCCACACAGTGCCGTTTCCAACCTCCCACGGTGCCCCTTAGCCCAGTGCAAAGTCTACAGTCTGAATAGGGCTCTCAGGTCTCCCACAACCACAAAAAGTGTCCCACAGTGCCCCTCAGCATCTTAAAGTGCACAGTACTCCCAACATCTCAGTGTCTCCGAGCCCCCTGAGAGCACTGAGCCACCACAGTGCGTCCTCCTCCCCAACCGTTCACACAGCCTCCCACAGTGCATCGCAGCCCAGTGCACAGCCTCCATCCCCATGTTGCCCCCAACCTCAAACCATGTCCCCTCAATCTTCCATGGTGCCCCCAAGGCCCCCCAATAGATCTCAGCCCCCATATTATCCCCCCAACCTCCCACAGTGCCACCCACATTGTCCCCTAGGCCCCCTGAGAGCCCTCACACAGTGCCGTCTCCAACCTCCCACAGTGCCCCTTAGCCCAGTGCAAAGTCTAGTCTGAATAGTGCTCTCAGGTCTCCCACAGCCACAAAAAGTGTCCCACAGTGCCCCTCAGCATCTTAAAGTGTCCTGTGGCCCCCAAGAGCTCTCAGCCCCCCCCCCCAACCTTCCACAGCCCCCCTGAGAGCCCTCAGCCCACACAATGCCCTTCTCCCACCTTCCAGTGTGCCCTCAAGCCCAATGCAAAGTCTACCATAGTGCCCTGAGGTCTCCTACAACCTCAAACAGTGTCCACAGTGCCCCTCAGCTTCTCACAGTGTCCCCAGGCCCCCAAGAGCTCTCAGCCTCTCATACTACCCCTCCAACCTCCCACAGTGCCACTCTGACTCCCACAGCCCCCCCGAGCTCCCACAACCTCTAACAGTGTCCCACAGTGCCCCCAGGCCCCTAAGAGCCCTCAGCCCCCACAATGCCCTCCTCAACTTCCCACAATTCCCCCCCAGCCTAGTGCAAACTCTACAGTCTCCATAGTGTCCGAGGTCTCCCACAGCCTCTAACAGTGTCCCACAGTGCCCCCAGGCCCCTAAGAGCCTTCAGTCCCCCTCCCTAACTTTCTATACTGCCCTCAGCCCAGTGCAAAGCCTCCAGCCCCCATAGCGTACTCAACCTCAAACCGTGTCCCACAGTGCCCCTCAGCCTCTCACAGTGTCCCCGGG
>BLSH010263463.1:1955710-1972713 GCA_018402905.1 Glandirana rugosa
CCTTCCTCCAGGACTAAGGAGATATATCTAGAAATATAGTGATCTCCCTAGTGGTCGTCCTCCTTCCCCCAGGACTAAGGAGATTAAAGATCTATATAGAGGAATCAGAACCTCCTTCCTCCTGCTGGTGACCCCTCTAGTGATATAAAGATCTATATAGAGGAATCAGGACCTTCTTCCTCCTGCTGGTGACCCCTCTACTGATATAAAGATCTATATAGAGGAATCAGGACCCCCTTCCTCCTGCTGGTGACCCCTCTAGTGATATAAAGATCTATATAGAGGAATCAGGACCCCCTTCCTCCTGCTGGTGATCCCTCTAGTGATATAAAGATCTATATAGAGGAATCAGGACCTCCTTCCTTCTGCTGGTGACCCCTCTAGTGATATAAAGATTTATATAGAGGAATCAGGACCTCCTTCTTTCTGTTGGTGATCCCTCTAGTGATACATCCCAGAATTCTATTTGCTTTTCTCACTGCCTGGTCACACTGTTTGCTCATTTTGCAATCATCTGAAAATGTGTCACATTTTTCCAATATGTTTCGCCATCAAAAGGGCTTCCTCAGGGGATTTCAGCAACCGCCGTATTCAACCCGACAGAGACCACTCCACAAGCATCAACAAGAGCACCACCCAAGGCGGGACAAAGCACCGTGCAGCTACAGAAGGCGCATAACGTCCAAGTTGGATAGCAGATCGTAGAAAATTCAGCAGGGGGCACCTATGAGTACATGGAGTCCAAAGGTGCAGCGATATAGGTATGCTGTATGACACAAAGCTCCAAGGAAAGCATCCCCAGTTTCCAACAGCATATTATTTATGTATAATTATGTTTAATCCTTCCAATACCGGGCACTTTCACCCCCTTCCTGCCCAGGCCAATTTTTAGCTTTCAGCGCTGTCACACTTTGAATGACAATTGCGCGGTCATGCGACACTGTACCCATATGACATTTCTATTTTTTTTTTAAGAGATGTAAAGCTTTCTTTTGGTGGTATTTAATCACCACTGGGGTTTTATTTTTTGCTAAATAAACAACATTTTTAAAAAATGCATTTTTCTTTGTTTCTGTTGTAAAGTTTTGCATATAGATAATTGTTCTTCATAAATTGAGGCATATGAAGGCGACAATTGCGGTAAAAACACCCGAACAGAAACGTGGGACGCCCGTCGCCCAAAATAAGCTCATGTACTTCTTTTGGGGTGACAGCCGTCCCACGTTTCTGTTCGTGCGTTTTTACCGCGGTTGTCGCCCGAGGAATCGTGGAAAAATCGCACCGCGTTTGGCGTGCTATTGGAATCGACGGGCAACGCACCGGGAACGCGATTGCGAATCGAAGGCAGAATCATGGCGATTCCGCCCGCGATTCGAAACGTGAAGATGTGAACGGAGCCTAAGCCTGTAAGAAAGTTACAGAGTCCACAAACTATGGGGTATATATCTGAAAATTGATCAATCCTCATGTGTTGATGGCCGATCTCATTTCTTGAGGCCTGAAAACACCAGGAAAGTACAAATACTCCCTCCAATTACCCCTTTTTAGAAAATAGACCGTTCAAGGTACTTAGTAAGAGGCATGGCGAGTTTTCTGAAGTTGTAATGTTTTGCACAATTATTTGGAAAATGAAAACTGAGTACTGTCCTTGATACTTTTTTTATTTGCACTAACATAAAAAAAGTATAATAATAATAATAATACTAATACTAATAATAATAATAAAAAAAGTATCAAGGACAGTACTCAGTTTTCTCTGGCACTATTGCACTAATACGGCTACAATCACTTCAAGCAATTTGGAAAATGAAAAATCACTTTCTCTTTTTTTTACATACTGACTCCAGTGCAGTACAGCGCCATCATATGACTGATGTGGCAGTGATCAGGGACACTGACTGGGGACAGTATTATAAAGAAAAATATTTTTTTCATTTTTTTCCTTTTTTATTACATTTTTTAATGCTTTTTTTTTCTAATACAATGTGACCAGAGAAATATAGTGTTACAATAGTAACATTGTACCACTCTGGGGTAGTAATCAGGTTTTTTTTTTTTTTTACACATTATGATTGCTTACACCAGTGAATTTCATTGGTATAAGCAACCATTTGGAGAGGCATGAACAAATCCTATGATGAAAGGTAAACCATTCCTACTGTGAAACACGGAGGTGGATCGCTGATGTGTTGGGGATGTGTGAGCTACAAAGGCACAGAAAATTTGATCAAAATTGATGGCAAGATGAATGCAGTATTTTATCAAAAAATACTGGAGGAACATTTGCATTCATCAGCCAGGAAGCTGGGCATGGGACGTACTTGGATATTCCAACATGACAAAGATCCTAAACACAAGGCCAAGCTGACCTTTCATTGGCTACAGCAGAATAAAGTGAAGGTTCTGGAGTGGCCATCTCAGTCTCCTGACCTCAATATCATTGAGCCACTCTGGGGAGATCTCAAACATGCAGTTCATGCAAGACAGCCCAAGAATTTCAAGGAACTGAAGGCTTTTGGCCAAGAGGAATGGGCAGCTTTACCATCTGAGAAGATAAAGAGCCTCACCCACAAATGCCACAAAAGACTTCAAGATGTCATTGATGTTAAAGGGGGCAATACACGGTATTAAAAACTGGGGTATGTAAACTTTTGATCAGGGTCATTTGGGTAGTTTCTGTTGTCATTGTGATATAAAAAGAGTAAACACAGTTGATTGATAATAAATGGCTTCAGCCAAACACCAACCATGAGTGAAAGAAACGTTTTCGTGTTCTCATTCATATTCCCTGAAAAATTCCCTGAAAAATGGCCAAGAAAGCATAAATTCCGCCAGGGTATGTAAACTTATGAGCACCACTATATATATATACTGTAGTATAGCGTTGCTCAGTATCTGGTGTGCCGGCACATGACAGACACGAGCGGTGGAGCAGAAAGTGGGAATATAAATGTTACACATTGTGACGTGATGGGATCACGGATCCTCCTAATGACTCTCAGCTCCGCGAGGAAAGCGTCCTCTCTTCTGCTGTCAATCACACAGCTGCTTTGCCACAATGCCAAGTTATAAATATCATTGCCTCCCTGCTGAAGATTTCAATGAGTCTGATGCTGTTAATTGCTTCAGGATTCTGTAAGTGAAGGAGAGAGATGTCTTCAAAAGAAAAACTTCAACGCGGATCCCTTTAACCCCTTCCTGAATCCTGGCAATGCGTTGTCTGGTAGTCATCTAGGTTGGCTTCTTATCTGTGGATTGCTACCCCCTTCTCCCATAGAAGCTTCTGGAAATGTTGGGTTCTCCTCTTCTTTCCAGTGGTGACCCCCCCCCCATGTAACCGGACCAGAGTATGCTGACACGCCAATATTGATAATTGGGCTTTATTAAAAATGTCAATAAGCCCCGCAGAGAAGTACTGGTTGGACCTATTGACCAGCCGTATGGATTGTTAGCAGCGATTTCATTCAATAATGCGATAAAATAATTAGGCTTGGTGTGCGCTCTCTTTACCACCTGTGGGAGGTCTAGCCTGAGGCGCACTGGGCGAGCGGAGAACAACGCTGCAAATGGTAATCAAAGCATCGATCAATACATCCAAATGTCTCCAAACTGGAGTGAGAGGGATGCAGCCATCTACTGGGGCCTGACTGCGATCCATAGACCCCAACTAACCTCCAGCCAGTAGGTGAATCTATCACAATGTGATGGAGCCCTGTAGAGTTAACGATGGAGCGTTCAGCCAAGTATTTGTAATCCACAGTGTTGTACTGTATATAATATATAACTCTATATTAATGCCCACGGTCACATGAAGTAGGATGTCTGACAAGCTCATATACACTATATCAGCAAAAGTATTGGGACGCCTGCCTTTACACGCACATGAACTTTAATGGCATCCCAGTCTTAGTCCGTAGGGTTCAATATTGAGTTGGCCCACCCTTTGCAGCTATAACAGCTTCAATTCTTCTGGGAAGGCTGTCCACAAGGTTTGGGCAGGGCTGGTGCAAGGATTTTTGACACCCTAGACAAAACCCCCCACTTGGCTCAACCCCTGGTCTCACCAGCGCCCATAAATGCAGCCTCACCAGCGCCCATAAATGCAGCCTCACCAGCGCCCATAAAAAAAGCCTCACCAGCACCCATAAATAAAGCCTCCCCAGCGCCCATAAATAAACTCTCACCAGTGCCCATAAATAAGGCCTCACTAGCACCCATAAATGCAGCCTCACCAGTGCCCATAAATAAACCCTCACCAGTGCCCATAAATAAGGCCTCACCAGCACCCATAAATGCAGCCTCACCAGTGCCCATAAATAAACCCTCACTAGCGCCCATAAATAAACCCTCACCAGCGCCCATAAATAAACTCTCCCCAGTGCCCATAAATAAGGCCTCACCAGCACCCATAAATGCAGCCTCACCAGTGCCCATAAATAAACCCTCACCAGTGCCCATAAATGAGGCCTCACCAGCACCCATAAATGCAGCCTCACCAGTGCCCATAAATAAACCCTCACCAGTGCCCACAAATAAAGCCTCACCAGCGCACATAAATAAACTCTCAGCAGTGCCCATAAATAAGGCCTCACCAGCACCCATAAATGCAGCCTCACCAGTGCCCATAAATAAAGCCTCACCAGCACCCATAAATGCAGCCTTACCAGCACCCATAAATAAACCCTCACCAGTGCCCATAAATAAGGCCTCACCAGCACCCATAAATAAACCCTCACCAGTGCCCATAAATGCCGCCTCACCAGCGCCCATAAATGCAGCCTCACCAGCGCTCATAAATGCAGCCTCACCAGCGCTCATAAATGCAGCCTCACCAGCGCCCATAAATAAACCCTCACCAGCACCCATTAATATCGCCTCACCAGCGCCTATAAATAAAACCCCACCAGCGCCTATAAATAAAACCCCACCAGCGCCTATAAATAAAGCCTCACCAGCGCCCATAAATGCAGCCTCACCAGCGCCCATAAATGCAGCCTCACCAGCACCCATAAATAAACCCTCACCAGCACCCATTAATATCGCCTCGCCAGCGCCTATAAATAAAACCCCACCAGCGCCTATAAATAAAACCCCACCAGCGCCTATAAATAAAGCCTCACCAGCGCCCATAAATGCAGCCTCACCAGCGCCCATAAATGCAGCCTCACCAGCACCCATAAATAGAGCCTCACCAGCGCCCATAATTGCAGCCTCGCCAGCGCCCATAAATCCAGTCTCACAAGCGCCCAAAAATAGAGCCTCACCAGCGCCCATAAATGCAGCCGCCTCTGTGCCTCTGACACAGTAGCACTGTGTACGGAGGGACTCGGGAGCAGGAGACTGCCTGTTGAGAGTTAGCTGCTGGCTGCAGAGAGAGGGAATAGAATCACCAACCGCTGCGCGCCCTAGGTTCCTAGTGGTAGCACCGGCCCTGGGTTTAGGAGTATATCTATGGGAATGTTTGACCATGCTTCCAGAAGCGCATTTGTGAGGTCAGGCGCTGATGTTGGATGAGAAGGCCTGGCTCGCAGTCTCCACTCCAATTCATCCCAAAGGTGTTCTATCGGGTTGAGGTCAGGACTCTGTGCAGGGCAGTCAAGTTCCTTCACCCTAAACTCGCTCATCCATGTCTTTATGGACCTTGCTTTGTGCACTGGTCCAAATAATTTGGTGGAGGGGGATTATGGTGTCATTGGTCCCAAAAAAGTGTTATTCGGGGTCAGGTTTGTCTGCTGCAATGTCGCAGTGCTATTAAAACTCGCTGATTGTCCCATTACCAGTAAAAACTTTAAAAATAAAGTCCATAAATCTATCCCGTAGATTGTAGATGCGATAACTTTTGCGCAAACCAATCAATATGTGCTTATTGCGATTTTTTTTTTTTACCAAAACTATGTAGAAGAATATATAATCAGCCTAAACTGATGAAAACATGTTATATTTTTATTTATTTTTTATATGTATTAAAGCAGAAAGTAAAAAATATATATTTTTTTCAAAATTGTCGCTTTTTTTTTTTGTTTATAGCACACCTCTGTAGGTGATCAAATACCACCGAAAGAAAGCTCTATTTGTGGGAAAAAAAGGACACAAATTTTATTTGGGTACAACGTCACACGACCGCGCAATAGCCAGTTAAAGCGGCGCAGTGCCGTATCGCAAAAAAATGGCCTGGGCATTAAGGAGGTGAATCCTTCCGGGGCTGAAGTGATTAAAGTTCATATGCGTATAAAGACAGGTGTCCCAATACTTTTGGCAGTATAGTGTATGTATGTTTATATATTTATACTGTTTATACAGACACATTTTGTGTATATATATATATGTGTACTACTGTGTAAACGCTTTAGGCAGGTGTGAAAAAGTGCATTAAGTTTCACCCCCTTTATGACCAGGTCATTTTGTGCTATTCAGCACTACACTACTTTAACTGTTAATTGAGCGGTCGTGCAACGCTGCACTCAAATAAATGACATTTATATCATTTTTTTTCACACAAATAGAGATTTCTTTTGGTGGTATTTGATCACCACTGTTGTTTTTTTAATTTTTTTATTATATAAAAAAATAAAAAAAGACTGAAAATTCTGAATAAAAAATGATATTTTCTACTTATCGTTATAAAACATATCCAATAAAATCAAATTTCTTCATACAGTAAATTTAGGGCAAAATATATTCTGCTACATGTCACATTGTGCTCAGGGCCGGCTCTACCACCAGGCGGAGTAGGCGGCCGCCTAGGGCGCATTGCCGCCCAGGCGCCAAGCCCCTGTCCATATACTACCCCAGCCTGTCCATATACTAACCACTGTGATAATGTGGTGGGAAATCTGGCCCTAACTGACACTGGCTGGGAGGGACACTGACACTGATGTCACTAGTGACACTAATACAGCGATCAACAGTGGTGGCCAGTGGTATATTTCTTGGGGGGCAAACAGTGCACAGCCAGACCCCCACCTTGGTCCCGTCACCCACACCTCCTCCCCCTCCGTCGGTCGGTCACCCTGGCTGCAACACTTTCCCCAGGCTTCCCTGCGTCTCCTCGCGCCTCCTCCTCCCGGTGGCCAGTGTAGCTTCTCTTTTCGGCCAATCGGGAGACCGATCTCAGACCCGCTTCCTGATTGGCGGGGAGGAGAATTAGTGTGACAATAGCGAAAAATGTGTCACACAACTGGGTGGGCTTCGGGCGCAGTGTTCTGTGCCCTGAGCCCATCCTATTTTGATGCCTATTAGAGCCCCTGGCTCTAATCACGTGCTTAAAAAAAAAAAAACTCCCCCATTGGAATCCATGAGTTCTGCGCCCTGCATGTAGGGGCCGGACGCATGGAAGAGGGGGCGACGCCCGTGCGCCCATTATGGACGGGCTGCCACTGGTGAACAGTGATAATGCTATACACTGTCACTGTACTAATGACACTGGTTGTGTGATAGGGGTGGTCAGGAGGGCAATTAAAGGGTTAACTGTGTACCTAACAAGGGTGTGATGATTTTACTCACAGACTGGCTGGCTTTTCTTCCTTATTTATTCTCTGAACACACACAGATCTCTGTGTTTTGATTGGACACAACAATCAGCAGGTTCACAGCCAAAATCATTGGCTGCAAGCCTGCTGAGGAACTCGTACTGTGTCCAACCACAGCACGAGAGGCAAGGGGCATGCACACCTGTAAACCAGGAAGTTCGGGTGGCGTATGGGCACGTCAAGGTGCCCAGAGGAGCCACCGGCCAGCAGTAAAATTACTACCAGCCGGTCGACAAGTTGTTAAAAATGCTTTCAGAAATCAAACTGTTATAATAGTTTAAATGAAAAGAAGAGAAATCCAAATCTAATCAATATTTGGGGTGACCCCCCCCCCCCTTTGCGTTCTTCTAGGTAGACTTACACACAGTTGGTGAAGGAACTCGGCAGGTAGGTTGTTCTATGTACATCTTGGAGAACTAAGCACAGATCTTCTATGGATGTCGGCTGCCTCCAATCCTTCTGTCTCTTTATGTCATCCCAGACAGACTCCATGATGGTGAGATCAGGACTCTGTGGGGGAGGGGGGGCAAGCCATCACTTCCAGTCCAGAGCACCTGCTGACATTTTTCTGCACCCCAGTTTCTATGTTTTTCGGCATAGTTGAGTCACTCAGCCCACGTCAACGGCTTTTTGGCCGCAATTCTTCCATGAAGGCCACCTCTGGCCAGACTTCTCCGCACAGTAGATGGGGGTACCGGGGTCCCATTGGATTCTATCAGCTCCGTGCTGATGGCACTGCTGGACCTCTTCCAATGTGGAAGGGAAGGAAGCATGACATGTCTTTCATCTGCTGCATTACATTTCCTTGGCCAACTACTGTGTCTACCCTCATCAACGTTACCTGACCACGGTGTCTACGGTCCTCAACCTTACCTGACCACTGTGTCTTCACTCCTCAATGTTACCCAACCACTGCGTCTACCCTCCCTAACGTTACCTGACCACTGTGTCTATGGTCCTCAATGTTACCCAACCCCTGCTTCTACGGTCCTCAACATTACCTGACCACTGCGTCTATGCTCCTCGATGTTACCCAACCACTGTGTCCACCCTCCTCAACGTTACCTGACCACTGCGTCTTCGCTCCTCAATGTTACCCAACCACTGTGTCCACCCTCCTCAACGTTACCTGACCACTGCGCCTTCGCTCCTCAATGTTACCCAACCACTGCGTCTACCCTCCCTAACGTTACCTGACCACTGTGTCTATGGTCCTCAATGTTACCCAACCCCTGCTTCTACGGTCCTCAACATTACCTGACCACTGCGTCTATGCTCCTCGATGTTACCCAACCACTGTGTCCACCCTCCTCAACGTTACCTGACCACTGCGTCTTCGCTCCTCAATGTTACCCAACCACTGTGTCCACCCTCCTCAACGTTACCTGACCACTGCGCCTTCGCTCCTCAATGTTACCCAACCACTGCGTCTACCCTCCCTAACGTTACCTGACCACTGTGTCTATGGTCCTCAATGTTACCCAACCCCTGCTTCTACGGTCCTCAACATTACCTGACCACTGCGTCTATGCTCCTCGATGTTACCCAACCACTGTGTCCACCCTCCTCAACGTTACCTGACCACTGCGTCTACACTCCTCAATGTTACCCAACCACTGTGTCTACGCACCTCAACGTTACCCGACCACTACATCTATGGTCCTCAACATTACCCCACCACTGTGTCTATGCTCCTCAACAATACCCGACCACTGCACCTACAGTCCTCAACATTGCCTGTTTCTTTGTGCTTCTTCAAAAGCAGCACATCTTGAAACCCCAGTCTGCTTTGAAACCTTTGTCTGGGAGAGACCTTGCTGATGCAGTATAACTAGCTTGTGTCTTGTTGATGTGCTCAGTCTTGCCACACCCTCACCTTAGTAGCAGAGTTTGGCTGTTCCTCACCCAGTTAAGCCTTCTACACTTCTGTTTCAGTTAATGACTGTGTTTCACCCTACATATGAAATGGATGATCGTTACTACGTGCTTCGTATAATTGGTTAATCATACACCTGACTCTAATCCTACAAAATCCCTGACATTGTGCAAGTGTACAAAGTGTGCGAGTGTAAGAATTGTTGCTGGTTTGAAGCCAAAGGCTGATCAACAGCAAATATTACTTTGATTTTTCTTCTGTTCCCTCACTTTGCATTTTTTAAATTGAAAAAATAAAATAAACAATTAAAATATATAATTTTGAAAACATTCCTACTTTACAGAATTTCTTCACATCTGCCTAAAACTTTTACAGTTATAAATATATTACTAAAAAATGCAGAAAAAAATATTTTTGCATCTAATTTATGTGTTTTCCCCCTGCACCCCATAGCTATTTAGGACGGTATACCCTTTTGAGGACGTGGTTGAGGACGATGGTGGTGTGTGACGTGGTATGTGGTATAAAGCACGGGAGCAGTGGATCCCTACAGACAGCAGTGTATTCCTGGGTGGGTGAGTTTGTTTCTTGAGCACAAGTCAGAATACAAGGTAAGGAGAAAATAATGAATTGATGGCTAGCTCGGTATAATACTCTATAACTGCAATGAAAACAACATGGTCCAGAGAAAAATACCGACCAAGAATAATAAGGTGCCACTGAGCGAGGAAAAATAATAAAATTCCAACACTGCATTTCCTTACCGGAGGAAGACCTAAGTCATGTCACAAGGTTGGAGGTCCAGAAGAAGTCCCTCTTCAGGGTAATCAGACAAAGTCCCCTTGGATGTATATATTCCTCATTCCAGATTTCAGGGTCATCTCTGCTCCATTCCTTCCATAATAACGGCTGGCAATCAATATCTTCTCTCCTCCATGGTTGTCCTACATAAAAGAGAACTTCTCACAAACTCCTTTGATGAGGATACCCAGAAGAATCCGGCTCCGAGTTCCTCCAGCACGGTGTTTTCTCCAGGGCCACCAGCAAACACCATGCAAGATAATTTAGGTCTCCACATTAACATATCAAAGTTGTCTGAGATTATTGATGTCTACACCTGAAATTTCCCGGGACGTTACTAAACAGCAACTTGGGAGGCAATCATTTGTTGCCCAAGTAAATAAAAACAGTAATAATACAGTAAATATTTTAGGTAGAATTCTGTTGCTAAGGAATGTGGGCAATGGGGATTTGTGACGCATACGGTTCTCTATAGACTCAACTTGCACTATATTACCAAAAGTATTGGGACACCTGCCTTTACACGCACATGAACGTTAATGGCATCCCAGTCTTAGTCTGTAGGGTTCAATATTGAGTTGGCCCGCCCTTTGCAGCTATAACAGCTTCACCTCTTCTGGGAAGGTTTAGGAGTGTCTATGGGAATGTTTGACCATTCTTCCAGAAGCGCATTTGTAAGGTCAGGCACTGATATTGGACGAGAAGGCCTGGCTCACTAATTCATCACAAAGGTGTTCTATCGGGTTGAGGTCAGGGCCACCTTAACACATGGGCACCCCTGGGCACTGCCCGGGGGCCCCAGGTGCATGGGGGGCCCCATAATAATCTTTCAAAACATCATAATTGCCAACCATCCCAGATTTGCTGGGACGGTCTCGTTTTTTACTAAGCTGTTCCAGGATGTCAGCGCCCAGGGCAGCATTCCAGATCCTGTACAGTGCCCTCCTGATACCAGTATTGAGTTCTTCTGCTTCCCCCCTGTACTGTGCTCTTTGCGTTGAGTAGTCTTTGATTTATGGCATGTTTTATTATTGTTTAAAATCAATTTGATCAAAAGTACTAATAAATATATGTTTATTTCTATCAATGATTTATACTTTAATTCTTGAGAGTCGGTGTGTAAATTGGGGCAGGCTGGTAAGGGCCCCAGAGTATTACTTTGCCCAGGGGCCCATGATGCTATTAAGACGGCCCTGGTTGAGGTCAGGACCCTGTGCAGGCCAGTCAAATTCTTCCACCTCAAACTTGCTCATCCATGTCTTTATGGACCTTGCTTTGTGCATGTTCCCACTGAAAAGAAGCCCTGCATAGAATGATTTTATATGCAATTTTATTTGATTTTCCATCAAGACCAATCACATTGATTTGATTAACTTTTCAGTTTTGCTTGAAATCAATGAATGAGACAGTATATGTGTTTTCAATAATTCATAGATGCACTCATATCAGGAAGGATAAATATTTAGTTAGTGCAGCGTCAAAGATAACGCCAAGTGAATAATTATTTATAATTAATAATCAATATTAGTGTAGTTATTAAATATATAAATGTTCTGCTCAATCGATCCCTGGGAATATTCCCTAGCACGAAACGGGCAGGGCGGAGCTTACGTCATGCCGCAGATTCCTTCCGTATTAGTGGCTATTGAAACTTCTTTGTATTTTATCCCTGCTAATGTTCTTTGGAGCATAATTTTATGTGGGCTGAATAATTTTAATTAATATGGTTTACTCCTTTGGCTCTGACTTAAGCTCTCGCCGCCCCTCCCATAGCTACTACAGTCATTACTGCCCCCTAGTGGAGAAGTCCAGCAGAGTGGCTGCATGGAAGAGTGAGCCTGTCCATACTATGATACAGAGTGTTGTATGCGGCTTACGATTTTGCAGCTCATTCTCTGGTGAGCGCATGTTAATGATGGTGGTGTGGTGATAATCACGGCCAGCAAATACAAGTCCCACTGATAATTTGGGGGATTTGGAGGACATTTTGTCCTTTCAGTGACACCACTGATACAGGGACATTTTTTCAATTCTATCCGATAGGCAGGGTGGGGGGGGGGGTACAGATTCCCATCTTCACCCTGGGCACTGGTTAACCATGTCCCAGCACTAATACATACAACCTATATACTGTATATACAGTGGAGAAAATAATGATTCGATCCCCTGCAGACTGTGTAAGTTGCCCGCTTACAAAGAAATGAAGGGTCTATCATTTTTATCATTGGTGTATTTTATATGATAGAGACAGAATATCAACCAAAAATCCAGAAAAACACACAATACAAATGTTATAAATAGAGTTGCAGTACAGTGAGTAAAATAAGTATTTGCTCCCTGTCAGGGATCCAGACGAGCATTGCGATCGCACGGGTTCAAGCAAAGGTTCCCACGACCGTTCAGAGGCGCACACATGTACGCATGCGCAGGGATGTTGTCAGAGCACCAACAGAAGGAGGACTCTAGGACCCAGAATCCATCAGAGCAGGAGGGCTCTAGGACCCAGCATCTCTGCCAGCACATCACATGGGCCTTTATAAGGAAGTCAGACTTTGGCTAAAGTGCTGTCTGATCTGCAGCTTGTCAGTACCGGTACCTGCTTGCCCGTTATCTGCTACCTGATCTGTTACCTGATTGACCCGGCTCGTTTGGACCACTCTGCCTTCTCCTACCCTGACCCGGCTTGTTTTGGACCCTGCTTACTTCTGCCTGCCTGATACCCGTTGCTGAACTCAGCTTGCCTCTGGCCATTCTTCGCCTACCGATTCTGCTGCTCCGTTCATCTGTGATTGACCCGGCTTGTCTAACCATCCTCCTGCCTGCTTCAACAGTCAGCTGTCTGCTGTCTTGTGCTCTGCATCCAGCTCCTGTGATCGCTGTCTGCGGCTGCTGTTCCTTTTTCCAGCTGTCTGCTGTCCGGTGTTACCAGCTCCACTCCAGCATTCAGTCTCCTGCTGTTTGCCAGAGGCACTTCTACCTCGCTGTAGTCACGAGACCACTGTTCCCATTCCAGTGGGTTCTGAGTCAGAGCTGTATGAGAGGTCTCCTCCTACAAGAGACAGGCTCCGCACTCAGGTACGTGGTTCATTACAGTATCAGACAGCCATGTCTGAGCCTGTGGGAGGAACCATCTCCATGGAGGAGCTCTGCCAGCATCTCTCTGCACTCACCCAGGCCATCAGGTCCTGGCAAGAAGGCTATACCAGATTAGAGGCTCAAGTCCAGACCTCTTCACCTGCACCCAGCATGGCATCCACCACCACAGCTTCAGCTACTACCCCTCAAGCCAGCACCGGTCCTTCCGTGGTCATACTGCTTCCTGAACCTAGGGTCCCCATGCCTGAAAGATTCTCCAGGGATCAGGCCAAGTTTCGGGCCTTCCGTAAAGCCTGTCAGCTGTTCTTTGCTCTGCAGGCACAGACTTTCTCCCTAGAAGTGACCAAGGTGGGATATGTCATCGCCCTGCTTCAGGGGGGACCACAGTCCTGGGCACATAGACTTTTGGAAGGAAACCATGCACAAGTACAAACCCTGACAGCCTACTTTGATGCTATGGCTCAGCTGTATGATGATCCACAGCCTACTACCACTGCAGAAGCTGCCCTGTATTGGCTGAGCGGCCGAGGACTATGTTACTGACTTCAGACGCTGGAGCGCAGACACCCAGTGGAATGATGCAGCTCTGCAACATCAATTTCGGATGGGGCTCTCTGATGGACTGAAGGATGAGCTTGCCAGAGTGGGAACCCCCAACACCCTGGAAGGACTGATCACTCTATCCATCCAGATTGATCGGCGTCTCCGGGAGCGTCGTGCTGAAAGAGCCACACAACAGCACAGGCCTACCTGGATGATGCCCAGAGTTCCTTCTAATGCCTCTTCTGTTCCAGCACCAACCATGCCGGCTCCCAGCAGCCCAGAACCTGAGTCTTTGCAATTGGGACTGATGCGACCTATGCTGACACCTGAAGAGCGACTCCGGCGTCGGCAGAACAATCTATGCCTGTACTGCGGAGAGGCGGGTCATTATGTCCGCAGTTGCCCTGCCAAGACCCGTAAGTCCATACCACTTGCTTCTACCAGCCTGTCTACTGTGTCCACTAACGCTACTCACATCGCTCTAACCCTTTCATTTCAGCTGCCGGGAAGAACCCTACAAGTCAACACCATTATTGACTCCGGTGCATGCAGCTGTTTTGTTGACCTGCAGTTCACCCATCAACACTGCATTCCCCTGCAACCCAAGTCGCACGGCCTTTCAGTCTACCTTGCTGATGGGTCCCATATCAAGTCTGGACTAGTTACCCAAGAAACTCCTTTGTTGCCTGTCAGCTCTGCTCATCATGAGGAGCTGTTAAAGTGGTAGTAAACCCTCCTATCATTTTCAGCCAAGGAAGCTGCCATCTTGGCCTCTGTTTAATCTACAACTGCCATGATGCTGCACATGTGATCAGCTGTGACACCAGCCATTGGATGGTTTGACAGTCTGGTTTAGAGCACAACCAATGGGAGTGTTAAATTTCCGGCACGTGCCGGAAATGTCACTGGTTTTTAAACTGATAAATGGATGGGTTTACTACCGCTTTAAGCTTGGATGCCATCTCTTCCCCGCTTTTCCCAGTCATTCTGGGCCTTCCATGGCTCCAAGCCCATGATCCATATATAAGTTGGACTACTGAAGAAGTCAAGTTTTCTTCACCTTATTGCCAGAGACATTGTACTTCCAGCACCCCGGTCGCCCCTTTGTCATTACTGTGCCTCAACACAGACCCAGAGATCCAGCGGTCAGTACCTGAGCCTTACCATCTTTTTCTGGATGTGTTCAGCAAACAGGGACACGCTTCCTCCTCACCGCCCTTATGACTGTCCGATTGATCTTCTCCCAGGGGCCGCAATTCCGTTCGGAAACATCTTTCCGCTAACAGAACGGGAGCAAGAGGCACTAAAGGACTATATTGATGAAAACCTTGAGAAGGGATTCATTCGCCCTTCCAAGTCCCCAGCTGGAGCAGGGATATTCTTTGTTACCAAAAAGGATCAATCACTCAGACCTTGTGTGGACTATAGGGAGCTGAATAAAGTCATGATTAAGAATCGTTACCCCCGCATCTTTACCAAACTGGGTGAGGTGGAGGCTATTCTGGACTGCAGGAGGAGACAAGGTCAGACCCAGTTCCTGATTAAATGGAAGGGTTATGGACCAGAAGACAACTCCTGGAAACCTGAATCAAATATTCATGCAAAAAGACTGATTAAAGCCTTTTTCCAGTCTCACCCAGACAAAAGAACATCGATGGGCATCCGGAGGCTGCCCCTTGGGGGGGGGGGGGGCAATGTCAGGGATCCAGACGAGCATTGCAATCGTGCACGCTTGTGCGCACATGCACACTGATTCAAACAAAAGTTCCCACGACCGTTCGGAGGCGCGCACATGTACACATGCGCAGGGATGTTGTCAGGGCACCAATAGCAGGAGGACCCAGAATTCGTCAGAGCAGGAGGGCTCTAGGACCCAGCACCTCTGCCAGCACATCACATGGGCCTTTATAAGGAAGTCGGACTTTGGCTGAAGTGCTGCCTGATCTGCAGCTTCTCAGTACCGGTACCTGCTTGCCCGTTATCTGCTACTTGATCCATTACCTGATTGACCCGGCTCGTTTGGACCACTCTGCCTTTTCCTACCCTGACCCGGCTTGTTTTGGACCCTGCTTACTTCTGCCTGCCTGATACCCGTTGCCGAACCCAGCTTGCCCCTGACCATTCTTCGCCTACCGATTCTGCTGCTCCGTTCATCTGTGATTGACCTGGCTTGTCTGACCATCCTCCTGCCTGTTTTAACAGTCAGCTGTCTGCTGTCCGGTGTTACCAGTTCCACTCCAGCATCCATTCTCCTGCTGTTTGCCAGAGGCACTCCTACCTCGCTGTACTCACGAGCATGGGCGTCCGCAGGTAGGGGCAAGGGGGGGGGCAGTTGCCCCCCCCCCCGGAATCTGGGGTTCTCCACTAGGTCCTTATCCTCTTGAGCCATGTATGCAGTTTCTGACAGTCTCTTGGGCTATGCATGCAGTCTCTGATTATCTCTTGTGCTATGTCCGCAGTCTCTGACTGTCTCCTGTAGTATGTCTGCAGTCTCTGACCGTCTCCTGTACTATGTCTGCAGTCTCTGACCATCTCCTGTACCATGTCTGCAGTCTCTGACGGTCTCCTGTGCCATGTCTGCAGTCTCTGACTGTCTCTTGTACCATGTCCGCAGTCTCTGACTGTCTCTTGTACCATGTCCGCAGTCTCTGACCATCTCCTGTACCATGTCCGCAGTCTCTGACCATCTCCTGTACCATGTTTGTAGTCTCTGACCGTCTCTTGTACCATGTCCGCAGTCTCTGACCATCTCCTGTACCATGTCTGCAGTCTCTGACCATCTCCTGTGCCATGTCTGCAGTCTCTGACCATCTCCTGTACCATGTTTGCAGTCTCTGACCGTCTCTTGTACCATGTCCGCAGTCTCTGACCATCTCCTGTACCATGTCCGCAGTCTCTGACCATCTCCTGTATCATGTCTGCAGTCTCTGATGTCTCCTGTACCATGTCTGCAGTCTCTGACCGTCTCCTGTACTATGTCTGCAGTCTCTGACCATCTCTTATATCATGTCTGCAGTCTCTGACCATGTCCTGTACTATGTCTGCAGTCTCTGACCATCTCTTGTATCATGTCTGCAGTCTCTGACCATCTTCTGTACAATGTCTGCAGTCTCTGATTGTCTCCTGTACCATGTCTGCAGTCTCTGACCGTCTCTTGT
>BLSH010263463.1:1979235-1991734 GCA_018402905.1 Glandirana rugosa
GTTGAGAAGACCCTTCCGACAGGTGTTCCAAATCCTCACAGATACCCTTACACTTCTGGAAGAATGGTCAAACATTCCCATAGACACTCCTAAACCTTGTGGACAGCCTTCCCAGAAGAGTTGAAGCTGTTATAGCTGCCCAAAGCGAGGTCCATAAAGACATGGATGAGCGAGTTTGGGGTGGAGGAACTTGACTGGCCTGCACAGAGTCCTGACCTCAACCCGATAGAACACCTTTGGGATGAATTAGTGCGGAGACTGAGAGCCAGGCCTTCCCATCCAACATCAGTGCCTGACCTCACAAATGCTCTTCTGGAAGAATGGTCAAACATTCCCATAGACACTCCTAAACCTTGTGGACAGCCTTCCCAGAAGAGTTGAAGCTGTTATAGCTGCACAAAGCGAGGTCCATAAAGACATGGATGAGCGGGTTTGAGCGAGAACTTGACTGGCCTGCACAGAGTCCTGACCTCAGCCCAATAGAACACCTTTGGGATGAATTTGTGCAGAAACTGTATGGCAGGCCTTCTCATCCATCATCAGTGTCTGCTATCCTGTCAATATGGACCAAAAACTCTAAGGAATGTTTCCAACACCTTGTCGAATCTATGCCGCGAAGAAGGCAATACATATATTTATATTGGAGAAACCATGCATGGTCCAACATGTAGGCACAGGATGCATTATATACAAAAAGATGGCTACCAACCCACTTTATAACTGGCCTTTGCAGCAAGGTGCACATAGCACAGGTAAATCTTTTTTTTTTAGTTTTGGATAGAATGGAGAGGGATTAGAAACCCTGACAGTTTTTATTGCCAAATCGAAATAATTTGGTGGAGGGGGGATTGTGGTGTGGGGTTGTTTTTCAGGGGTTGGGCTTGGCCTCTTAGTTCCAGTGAAGGGAACTCTTAAGGCGTCAGCACACCAAGACATTTTGGACAATTTCATGTTCCCAACTTTGTGGGAAGAGTTTGGGGATGGCCCCTTCCTGGTCCAACATGACTGCGCACCACTGCACAAAGCAAGGTCCATAAAGACATGGATAAGTGAGTTTGGGGTGTAGGAATTTGACTGGCCTGCACAGAGTCCTGACCTCAACCCGATAGAACACCTTTGGGATGAATTAGAGCGGAGACTGCAAGCCAGGCCTTCTCCTCCAACATTAGTGTCTGACCTCACAAATGCGCTTGTGGTGGGCACAAGTGAACTGCAAAATCTGGACTGGAACCCATCCTGCCAAGGTGGTTGGTAAAACCGAGACCTAATTCCACCTTAGTTTCCTGCAAATGAACGCATGCGAGGCGAAACATTGGGGTTGATTTACTAAAACTGGAGAGTGCAAAATCGGGTGCAACTCTGCATGGAAACCAATCAGCTTCCAGGTTTTATTTCCAAAGCTTAATTGAACAAGATTAAGCAGCTGATTGGCTGCCATGCAATGCTGCACCAGATTTTGCACTTTTCAGTATTAGCAAATCAACCCATGAGCATCCATCGATCACCTCGCCTTTCATAATGTCACAAAATATATATAAAATTTAATAACAGAAGATTTGCTATGTTCCAGTACAGTTCGGTGCAGAAAAAATGCACCATGCTCTACATTTATTCTGCACCGGAAACTGACTGGAAACTGACCGGAAACTGACTGCACTGGTGTGAACTAGAGCCAGGGGCGTTGCTAGGTCTATAAAAGATCTGGGGCTAGAGCCCATATATATATATGTATATAAACATTGTTACATTTCTGCGGATCCCCCTTACATCAGGGTCCCCAGAGAGCCCCCCCATTTACATCAGTGTCCCCAGAGAGCCCCTTCCTTACATCTGGGTCCCCAGAGAGCCCCTTCCTTACATCAGGGTCCACAGAGAGCCTCTTCCTTACATCAGGGTCCACAGAGAGCCCCACCTTACATCAGGGTCCCCAGAGAACCCCCCTATACATCAGGGTCCCCAGAGAACCTCCCCATATATCAGGGTCCCCAGAGTTCCTCCCCATACATCAGGGTACGCAGAGAGCCTCCCCATACATCAGGTGGAGGTGAGGGCCGAGCCGGAGCCCATGCTACCACGGCTCAGTCTGCCCCTGCCTCCTGCATTCCGGACCGAGACATACCTGCAAATTGCAGAACTGCACCCACCCTGTAAGAGACTCGGGACTATAGGCCCCAGACTCGGGGCTGCAGCCCCAATAGCCACCCCCTAGCAATGCCCCTGACTAGAGCCATTGGAATACTTGTAAAACATGGTGCATGTATTTTGCTGAAAAAAAGCGCACGGAATTGTATCTGGTGTGAACTAGCACCAAGGCTCCATTCACACTAATGCGTGTTTTTATGCATTTTGCAGAAATGCAGGGAATTTTTTAACATGGGTTCCTATGGAACACGTTCACATCAATGCTTTTTTGTGCCTCTGTATTTTTGGAAAGGGTTGGGGACTTTTTTATATGCAAAAAGCAGCATTTTGCATATAATAGACTTCAATGGGCATGCAAGAAAAACGCAAGGGCTGCGTTTTTACCGTGTTTTAACTCTGCCTAGCACCAAAATTTTCCCCAAAAATAAAATAAAATATAAGAAAAAAAAAGAGAATAGAAAAGACGCAAAACACAACAAAAATGCGGTAAAAACGTGGTAAAAAAATGAGGAAAGCACAGCAAAAAGCAGCGGAAAAAACGCTGAAAAGCAAAATGCATTGATGTGAATCGAGCCTTAGGCTCCATTCACACTAGTGCGTTTTTTGATGCTTTTTACAGTTTGCAGAAATGCAGGGAATTTCTTCAACATGGTGTAGTGATGTAGTAGTGGATCATATACATATACACATGGGTTCCTATGGAACACGTTCACATCAATGCATTTTTGTGCCTCTGCGTTTTTGTGTTAGGGACTTTTTTCATGCAAAAAGCAGCGTTTTGCATGTAATAGACTTCAATAGGCATGCAAGAAAAATGCAAGTGCTGCGTTTTTACCGCGTTTTACCGCAATTTGTGTTTTAAATCTACCTAGCAACAACATTTTTCCAAAAAAATTATAAAAAAATTAAATATAAAAAAACACAAAATGCGACAAAATCGTTGTAACATCGCAAAAAGCAGTGAAAAAATGCTGAAAAGCAAAATGCATTGATGTGAATGGAGCCTTAGACAGTTGTTACTGCTTTGGAAGATTTCTCCTCTACTCCTGTCCTGGTGACAATTCAAAATGTATGACTTGGACCCACTTTTAGTAGTGAATTTCCCCACCGGAGACCATAATAAAAACCTGACAGGTGTGCTAAACCAAGGGAAAAAATGCCTTTAGATTCACTTTGGGTGATGTAATTATGAGTATCAGAGAGTTTCCAGGTTCCTCTCCTTCTCGCTCTGCAGCAATATGGAGGATTCTACAACTTTACTGTGCTGAATACGAAGGTGGCACCCAATGCCAACTCTGATTACCCCTTTAGAGTTTCCTAGATAGCTTTAGCCGGTCACTGCTTGACTTTATTTGCTCCCCGGAGTGGTTCTTTAATGAAGGATGTGCGGTTTTATTGGCTAGCGCTTGGCCCTCTCTGAGCTGAAAACACGAGAGCGTTTTTTGGCATCTTCTGTGTCACAGTTCTTAGCCATTGATACGCAATGATCACAAGATTGCATAATTGAGGTTGCAATTACTGAATCAATTGGATAATTTTACCCGTCTTGGCAGGAGTCAGTGGGAATATTAGAGCTGTGTAATTAAACACTGAACATTAATAGAAAGTAAGAAGTAAATGAAAGAACGGGGCTGCTCTTCAAAAAACAGAAAGTTTTCCATGTTTGCTTTGCATCTCCTTACCAATAGGAGCCCACCTGTCTTCTTGGACTAGACTTAGGGTTGCCACCTCACCTTTGCATCACCTCACCAATAGGAGTCCACCTCTCTTCTTGGACTAGACTTAGGGTTGCCACCTCACCTTTGCATCTCCTCACCAATAGGAGTCCACCTATCTTCTTGGACTAGACTTAGGGTTGCCACCTCACCTTTGCATCACCTCACCAATAGGAGTCCACCTCTCTTCTTGGACTAGACTTAGGGTTGCCACCTCCCCTTTGCATCACCTCACCAATAGGAGTCCACCTCTCTTCTTGGGCTAGACTTAGGGTTGCCACCTCACCTTTGCATCTCCTCACCAATAGGAGTCCACCTCTCTTCTTGGACTAGACTTAGGGTTGCCAACTCACCTTTGCATCTCCTCACCAATAGGAGTCCACCTCTCTTCTTGGACTAGACTTAGGGTTGCCACCTCACCTTTGCATCTCCTCACCAATAGGTGTCCACCTCACTTCTTGGACTAGACTTAGGGTTGCCATCTCACCTTTGCATCTCCTCATCAATAGGAGTCCACCTCTCTTCTTGGACTAGACTTAGGGTTGCCACCTCACCTTTGCATCTCCTCACCAATAGGAGTCCACCTCTCTTCTTGGACTAGACTTAGGGTTGCCACCTCACCTTTGCATCTCCTCACCAATAGGAGTCCACCTCTCTTCTTGGACTGGACTTAGGGTTGCCACCTCACCTTTGCATGTCCTCACCAATAGGAGTCCACCTCTCTTCTTGGACTAGACTTAGGGTTGCCACCTCACCTTTGCATCTCCTCACCAATAGGAGTCCACCTCTCTTCTTGGACTAGACTTAGGGTTGCCACCTCACCTTTGCATCTCCTCACCAATAGGAGTCCACCTCTCTTCTTGGACTAGACTTAGAGTTGCCACCTCACCTTTGCATCTCCTCACCAATAGGAGTCCACCTCACTTCTTGGACTAGACTTAGGGTTGCCACCTCACCTTTGCATCTCCTTACCAATAGGAGTCCACCTCTCTTCTTGGACTAGACTTAGGGTTGCCACCTCACCTTTGCATCTCCTCACCAATAGGAGTCCACCTCTCTTCTTGGACTAGACTTAGGGTTGCCACCTCTCCTTTGCATCTCCTCACCAATAGGAGTCCACCTCTCTTCTTGGACTAGACTTAGGGTTGCCACCTCACCTTTGCATCTCCTCACCAATAGGTGTCCACCTCACTTCTTGGACTAGACTTAGGGTTGCCATCTCACCTTTGCATCTCCTCATCAATAGGAGTCCACCTCTCTTCTTGGACTAGACTTAGGGTTGCCACCTCACCTTTGCATCTCCTCACCAATAGGAGTCCACCTCTCTTCTTGGACTAGACTTAGGGTTGCCATCTCACCTTTGCATCTCCTCACCAATAGGAGTCCACCTCTCTTCTTGGACTAGACTTAGGGTTACCACCTCACCTTTGCATCTCCTCACCAATAGGATTCCATCTCTCTTCTTGGACTAGACTTAGGGTTACCACCTCACCTTTGCATCTCCTCACCAATAGGAGCTCACCTGTCTTCTTGGACTGGACTTAGGGTTGGCACTAGAGTTGAGCGAACTTTGGGGTGTCCGAGACCCGGACCCGAAGCCGAACATTTGAAAAAAAGTTTGGGTTCGGGGTTCAGGTATTTTATACCGCCTGTTGAATAGCTGCAGGGCAGCCAATCAAGAAGCGTTTCACTGGTTTGCCTTTAGAAGCCATCACAGCCATGCCTACTAATTGTATGGCTGTGATTGGCCAGTGCATCATGTGACCCAGCGTCTGTATAAGCTGGAGTCACGTAGTGCTGCATGTCACATGTTCTCAGGCTAGTGTAAGGAGAGGATGCTGCTGGCGCTGTGAGGGACAGATTGCAGATCTAATAACATCTCATCCTGCATTACAGAACAATCTGATACTGGACTAGGTAGAGTCTACTGCTTTGAGGGACAGCTTATTGTTCTAAAATCATCGCCTACTCCTATAGGGAGAGGTTCCTGCTGTTGCTGTAAGGGACAGATTATTGTTCTAAAATCATTGCCTCAATATTTTGGGGGCTACCCCAATTAGAAAAAAAAACATACAAACAACAAAAAGTGTTGGCTACCTCCTCCTCCACCACCGCCACTTCCACCTACACTGCCACGGTCACGGCCTAGTCAACCTCTAGGCTCCTGCTCCACATCCACCCCCCCCTTCCCATTTTAATTTTTTTTATTTGATTTTAAGTTATTTTCCCTATCCCCATTTTTTTGTAGGGCACTTGTCCTACTCTTGCCCCCATTTTACTTCCTTTTGCAGCCCTCTAGCAATTCCCAGGACTTTTTTACACCCATTTTTGTGCCGAAAAGTTCGGGTCCCCATTGACTTCAATGGGGTTTGGGGTCCGGGGTCAAGTTCGGTACCGAACCCGAACTTTTTCACGAAGTTCAGCCGAACCCGTCGAACCCAAACATCCAGGTGTCCGCTCAACTCTAGTTGCCACCTCACCTTTGCATCTCCTCAACAATAGGAGTCCATCTGTGTTCTTGGACTGGACTTAGGGTTGCCACCTCACCTTTGCATCTCCTCACCAATAGGAGTCCACCTGTCTTCTTGGACTGGACTTAGGGTTGCCACCTCACCTTTGCATCTCCTCACCAATAATAGTCAACCTGTCTTCTTGGACTAGACTTAGGGTTGCCACCTCATCCCTTTAAAACCAAACACATATTGCTTACACAGGTTCTGTGGATGATTAAGGTGGTAATTAAACTCACTTGGTGCCTTATCTGCATTAAATTAGCCTCAGAACAACCTGTGTAATTTATAGGTGTCCTGGTTTAAAAGGATGAGGTGGCAACCCTACTTAGGAATGAAACAGAATTCCAGTTGGTTGCCAAAAGGCCCGGGATGTAACTTGCTACATCCCAGAACCCAAGAATGACCAAGAATGATGAATAGGTAAACCTACTTGGATGGTATGAATCAGTGGCGGCTGGTGCTCCATCTTTTTTTTTGGGGGGGGGGGCCCGCTGGCTCGCCTGCCAGTCCCGCACTTACTCCATCCAGCTCGCGGGTGGCTTCGGTGGCTTCCCCAGCTTCTCCTCTTGGCCAATCCGGTCATTTCAGCTCCCAGCTAATCCGGTCGCTTCTCCTCCCGGCCAATCTGGTCTTAAGAGCAGCTTCCTGTCCTGATAGGCCGGGAGGAAGTTAGGGTTGGCACCTCATCCCTTTAAACCCAAACACACATATGAATTACACAGGTTGTTCTGATGCTAATTTAATGCAGATAAGGCAATAAGTGAGTATAATTACCACTTTAATCAGCCTCAGAAACTGCGTAGTTCATATGTGTTCAGGGACGAGGTTGCAACTCTAGAGGAAGGGGAGGAAGAAATTAGCGAATGTTGATTCGCTAATGTCACAAGTGGGTGGGCTAGGGGCGCAGAGTATTGCGCCCTGAGCCCAACCTTTTTGAAGCCAATTAGAGCCTCAGACTCTAATCACGTGCTTCAAAAATAAAAAAAACCTCATATAAATCTATGCGTCCGGCACCCCGCATGGAGATTAGGGGCCGGCAAATAGAGATTAGGGGGGCGACACCCCTGTGCCCCTTATGAATCTTAAAACATGTCATGCAACACTTACAAAGGCAAAGCAAAGTGTGTGGCAATACATATGGTGAGCAGCATAAAATAAAATGTAGCGCTTAAGAAATAATGACCCATTAGCTGAATATTTCCCCTCCGGAAGATTTACCCCCTTCACGACAAGGCCACTGTTTGCGATACGGCACTGCGTTACTTTAACTGACAATTGCGCGGTTATGCAACGCTGTTCATAAATAAAATTTATATCATTTGTATCCCACAAATAGAGCTTTCTTTTGGCGGTATTTAATCACCTCTGCGTTTTTTTTTGTTTTTGCTATAAAGAAAAAAAAAACAACAAAAACCCAACATTTTTTGCTTTCTTCTATAAAACATATCCAATAAAAAAATTGTAAACAATCTAATTTCTTCGTAAGTTTAGGCCAATATGTATTCTGCTACATGTTTTTGGGGAAAAAAAATCCTATAAAGGGTATATTGATTGGTTTGCGCAAAAGTTATACGTCTACAAACTATGGGATATATACTGGAATTCTTATTTATTTATTTTGTAATGGCGGTGATCAGCGTCTTATAGTGGGACTGCGATATTGCAGCGGACATTAGGACACTGACTGACAGTTTGTGGGAACCAGTGACACCAATACAGTGATCAGTGATAAAAATATGCACTGTCACTGTACTGATGACACTGGCTGGGAAGGGGATAAGCATCAGGGGCGATCAAAGGGTTAAATGTGTGCCTAGCCGGTGTTTTTATGTGTACTGTTTGAGATGCTTTTACTACGGGAAGTGATGGATTTTATTCCCTGCTTTGCAAGGAAACAAAAAACTGCACATGTCGCTGACAGGACAGAGCTCTGTATTGTTTATATAGGCAAAGCTCTGTCCTGTCTTCCTCCTAGTTGATGTCAGAGGTCAGAGGAGAATGAGCAGACTGCTTCCAGATGACAGAAAGGCAAGCAGCGGCGGCCCGTCCATTAGGGGTGCAAGGGCGCGCCCCCCCCATCCATGCGTCCCGCCCCCTGATCTACATGCAGGGCATCGGACCATGGATTCCAATGGGGGGGGGGGTGTTGTTTTTTTTGAAGCGCGTGATTAAAGCCAGAGGCTCTAATTGGCTTAAAAAAAAAGGTGGGCTCAGGGCAGAGCCAGACCCAACTGTGTGACAATAGTGAATGAATATTCACTATTGCCACACTGATCCTCCTCCCGGCAAATCAGGAAGCGGGTCTTGAGACCCGTCACCCGATTGGCTGAAAGGACAGGCGATCCTACTGGGCGCCTAGGAGGAGGCGCATGGCGGAAGCTGCTATGGTGCAGAAGAGGACACATGAGCTGCTGCCGGCTGTCAACCTATGGGGTAAATGCCGACCAAACAGCCTAGAGTGCGCAGGAGGGGTGCTGCTGGCCGACCGGGGGGGGGGGGGGTTGTTTGATGCCCCCCAAGGTATGCAGAATACGATCTCTGAACGCACAACACATTCAACCTTGAAGCAAATGGGCTACAGCAGCAGAAGACCACTCCTGTAAGCTAAGAACAGGAAACTGAGGCTACAATTGGCACAGGGTCACCAAGATTGGGCAATAGAAGATTGGAAAAACGTTGCCTTGTCTGATGAGTCTGGATTTCAGCTGTGACATTCAGATGGTGGGGTCAGAATTTGGCGCATGGATCCATCCTGCCTTGTATCACCGGTTCAGGCTGGTGGTGTAATGGTGTGGGGGATATTTTCTTGGCACACTTTGGGCCCCTTAGTACAAATTGAGCATCGTATAAACACCACGGCCTACCTGAGTATTGTTGCTGACCATGTGCACCCCTTTATGACTACAGTGTCCCCATCTTCTGATGGCTCCTTCCAGCAGGATAATGCACCATGTCACAAAGCTCCAATCATCTCACCACTGGACAATGAGGTCACTGCACTCCAATGGCCTCCACACTCCCCACATCTCACCCAATAGAGACCCTTTGGGGTGTGGTGGAATGGGGAAATTGGCATCATGGATGGGCAGCCGACAAATCTGCAGCAACTGTGTGATGTCATCATTGTCACTATGGAGCAAAACCTCTGAGGAACGTTTCCAACACCTTGTTGTATCTATGCCATGAAGAATGAAGGCAAAATGGGGTCCAACCCGCTACTAGCAAGGGGGATCTAATAGAATGGGCGGTGAGTGTGTGTGCCATTGTCCCGAGCCATTTGTCCTGTATGAAGGCGGTGTGAGTTGGCCTCCTTACAGCACCTTATTATGTTGCATTATCGAGGCAAAATGCCAGCATGGAACAAAAAAAAGCCTGACACATCTTATTGTGCCGCCCGCTCGCAGCGAAAAACTGTTTGCCGCATTTCTTTTTACAAACCTTCAAACATTCTGCTCAAAGAAAAGTACATTCTGATTTCAAAGAGCATTGTTTGTTGGGAATGACTTAAAAAAAAAAGAAAACCCGAAAAGGCATCAATGAAATCTCTGGGAGATGTAAATACAGAAATGTGACAGGTAGTTTAGAGCAATTTGTTGCACACGCTGTCAGAGGAAAAGTCAAACACCTTTGTGTTCTACTTTATTCATCAAAAAAATCAAGCTAAGATTTATTGTTTAGATGTTTTTAACACCCTCTAGCCTAATGGTAGGACCACCAATTAACATCGAACAAAAGATTTTTTTTTTCTATTGATCCTTTAGAAAAATCTTTCAAACCCTTCTGTATTCCACATCAAACGATCCGTATTTGTAACTACGCTGAAAACACAGAGAGAGATATTAATTTAGACATTGTCCTCTTCCATCGTCCTATCTCCACGAGTTGTACAGGAAATACAATGAAGCACCAGAGACTGACCAGGCTGCCTAATGCACTCTGCACCCTAACAGGTCTGAGAGACGCACCCCATCCCTGGTCAGACACACCCCATCCCTGGTCAGACACACCCCATCTCTGGACACCCCATCTCTGGTCAGACACACCCCTTCTCTAGTCAGACACACCCCATCTCTGGTCAGATACACCCCTTCTCTGGTCAGACACATCCCATTCTGGTCAGACACACCCCTTCTCTGGTCAGACACACCCCATCTCTGGTCAGACACACCCCTTCTCTAGTCAGACACACCCCATCTCTGGTCAGACACACCCCTTCTCTGGTCAGACACACCCCATTCCTGGTCAGACACACCCCATCTCTGGTCAGACACCCCATCTCTGGTCAGACACACCTCATCTATGGTCAGACACACCCCTTCTCTGGTCAGACACACCCCATCTCTGGTCAGACACACCTCATCTATGGTCAGACACACCCCTTCTCTGGTCAGACACACCCCATCTCTGGTCAAACACACCCCATCTCGGGTCAGACACACCTCACCTCTGGTCAGAAACACCCCACCTCTGGTCAGAAACACCCCAACTCTGGTCAGACACACCCCACCTCTGGTCAGACACACCTCACCTCTGGTCAGACACACCCCACCTCTGGTCAGAAACACCCCACCTCTGGTCAGACACACCCCACCTCTGGTCAGACACACCCCAACTCTGGTCAGACACACCCCATCTCTGGTCAGACACACCCCTTCTCTGGTCAGACACACCTCACCTCTGGTCAGACACACCCCATCTCTGGTCAGACACACCCCATCTCTGGTCAGGCACACCTCATCTCTCGTCAGATACACCTCATTTTTGATCAGGTACACCCCATCTCTGGTCAGACACACCCCATCTCTGGTCAAACACACCCCATCTCGGGTCAGACACACCTCACCTCTGGTCAGACACACCTCATCTATGGTCAGACACACCCCATCTCTGGTCAGACAAACCCCATCTCTGGTCACACACACCCCATCTCTGGTCAGACACACCCCATCTCTGGTCAGACACACCCCACCTCTGGTCAGACACACCCCATCTCTGGTCAAACACACCCCATCTCTGGTCAGAAACACCCCACCTCTGGTCAGAAACACCCCACCTCTGGTCAGAAACACCCCAACTCTGGTCAGACACACCCCACCTCTGGTCAGACACACCCCACCTCTGGTCAGACACACCTCACCTCTGGTCAGACACACCCCACCTCTGGTCAGACACACCCCAACTCTGGTCAGACACACCCCATCTCTGGTCAGACACACCCCTTCTCTGGTCAGACACACCTCACCTCTGGTCAGACACACCCCATCTCTGGTCAGACACACCCCATCTCTGGTCAGGCACACCTCATCTCTCGTCAGATACACCTCATTTTTGATCAGGTACACCCCATCTCTGGTCAGACACACTTCATAACTGGTCAGTACAAACAAATGGCCACTGTCCCCACCTATAACTGGCCTTTGCAGCAAAGAGCACATGGAAGGGCGAGACATGTCAAACAAAAACCAAAGAAAATTCTCAGTTCAACTTACCGGCCAGTCTGCAACCAACCAAATTATTCTGCCTAACAGTATGTTTTAGAAACAGGGGTTTAGTTTGCACACATTTGCAAATACATGCGTAAGCTGCAGAGCAACTTCATGGCACCCAGTGTTATCTGCAGTCCTAACTCAAAATTTTGAGAGCCTCCATAGTAGAAGCACATGCATTATAATGGATAGGTAGACAGCAGGTGAGCCTGGAGGGAGCCAATCTCTGGTAAGGTACACCTTCTCTCTGGCCAAACACACCCCATTTCTGGGCAGACCCATCTACACTTTGGTCAGACACACTTCCTCTTTGGTCCAACACACATCCCTCTCTGGTAAGGCCCACTTACACTTTCATCAGACACACCTCTTTTTTGGCCTGACACAACCCATCTCCGGTTAGACACACCTCCTCCTAACTGGTTGGACACACCCTAACTTTGATTAGACACATCTCTTCTCTGGTCTTACACACCTCCTCTCTGGTTAGACACATTTCCTGTCTAGTCAGACACACCCATTTCTCGTCAGACCTACCTACACTTTGGCCAGACATGCCCCCTCTCTGGTAAAACCCACCAACACTTTTATCAGACACGCCTCATATCTGGTCTTTCACAACCCATCTCTGGTTAGACACTCC
>BLSH010263463.1:2058314-2080558 GCA_018402905.1 Glandirana rugosa
TATATGGACCATATCGTCCGTAGTGATATACCACATGACGTCAGGCCTATACCTGACTCGGTGACAGAGTAGGCCTGGACGCCAGTACGGTAAATCCTCGACGAAGAAAGGAGAACCGGAGGTAGTGCTCTGCCCCTTTGCATCTGCCCCCCCTCAAATCACCCCCCCCCCCCTCACACACACAGCACTGCCCCCTTCATGTCACCCCACTGTCCGCCTTCCCCACCTTCACAGCATGTTCTCTTGCCCATCTTCATTAACCTGACACAGAGCGGAAAGTGGGAGGCAGGAGAGCAATGAATGGAGGGTGGGAGGCAAAACAGCACTGAATGGAGGGCGGGAGCAGCACTCAGCATTTTGGCAAACAATCACCTGCTAGTTAATCTGGAAAGTTCTCGTCTTGAGAATGACAATGATGGAGGCCAAGAGGAAAGAAGCAGCTCCTAAATGGCATGACCGCAGGTCCGGATGAGACAGTGGCTCAGTCCATATCCGGACTGCAGTACACCATATAGTGATGCCTGCTATACCAGGTATATACAGTATGTATGTATATGCACATATATAGCTGCATAGTGTAATGTCCTTGCTCTGCAGAGTAATGTCTTTGCTCTGCAGTGTAATGTCCTTGCCCCACAGTGTATTGTCCTTGATGTACAGTGTAATGTCCTTGCTCTGCAGTGTAATGTCCTTGGTCTGCAGTGTAATGTCCTTGCTCTGCAGTGTAATATCCTTGGTCTGCAGTGTAATGTCCTTGCTGTGCAGTGTAATCTCCTTGCTCTGCAATGTAATATCCTTGCTGTGCAGTGTAATGTCCTTGTTCTGCAGTGTAATGTCTTTGTTCTGCAGTGTAATATCCTTGTTCTGCAGTGTAATGTCCTTGTTCTTCAGTGTAATGTCCTTGCTCTGCAATGTAATATCCTTGCTGTGCAGTGTAATATCCTTGCTCTGCAGTGTAATGTCCTTGTTCTGCAGTGTAATGTCCTTGTTCTGCAGTGTAATGTCTTTGCTCTGCAGTGTAATACCCTTGCTCTGCAGTGTAATGTCCTTGTTCTGCAGTGTAATGTCCTTGCTCTGCAATTTAATATCCTTGCTGTGCAGTGTAATGTCCTTGTTCTGCAGTGTAATGTCCTTGCTCTGCAGTGTAATGTCCTTGTTCTGCAGTGTAATGTCCTTGCTCTGCAGTGTAATATCCTTGCTCTGCAGTGTAATGTCCTTGTTCTGCAGTGTAATGTCCTTGTTCTGCAGTGTAATGTCCTTGCTCTGCAGTGTAATATCCTTGCTGTGCAGTGTAATATCCTTGCTCTGCAGTGTAATGTCCTTGCTCTGCAGTGTAATGTCCTTGTTCTGCAGTGTAATGTCCTTGCTCTGCAGTGTAATATCCTTGCTCTGCAGTGTAATATCCTTGCTCTGCAGTGTAATGTCCTTGTTCTGCAGTGTAATGTCCTTGCTCTGCAATGTAATATCCTTGCTGTGCAGTGTAATGTCCTTGTTCTGCAGGGTAATGTCCTTGTTCTGCAGGGTAATGTCCTTGTTCTGCAGTGTAATGTAATTATTTTCATTAATCGGATCTCTCAAATGCATTGCTGACAAAATGACAAAGAATACAGTTATCCTCCAGACTTCTATACCAACTCCAGCACCTTGTGGAGGATCCATGTTTCTCCTGCAATATCATCTGATATAATTGTAGCACTTGACCCGATCTTCCGGGAGCCTGGTGGTGACTACCAGAGGTAGGGAGGGCTGACATACTTCCTCAGGGTGTAGGGTGTAGGGTGCTGGGCATGGGGGGTGATGAACAAGAAAGAAGTTGGGCGCCAGTCACGTTTATGCTTAAACAAGGAGAAGTTTATTTCTCACAAACAGTAAAATGTGGGAGAGAGGGGATAGGGCACAGGACACCTTTAGTAACTATCAGCAACAGGCAGATTGGCAGACTCCTTAGACAAAAATAGGTGAGATAAGGCAGACAGCAGTACAGGAAAAGAGCCTTTAATCTGAATCAGCAAATCTGTACTTTGTAGGACAGGCTGTCTCCTCTAGTAACTGAACTTTACCCACAGCTTCATACATAGATTCCCTTGGATGAGTTCTCTCTTGAAGTCCTCCCAGCCACTTCATATCCTCCAGCTCACGAAGAAGTCCCCTCTGGTGCTTCCCTAGAACTCCATCCCTCTCAGAATCGTTTCCAGATCTTTGGCAGGTTTTCCTCAGCATAACCTTGAACACCCGGATAGACCTCGGATAGACCTAGCAGCCAGGCGAACTCCCGGATAGGCCTCAGGCTTCAGGCAGGAGCTGTTTCACACACATCCACCCAGACCTCCGTCTGGGCAGGAAGACCCCGATCACCTGATTTCCTCCAAATAAATACCTCTTGCCAGCATGCAAAGCTGCCAGCCTGGCTGAGAAAGGTATGTTAATCAATTACCTGAACTCACTGCAGCTCATCACACCAATGTCAAAGTCAACCGTGCCACCTATTGACAAAAGGAAAAAGCCACCCAGAATTAGGAAGAAAACCATTTGATCTCTAAACACTACAAATCAGCCAGGCTGGCTACCACCCAGCAAAACTAAATTTACCTGTAGCCCTGTTCTAGGACGAGGGCGCTACATAAAATCATATTGGAGGCGGGGCAGTGACCACATAGTGTCCTCCTAATCGCTGGTCACTCACAATCTCGATTCAGCTTAGCACAGGTGACAAGGACAGAGCCAAGGACCGTCCAGTAGAAAAGGAACAGTTGGTGGTCATCTTAAGATAATAACAAACTATTCTCCATTCCTTTTTGGACCGGAGTATCTCTTGGAATGTATCATAGCCCTTGTAAGGGATTACGGCGTGAATTTGTCATTAATCTCTCTGTTGTTGACTCGGAAAGAACATGTAAACGTTTGCAAATCGGTGAATATAATAAATAAATCCCATAATCTGTGTTTTTCATGTAAGACATCTGGAAGGAAGCACTAAAGCCTTAAAAAAAAAAAACCAGAGCGTGACCAGAGATATCGGCCCCCCGCTGGCTCCGCTCTTTGTCGGCTGCTGTGGCGGAGCGAAGTTCAAAGCTCTCCGGGGTCCATAAACCCGAAGTAGAAGTAGATACATTTTTAGACGGAGCGGTCCTAAACTCGTCTTCATCACAGCCGAGGCCAAAGCGTGCTGCCGTCTGATCGAGAAACCTCCAAAGACAATTTGGAAAAAAGGCGTAGCGTGGCGCGGGAGGCTTTCTGTCGAAACCGCGGGGATTAAAGCGTTTTATGTCAGTCCCTGAAGTCTGAACAAGTAAGCCCGGTACGTAACACCATGTCTTATATATGCATGGAGACCGCGATGCGGGCGCCCTATTAATCCCTTGTCAGCCGCGTTTAACCATTGCGGGAGAGAAGTTGATAAGAATGCCAGGTGTGGTCTCTCCAGAGTCTCCTTGAACCGTTTTGCAATTTTTGCACACATGGTAAAATTCTTTTGTTAAAAACCCCAAACATTAAGGCCCCATTCACATCTTGCGATTTGGGGACGCGGGCAGAATCGCTGCAATTCTGGCCACGATCCCAAATTTCATGGCACGTTTGGGTGGCATTATCCTTCAATCGGACTCCAAACGACATGCAAATCTGCTGCGATTGTAATGTAACAGGATCGCGCAGCAAGTGTAGCAACCAACCAGCAACAAAACGTGTGAAGCTTGTCACTTGAAAAGGATGAGGAGCTTCTTTTTGGACAACAAACGCGCATAGGGCAGCCCATTCAAGCGACCAGTACTGATCACTCACTGTGATCATTCAGAAAAGAAAAGGGGCCGGTAAATGACATATTTACCAGCTCCTCACCCCGCTCTCCATCCTGGAAATCCCATGCAGTAGCCAGTGGGAGAAGAGGGGAGGGAAGCCCGCAGCGCTGCGGGGAGAGGGTCCCAGAGGGGGCCTGGGCAGCAAGGATGGTGATCGGACCGGCGGCAGGGGGGCCAAGTACTGGATCCGATCCCTGCTTGTCACTCCCTGCAGTAGATAAAAAAGATGGTCGGGGGTGCGCTCGTACTGCAGATCTCTTACTATGCACATGGTCAACTCTGCAAAATTATGCATAGCAAGACACTGGAAATCTCAACACGCACCGACAGTCCCAGAATGGCTTCACCGTATTCATAAAACAGCCGAGATGGAGGAACTAATCCAGATAGCTAAAGATACACCAGCTAAATACACCCACACCTGGGCATGCTGGACGCATTTTGTAACCACAGATAGGTATAAAGAACTTATATCACCCAGAGCTCTAAACGTTCCACCCTGAATCTACTATTACTCAGCAATTCGGACACAGACATGTCCCTCTGCCTTCCTTTATTCTACCGAGTCCGTGGAGGGAGAGACCCCCGACCCCAAACAGGGGAAGAAGTCGGGGACTCACCCACCTATGTCTAAAAGAGGAGACCCACGATGACATAGAGGTCGTAACATGAATCTAGTGACCCTCTAGTTAAGACTCATGACCTTCCCTGGGCTGTCGTGGAGACGGGAAGGACGGATAACGCCTACCCCTATGCCCAGGCTCTACCCTTTCCCGCTCCCCTTTCCCTCCCCCCCCCCTTCTAACCTGACTACACCCCATGATTTCCTCCATACCCCCACCCCCCCCGCCCTACCCTTGTCAGTTTAATGAGTTGCACCTACTCACCCACAATTCAGGCCACCGAACGCGAGACCAACATAAAGTTCTCTCCCCACGTGGATGGGAAAGAGACCACATGCTCACTTTAACCCTGCGCTAACTGATCTTAATCAGACACCAAGACATAGAAGAAACTTTACCACTCCTAATACGCACGAATTACAGTTTGGCCTACGCCTTCAGCTGACGTCCTACGGGTGTGAGCCCAGGTGACCACGAGCCATCCAGATATAGAGGTATCTACTTATATGATGCCCTTTTATTCAACCTGAGGATTTACCACTCTGCTTCTTTTCTTTCTTTTATTATATAGAATCACACTCAGGCCGCACACACCAATGGTGTCACTATAATACTCTGTTGTGTTATTATACGTTTATAATGTCTCTACCTGCCCGATACATGATCCTAGACAATGGTGCAATTTAATTTTGTTTTTCTGTATCATTTATGTTATTATATATCTCTAATAAAGCTTTTATTGGAAAAAAGAAGAAAGATGGTCGGGGGGGTAGAGCAGGGTAGGCTGCAGTGGCGCGGGGGTGGGGCCGCAGGAGAGCCATACAACGGATCAGTTCCTATATTTGCCCCCCCCCATACCGATCACGCCTTCCTGTCCACCAGATTCTCCTAGCTGTGGATGTTTTCTGTGGGTTGGGAACGGAAGAAAGGTATTTTAAAAATCTGAATCTCCAGCAGACGTATGCTCATGCTCCAGCCGGGAACTGACCGAGCAGCTGTGCTCAGACACACATGCACACGTGCATTCCTAGGCGCGCGCCTGTCTCCAATACTGGCGCCAAACAGCCTATTTAAACAGGACCTCTGCACTGGCTAATTGCTGTTTGGTCTACAGTGTTATGTGTATGTTCCTGATCCCTGTGCGTAACCTCTGAGCTTGACCCGGCTTGCTCCTGACTATCCTTGTCTGCTTCCTGCCCTGACCTCGGCTTGTCTCTGGATTCTGTTTCTGCATTCTGCTCTTATCTGATCTATGCACCGTTGCCAACATTGGCCTGTGATCATTCTCCTGTCTGTTGTCTATGCCTGATCTGAGTAAGGAAAGAGTTGGTTGGCACTCAGGATGACATTCAAAATGGTATTTCTTTATTAAATACATAAAAAAGGGGCATAAAAATGCAGAGGAAGCGAGGGGTGGGACTTTATATCTTTATATGAAGCATGTGGTGGTCGTTGTGTACATATATATATACACATATTATCTCAATGTTAGTCTTAAAATGGTAAAAAATGATAATAGGTTTAGGTGATCAATTAACAGTACATGAAATGGTTTCCCCATCCATCAATTTCATATATATACACATATAATAGGATTTCAAGATAATAGCTGCATGGCCCATGACCTTTTATTCCCTAGGGTTATACCCTGGGTATGAACGTACCAAGGCCACAGCTTCATTTAAAGTCCCAAAAAATTCCCCCTATCTCCTTCCTTTTATTAAATACAAGCTGTAAAACAGGCCACGCGTTTCGGACGTTAGGCTAAGGACTAACCTCCGAAACACATAGGCTGTTTTACAACTTTGTACATGTATTTAATAAAGAAATATAATTTTGGATTTCACCCTGAGTACCGACCATCCCTTTCCTTACTCTTGTACGTTGGACGTGTCGACAGCCTCAAGGTCTGAGCACCAGGCGGAGCTTTTATGTGGGAAGGTTGCAGCGCCTATACACCTGTTTTTCCTGTCTATGTCTGATCTGCCTGCCCTTCACCGACCCAGCTTGTCTAACCCTGCGTCCAGCTCTTCCAGCCTGGTTCTGCTTCATCAGTCCAGTGCATCATCTTCTGGCTCCTGCTTCCTGCTGCACATCTACCACCCGTCTGTTTCCAGCCTGCTCTGCTGTCACATATGCCCGCTGTCAGCTGTTCCATCTCCTGGCATCTCCCAGTGAAGTTCGGCTACCATTAGGCAGACTACTGGACTAATCATTGGCACCATAGCTCCCAACTGTCCCAGATTTGGAGGGATTGTCCCTGTTTATTTGTCCCTCTTTTTGGTCTGATCTTTAGAGTTGTATATAAAATGCACTATTTATCTTTCAAAAAGTGTTTCCCAATGCTAAACCTTTCATCCAAATTCTAAATTGCTGCATTTGTAAATTTAAAAGTCAATATAAAGGAATAGTAGTGGTAAAAAAGCGCATTTTTTTGTGTATAATTCTCTTTAAGGGGGCGTGTCCTTGTTCCGCAGTGTAATGTCCTTGCTCTGCAGTGTAATATCCTTGCTCTGCAGAGTAATGTCCTTGCTCCACACTGCAATGTCCTTGCCCCTCAGTGTAATGTCCTTGCTCTGCAGTGTAATGTCCTTGCCCCTCAGTGGCATGTCCTTGCCCCTCAGTGTAATGTCCTTGCTCCTCAGTGTGATATCCTTGCTGCTCAGTGTAATGCCCTTGCCTCTCAGTGTAATGTCCTTCCCCCTCAGTGTAATATCCCTGCCCCTCAGTGTAATGTCCTTGCCTCTCAGTGTAATGTCCTTGCCCCTCAGTGTAATGTCCTTGCTCCGCAGTGTAATGTCCTTGCTCCGCAGTGTAATGTCCTTGCCTCTCCGTGTAATGTCCTTGCTCCGCAGTGTAATGTCCTTGCTCCGCAGTGTAATGTCCTTGCTCCTTAGTGTAATATCCTTGCTCCGCAGTGTAATGTCCTTGCTCCTCAGTGTAATGTCCTTGCTCTTCAGTGTAATGTCCTTGCCCCTCAGTGTAATGTCCTTGCTCCTCAGTGTAATGTCCTTGCCCCTCAGTGTAATGTCCTTGCTCTGCAGTGTAATGTCCTTGCTCCTCAGTGTAATATCCTTGCTCCGCAGTGTAATGTCCTTGCTCCTCAGTGTAATGTCCTTGCTCTTCAGTGTAATGTCCTTGCTCTTCAGTGTAATGTCCTTGCTCCACAGTGTAATGTCCTTGCTCCTCAGTGTAATGTCCTTGCTCTTCAGTGTAATGTCCTTGCTCCTCCGTGTAATCTCCTTGCTCTGCAGTGTAATGTCCTTGCTCTGCAGTGTAATGTCCTTGCCCCTCAGTGCAATGTCCTTGCCCCTCAGTGCAATGTCCTTGCTCCACAGTGTAATGTCCTTGCTCCTCAGTGTAATGTCCTTGCCTCTCAGTGTAATGTCCTTGCTCCACAGTGTAATGTCCTTGCCCCTCAGTGTAATGTCCTTGCTCCTCAGTGTAATGTCCTTGCTCCTCAGTGTAATGTCCTTGCCTCTCAGTGTAATGTCCTTGCTCTTCAGTGTAATGTCCTTGCTCTGCAGTGTAATGTCCTTGCCCCTCAGTGCAATGTCCTTGCCCCTCAGTGCAATGTCCTTGCCCCTCAGGGCAATGTCCTTGCTCCACAGTGTAATGTCCTTGCTCCTCAGTGCAATGTCCTTGCCTCTCAGTGTAATGTCCTTGCTCCACAGTGTAATGTCCTTGCCCCTCAGTGTAATGTCCTTGCTCCTCAGTGTAATGTCCTTGCTCTTCAGTGTAATGTCCTTGCTCTTCAGTGTAATGTCCTTGCTCTGCAGTGTAATGTCCTTGCTCTGCAGTGTAATGTCCTTGCTCCTCAGTGTAATGTCCTTGCCTCTAAGTGTAATGTCCTTGCTCCACAGTGAAATGTCCTTGCCCCTCAGTGTAATGTCCTTGCTCCGCAGTGTAATGTCCTTGCTCTTCAGTGTAATGTCCTTGCTCTTCAGTGTAATGTCCTTGCTCCACAGTGTAATGTCCTTGCTCCTCAGTGTAATGTCCTTGCCTCTCAGTGTAATGTCCTTGCTCCACAGTGTAATGTCCTTGCCCCTCAGTGTAATGTCCTTGCTCCTCAGTGTAATGTCCTTGCTCTTCAGTGTAATGTCCTTGCTCCTCCGTGTAATCTCCTTGCTCTGCAGTGTAATGTCCTTGCTCTGCAGTGTAATGTCCTTGCCCCTCAGTGCAATGTCCTTGCCCCTCAGTGCAATGTCCTTGACCCTCAGTGCAATGTCCTTGCTCCACAGTGTAATGTCCTTGCTCCTCAGTGTAATGTCCTTGCCTCTCAGTGTAATGTCCTTGCTCCACAGTGTAATGTCCTTGCCCCTCAGTGTAATGTCCTTGCTCCTCAGTGTAATGTCCTTGCTCCTCAGTGTAATGTCCTTGCCTCTCAGTGTAATGTCCTTGCTCTTCAGTGTAATGTCCTTGCTCTTCAGTGTAATGTCCTTGCTCTGCAGTGTAATGTCCTTGCCCCTCAGTGCAATGTCCTTTCCCCTCAGTGCAATGTCCTTGCCCCTCAGTGCAATGTCCTTGCTCCACAGTGTAATGTCCTTGCCTCTCAGTGTAATGTCCTTGCTCCACAGTGTAATGTCCTTGCCCCTCAGTGTAATGTCCTTGCTCCTCAGTGTAATGTCCTTGCTCTTCAGTGTAATGTCCTTGCTCTTCAGTGTAATGTCCTTGCTCTGCAGTGTAATGTCCTTGCCCCTCAGTGCAATGTCCTTGCCCCTCAGTGCAATGTCCTTGCCCCTCAGGGTAATGTCCTTGCTCCTCAGTGTAATGTCCTTGCTCCTCAGTGTAATGTCCTTGCTCTTCAGTGTAATGTCCTTGCTCTTCAGTGTAATGTCCTTGCTCTTCAGTGTAATGTCCTTGCTCTGCAGTGTAATGTCCTTGCCCCTCAGTGCAATGTCCTTGCCCCTCAGTGCAATGTCCTTGCCCCTTAGTGCAATGTCCTTGCTCCACAGTGTAATGTCCTTGCTACTCAGTGTAATGTCCTTGCCTCTCAGTGTAATGTCCTTGCTCCACAGTGTAATGTCCTTGCCCCTCAGTGTAATGTCCTTGCTCCTCAGTGTAATGTCCTTGCTCTTCAGTGTAATGTCCTTGCTCTTCAGTGTAATGTCCTTGCTCTGCAGTGTAATGTCATTGCTCTGCAGTGTAATGTCCTTGCTCCTCAGTGCAATGTCCTTGCCCCTCAGTGTAATGTCCTTGCTCCGCAGTGTAATGTCCTTGCTCCTCAGTGTAATGTCCTTGCCTCTAAGTGTAATGTCCTTGCTCCACAGTGAAATGTCCTTGCCCCTCAAGGTAATGTCCTTGCTCCGCAGTGTAATGTCTTTGCTCCTCAGTGTAATGTCCTTGCCCCTCAGTGCAATGTCCTTGCTCCTCAGTGTAATGTCCTTGCTTCTCTGTGTAATGTCCTAGCTCCTCTGTGTAATGTCCTTGCTCCTCTGTGTAATGTCCTTGCTCCTCAGCGTAATGTCCTTGCCCCTCAGTGTAATGTCCTTGCTCCTCAGTGTAATGTCCTTGCCCCTCAGCGTAATGTCCTTGCTCCTCTGTGTAATGTCCTTGTTCTGCAGTGTAATGTCCTTGTTCCACAGTGTAATGTCCTTGCTCCTCAGTGTAATGTCCTTGTTCCACAGTGTAATGTCATTCCTTGCTTTTTCTAAAAGGGAAGAACATGCTTTGGTTGGAGTTCAGCTTTAACACTAGTACTATACAATATCATACTAGCTCTTATGCACCAACATTGATAAACCCGCCCAGCAATCTATATGAAAAAGTAATCTTATCATTGAAGTGGCGGCGATCGTCGGTAGCAGCAAAGGACGAGGAGTGCAGCTCTTGTTCTCCGGCTGTAAACACAAACCTCTGTTTTGAAATGCGGAGATCAATTCCACGGTTTCATCTTGGGAGAAAACGATCTGTTCCATTTACAAATGTCAGAAAATTCAAAGAATTACTTAATGTGTGCATTTCCGAGCTAAGAGGATTGTTTTAATTAAACAGAGAGAGATTATCAGGCTTTGTGGATAGCTGATAAAAATCCAAGCACAAGTTAAAAATAAGCTTCATATAGTGCAAGATAATCTGCCAAAGAAACAAAATGTATGTGTTGCGGGCAAATTCTGGACTTGTTGACATTTTTCGGAAAGGCTTAGATCATTGATGACATCTGGGAAATGCTGAAGGACTTTTAAAGAGAACCTGTGCTTTGGCCAATCAGGGCAAATAAATAGGTCCAATTAAAGTGTATGTAGCGGGATCCCCGAGGAGACCACTAGCTCAGTGGTTCTCAACTCCGGTCCTCGGGACCCCCCAACAGGCCAGGTTTGCAGGATAACTGAAATACATCACAGGTGATATCATTTGCTGCTCAGTGATTTCAGTATTCTAATCTGCATCTCCCCAAGGTAATACTTCAAATCTGGCCTGTTGGTGGGTCCCGAGGACCGGAGTTGAGAACCACTGCACTAGCTGATGATGGTCAAACGCACAGTCACTGTACACTTCCATCACAGATGATGATGACCAGAGGTCTCCCTCACTTCTGAAGAGGAGATGTCTATTTGTGGTTTTATTGCTGGGTAAGTTGGATGGGGTGTAGTGTTGGGTAAGTTGAATGGGGTGTAGTGTTGGGTAAGTTGGATGGGGTGTAGTATTGGGTAACTTGGATGGGGTGTAGTGTTGGGTAAGTTGGATGGGGTGTAGTGTTGGGTAACTTGGATGGGGTGTAGTGTTGGGTAACTTGGATGGTTGTAGTGTTGGGTAACTTGGATGGGGTGTAGTGCTGGGTAACTTGGATGGGGTGTAGTGTTGGGAAACTTGGACGGGTTGTAGTGTTGGGTAACTTGGATGGGGTGTAGTGTTGGATAACTTGGACGGGTTGTAGTGTTGGGTAACTTGGATGGGGTGTAGTGTTGGGTAACTTGGATGGGGTGTAGTGTTGGGTAAGTTGGATGGGGTGTAGTGTTGGGTAACTTGGATGGCTGTAGTATTGGGTAACTTGGATGGGGTGTAGTACTGGGTAACTTGGATGGGGTGTAGTGTTGGGTAACTTGGACGGGTTGTATTGTTGGGTAACTTGGACGGGTTGTATTGTTGGGTAACTTGGATGGGGTGTAGTGTTGGGTAACTTGGACGGGTTGTACTGTTGGGTAACTTGGATGGGGTGTAGTGTTGGGTAACTTGGATGGGGTGTAGTGTTGGGTAACTTGGATGGTTGTAGTGCTGGGTAACTTGGATGGGGTGTAGTGTTGGGTAACTTGGACGGGTTGTAGTGTTGGGTAACTTGGATGGGGTGTAGTGTTGGGTAACTTGGATGGGGTGTAGTGTTAGGTAACTTGGATGGGGTGTAGTGTTGGGTAACTTGGACGGGTTGTAGTGTTGGGTAAGTTGGATGGGGTGTAGTGTTGGGTAACTTGGATGGTTGTAGTGTTGGGTAACTTGGATGGGGTGTAGTGTTGGGTAACTTGGATGGGGTGTAGTGTTGGGTAACTTGGATGGGGTGTAGTGTTGGGTAACTTGGATGGGTTGTAGTGTTGGGTAACTTGGATGGAGTGTAGTGTTGGGTAACTTGGATGGGGTGTAATGTTGGGTAACTTGGATGGGGTGTAGGGTAGCATGAATTACTCAATAATCACTAACAGGACAAGAAGACCGTCTTCTCTATGCTGAAAACTTCAGGAACAGTTCTTCAGCTCAGATTAGAGTCTTCCAATGAGAGACTAGTAAAGGCCAGAAGTAGGCACTCCTCAGGGGAGGAGCTACATGACCCAAGATTAGAAGGGGGTTCTCCCACGAGAAACTAGCAGATCGCTATGGGAGCACACGGCAGGGGGGGGGGGGGCAGGAGCACCAGCGGGGGACCCAAAAACAGGAGGATCGGAGCTGCTCTGTGCAAAACTATTATACAGAGCAGGTAAGTGTAAGGTGTTTAATTCAAATAAACAATATATGTGACCAAATTTGTGCTTGATAGGAAATATTTAAAGATAAGGCTGCACACACCTGTGAATGGGTACAGTTACCTTATAAATACACTATATTGCCAAAAGTATTGGGACACTGGCTTTTACATGCACATTGCCTTTATGACATCCCAGTCTTAGACTGTAGTGTTCAATATTGAGTTGGCCCACCCTGTGCAGCTATAAAAGCTTCAACTCTTCTGGGAAGGCTGTCCACAAGGTTTAGGAGTGTCTATGGGAATGTTTGACCATTCTTCCAGAAGCGCATTTGTGAGGTCAGGCACTGATGTTGGATGAGAAGGCGCTCACAGTCTCCACTCTAATTCATCCCAAAGGAGTTCTATTGGGTTGAGGTCAGGACTCTGTGCAGGCCAATCAAGTTTCTCCACTGAAAACTCACTCATCCACGTCTTTATGTACCTTGCTTAGTGCCCTGGTGGGCAGTCATGTTGGAACAGGAAGGGGTCATCCTCAAGCTGTTCCCACAAAGTTTGGAGCATGAAATTGTCCAAAATATCTTGGTATGCTGATGCCTTAAGAGTTCCCTTCACTGGAACTAAGGGGCCAAGCCCAACCACTGAAAAACAACCCCACACCATAATCCCCCCTCCACCAAATGATGTGGACCAGTGCAGTGATAAAGTCACGTGACCGTGACGCAACGCGTCAGGAGGAGCCGGATGACGTCACTTCCAGGTACGGCCGAACCCGGAAGTCCGCATTCTACACTGCATGAGCATCTGTGACACCGTTGTTCACGCTGATTTTCAAGATTTTAACTGTGAGTTATTACTTTTTATAATAAACGTTGGTTTTAAATATTACACCATGAGAGGCTATATCGCTTTTATTCACATATGGAGGAACAAAGTTTTGTGACAGCAGTTTAGCTCACTTAGAGCGAAAGGCGCATCCCCTAGGGGGATTAAGGTGAGCGGCCATTGCACTTGGTGAAGGAGTTGTGGGCAGTAATACACCAATATGTGCCTCTTGTGGGTGGAACATCGCTGGTTGAAAGAATCATTGAAATGAAAATTGAGTTTACTTCATGCTAATTGGATTGAATTGTTTGCTCCACCTAATAAGACATTTAAGAGACTATATATCCATTTGCACTTTCATAAATTGGAGCACTGGACGGTTGGAGTGACATTTATATATATATTTTTATCTAAGTTTCTCATTTGATGTGTTTTGAAGCACTGAATTTTGCACTTTAACCGCTTGCCGGCGGCTGATCGGCAAATGACGGCGACAAAGTGGCGCTGTAATGCGAATCGCCGTCATACGGACCTCCGCTCTGTGTGAGGGGGGAAGGGCTGTGATCACAGCCTTCCTCTATATGGAAGCTGTGACCACTTCCCTTCCCCAGCTAGCGCAGTCCCCCTACAGTTAGAACACGCCCAGGGAACATAGTTAACCCTTAGAGCGCCCCCTGCAGGTTAACCCCTTCACTGCCAATGGCATTTACACAGTAATCAGTGCATTTTTATAGCACTGATCGCTGTATAAATGCCAATGGTCCCAAAAAAGTGTCAAAACGTTCCGACATGTCCGCCCCAATATCGCAGTACTGCTAAAAATCGCAGATCGCCGCCATTATTAGTAAAAAATAAAAAAAAAATAAAAACCCCAAAAATGAATTCTCATCATCCGTAAAAACGACCACTTTTGTGCAAACCAATCAATAAACGCCGATTGCGATTTTTTTATCGCAAATATGAGGAAGAATATAAATCGGCCAAAAACGGTGAAAAAAAATGTTTTTTTATATTTTTTTTTTGGATTTGTATTTTAGCAAAAAGTAAGGAATTTGGGTTTTTTTGCAAAATTGTCGCTCTTCTTTTGTTTATAGCGGCGATCAGAAATGGCGCAGAGGAGATCAAATACCACCAAAAGAAAGCTCTGTTTGTGGGAAAAAAAGGACGCAAATTTTGTTTGGGTACAACGCCGCACGACCGCGCAATTGTCAGTTAAAGCGACGCAGCGCCGAATCGCAAAAAGGGCTCCGGTCCTAAAGCTGGAAATCCTTCCGGGGCTGAAGTGGTTAATGGAGCACTAAATCGCTTTGAATATTATTTATGAGCACTGAAACACTTTATGTGACATTGCAATTCATATATTTTATTCTGAGATGAGGTTTTGCACATGTTTGTACATTTTATACATTTATATGATTATTTAGTTGAAGGTTTGCAGCTCACATAGCGCCGCTTTATATCGTATGTTGAATCAAGTCCCAGGTGTTTGTGACACTTGAAGAGCTGGCAGCTGCGTGGTGCTATTCACTTAGGCTATATTTTTATTATTCACTATACAATATTCATCTAACTAGTCATAGTGAGTAGCTCACAGGTCACTTTAGTTCTATATCTGTTATTATTTTTTTTACCATTTCCTTTTATTTCTTTTACAAATTTATTTTTTACAATTTTCTCCAATTTTTTTTTTAGTAGGAGCTCTGTTGGGGGCTTTGATGAGATATCAGGGGGTCTAAACAAACCTCAGCCCTCAATCTCCATCTGTGTGGCCTCAGCTGCACAGAATGAATGGACAGGAATAGCTGTGCACAGAGCCTCCCATTCATTCAGAAATGGAAGTATAGTAAAAACAGTTTACTATGCTTCAGTTATGAATGAACCGATTGGTACCAATCACTGACTCTGTCCATTCAGAAAAGGAAGGAGCCGGTAAATGACACATTTACCGACCCGTTCCCTTCTCTCCATCATGACTCATCTTCTACAGGAGGGGGGAAGACAGCAGCTCTGTGGGGGGACCAGGGAAGCACACAGGGACCCTGGGAACAGCAGAAGACAAGTAACCTGGATAGGAGGGGCGGCAGGGGCAGCATATAGAGGAACCAATCTCCTGCATTAGGAGGAAAAATGGAGGAGATTGGTTCCTTTAACCAGTTCCTGACCGCACGCCGTGTTTTCACGGCGGCAGTCGGGATGCTGAGCGCGAATCGCCGTAAAAATGACGCCGATCTGCAATCAGCCACTAGGGGGCTCCTGAGGAGTGTGCCCGCGGCTCGGGCGGACCCGATGTCCGCCGGCGAGCCGCGATGAGCGGCCACAGGGAAAGAATGGGGAACTGCCGATGTAAACACGGCGGTTCCCCGCTCTGTTAGTAGGGGCATGGGAGGTCTACTGATCCCTGTCACTGGGATCAGTTAGATCTCTCATGCCCATGGTTGCCCAACCCCCCCATAGTAAGAACACACCCAGGGAACATAGTTAACCCCTAGCTTTCCCCCCCCCCCCAGGTTAACCTCTTCACTGCCAATGACATTTATACAGTAATCAGTGGACATTTAAATTTCTGATCGCTGAATAAATGTCATTGGTCCCAAAAAAGTGTCAAAAATGTCCGACATGTCCGCCCCAATATCGCAGTACCGCTAAAAATCGCAGATCGCCGCCATTACTAGTAAAAAATAAAAAAAAAATTAAAAACCCCAGAAATTAATTCTCACCATCCGTAAACGCGGCCACTTTTGCGCAAACCAATCAATAAATGCAGATTGCAAATATGAGGAATTATATAAATCGGCCAAAAACGGTGAAAAAAAATGTTTTTTATATATTTTTTTGGATTTGAATTTTAGCAAAAAGTAAGAAATTTGTTTTTTTTTGCAAAATTGTTGCTCTTCTCTTGTTTATAGCAGCGATCAGAAATGACGCAGAGGTGATCAAATACCACCAAAAGAAAGCTCTATTTGTGGGAAAAAAAGGACGCAAATGTTGTTTGGGTGCAACGTCGCACGACCGCGCAATTGTCAGTTAAAGCGACACAGCGCCGAATCGCAAAAAAGTGCTCTGGTCCTAAAGCTGGAAAACCTTCCGGTCGGGAAGTGGTTAAATGCCGCCCCCGCCATACCTCCTATGCAGGTGTACAAGGGAGGCACACGGCCCCCTGGACCATGGGGCCCGCTTGCAATTGCAGCCCCTGCAACCCTTATCATTACGCCCCTGGAGATGACAATAGAAACCCTTCCCTACTCCATCCAAAAAAAAAGTTTTGGCTATTTAAAAAATCATACAAAACAGCTAATAAAGTTCTAAACTCAAAAAAATGTAAATAAAATTGTCCAAAGTCCCCAGCAGTTTTCCTTTAATGTGATCTTCCTGAGTGTTTGCAGTGTTTGCTTCAATGCTCCTAGCCGCTGTTTGTTGTGTCTCCATAGATTCGGCTGTTTTATCTGACATAACTCTGCTTTCTCCAGGCATCCTGGAGGGAAAGGTAAAACCAAGTACATCCTCCGCAAAACAAAGACATTTCAAGCGGCTTAACAAATAACATATTTAAAGTATTTCTACAATGAGTTTTTAGCAGACTGAATTTTTTTTTGAAGTTTATAAGGTTATAAACTGATCTTTTGTATCACCTTTTTTGTAGTTTCAACTCTTTATTTTGCAACTAAAAATGTAATATAAGGTGCATTCACAATGCTCAGTTTGCAAAGCATGCTGGGATCGCTTGATGGACCGCTCTGCATAGATGAATAAAGTCCAATCTGTTGAGCAAGAGCAGGGCTGGGACAAGGGGTGGGCAGGAGGGGAAGCTGCCTGGGCACTGTGGTATCATGTGAGGTGGGGGGGGGTGCGTAAAATCCAATCTAATGAGCAAGAGCAGGGCTGGGACAAGGGGTAGGCAAAAAGGGCAGCTGCCCTGGGCACTGTGTTATCATGTGAGGTGGGGGGGGGGTACATACTGCCCAATCTGATGAGCAAGGGCAGGGGTGGGATAAGGGGTGGGCAGGAGGGGCAGCTGCCCTGGGCGCTGTAGTATCATTTGAGGGGGGGGCACATAAAGTCCAATCTGATGAGCAAGAGCAAGGCTGGGACAAGGGGTGGGCAGGAGAGGAAGCTGCCCTGGGCACTGTAGTATCATGTGAGGTGGGGGGGGGCTCCACGAGAAGATTGGAAGGGGGGGATTTGTGTTGGGAGGGGGAATTTGGGGGGCAGCAGGGGGGAAGAATTGCTCGAGGAGGGGAAATTTGGGGGGGGAGGGTGCTAGGATTGGTGATTTAGGGAGATTTATGTTGGAAAGGGGGATAGGGGAAGTTGGTAGTAAGCTGACAGTGGGATGTATGATGACAGGAGGTAGGGTGGTGGGATGCCAGGAACAGGGGGATGATTAGGAGGATAATGATTATGGCAGGGTGATCAGTAGGTGGCATTATACGCCGGATGACATACTACATATGGTCACTCAGGGCTGGGTGTGTGAGGTCACGGGCGGCTGGCAGCGGTGATTATCGGGGCGCACTCGCTCAGGAGGTGACGTCATGGGATGTGTCAGTGTCATAACTGCAGTACCTAGGGTGTGGAAGACAGGCTCCTCGATTATTGCCAGACGCCAGCTCTGGCAAAGTCTTCCCTACAGAGACCGTCCATCCTCCAGAGGAGAACAGGGAGTGGTTCAGCCGCTGCGGGCATTATCTGCGCTCTGCACATGGCAGGAGATCTGCAGAGCGCGGTAAAAGGGGAGGAGCCGGGGAGAGGAGTACATGGAGCCACCCACTGACCCTGAGACCTCGGGCAGTGCTCCAGTGGTCAGCCCGCCCCGGCCAGGCAAAACTAGTTGCAGGCACCGCATTAAAGACGGCCCTGGGGTAGGGTTGCCACCTCATCCCTTTAATCCAGGACACATATGAATTACACAGGTTGTTCTGAGGCTAATTTAATGCAGGTAAAGCACCAAGTGAGTTTAATTACCATCTTAATCAGCCACAGAACCTGTGTAATTCATATGTGTCCTGGATTAAAGGGATGATGTGGCAACCCTACCCTGGGGACACCAACTGAGGGACATTCTTTCCCATTTCCACACACGCTTTAGGTAAATTAGGTGGCCGCGAGGCCCCTGGGAGGGCGAGGGAGAGGCCTTAGGCGATCGCCTAATTTGCCTAATTACAGAGCCGCCTCTGAGCGGGGGCTCAGGTAAGTATTGGGAGGGGGGGGGGGAGGCTGCTGCACACAGAAGGTTGGTTACCTTTATGCATAGAGTGCATGAAGGTAACAAACGTTGTGACTTTACGACCATTTTAAGTTATGCTTAGGACAAGGGGGCACTCTTTATGTCTGGAGGAAAGGAGATTTAAAGTGGAGTTCCACTGTTTTCTGTATTTATTAAAAGTCAGCAGCTACAAAAAGTGTAGCTGCTGACTTTTAATAAACAGACACTTACCTGTGCCACGATCCAGCGATAGGGCCGCACGGAGCATGGGATCTCTCCCCGTCACTTCCACGGCGCAGTCATTCCTAGTGTAGGCACCTGGCCGTGATAGCTAGTGGCTTCACAGTTGGGCATGCACTGCACATGTGCGAGTGGTGCGGCACCGTGTGATTGGTCCCGAAGTCTTCTAGGACCTGTCCTGTGTCCCAGAAGACTTTGGGAGGCCTAAGGCGACCGGAACGGAAGTACCCATCAAAATCGGGTATCTGCACCCCCCCTCCTCCCCAAAAGCTCAGTTTCAGTTTTAGGAGCTGGGGAGGAGGTCTTAAAATGGAAGTTCCACTTTTGGGTGGAACTCCGCTTTAATCTCCAAATATGGAAAGGTTTCTTCACAGTTAGAGCTGTGAAAATGTGGACTAGACTCCCTCAAGAGCTGGTTCTGTCCAGCTCAGTGGATTGCTTTAAAAAAGGTCTGAATTCTTTCCTAAATGTACATAATATAAATGGGTACTAACATGTATAGGTAAACTTGATCCAGGGATCGTCTGATTGCCTCTTGGGGGATCAGGAAGGAATTTTTTGCCTTCCTCTGGATCAACTGTGGGTATGGGATTGTACATATAGGGTTGTAAAAAAAATGTTTTGTTTTCCCCTTTTTATTTTGGTTGAACTGGATGAATTTTGTGTCTATTCTCAATTAGACTATCTAGACTTTATCACAAATTCCTTTAACCTACTTGCCATTGCCGAAACCTGGTTTCATGAATCTGACACTACTTCTCCTGCTTCCCTCTCCCATGGTGGCCTTCTCTGGACTGACTCCCCCGGACCAAGTGGACGGAAGGGAGGTGGAGTGGGAATCCTCCTAGCCCCATGCAGCATCTATCAGGTACTTCACCCACCTCCCTCTCTGACACTCTCCTCTTTTGAAGAACATTGGATTTGTCTATTTTCTCCTATTCCTCTAAGAATTGACGTCATTTACTGGCCCCCTGGGCCGATATCAACTTTCCTTGATGACTTCTCTGCCTGGCTACCATACTTTCTCTCTTCTGATATCCCCACAATCATTTTCAGCAACTTCAAAAATCCCTGTTAACGTTATATCTACTCTTACTTCTAAACTTCTCAGTCTAACCTCATCTCTCAACCTGAAGCTCCCATTCACTCCAACGGCAACACCCTTGACCTTGTCTTCTCTTATCTGTGCACTCTGTGCAACCTTTCCAACAATCCTATCCCACTCTCTGATCACCACTTTATTAGTTTCACAGTCTTCCACCTCCTCTCCCTCCAACTGCCTAACCGTTACCTGTAGAAACCTTCGCCCGCTCAGCTTTTCTCTTCTCTACTCTGCTACTGATCATCTTTATGGCATAATCTCACCACTGTCCTGCCCCAACCTAGCCACACTCGTCTACAACAGTTCACTGTCATCCAGCGTAGACAAGCTCGACCCCCTCACAACAAGCAGAATCAGGCCCCAGCCGCTACAACCCTGGCAAACAGATGACACCAGAAGTCTCCGAAAACGTAGCCACGCTCTTGAGCGCCTGTGGCATAAGACTAAACTCCAAGAAGACTTCAAACATTACAAATCTGCCCTCCTAAAATACTATTCCTGCCTCCAAAACAGACCTACTTTATCCCACTCATTAACACATTATCATCCAGTCCCGATCAACTCTTTTCGACCTTTAACACTCTACTCCGTCCTCCACTGCCTCCACCATCTAATCACTCACTGCCCCGGAGATTGCCAATAACTTTACAACTAAGATTGATAACATTCGTGAGGAGATCTCCAATGCGCAGAAACCACCCCCACTCAACACCCCATGTTCACAGATACAATCAGTACTTTCCACATTGAACCCTGCTAGTATTAGTGAGGTTGCTAAACTTTTATTGAACACCCATCTAACCACCTGCCCCCTGGATCCTGCTCCCTTGCAAATGCTACGCCCGCCCTCTGACTCGATTCTACACTCTAACTCACATTTTCAACCTTTCTCTCTCTTCTGGCATCTTCCCAAACTCTCTATAACATGCACTAGTCACCCCTATCCTTAAAAAGCCCTCACTGGACCCCACCAATCTTAACAACCTACGCCCCATCTCCAGACTCCCCTTCTCCTCCAAACTGCTCGAAAGACTGGTCTACAACCAACTGAGTGACCATCTGACCATGAACAAACTTCTTGATCCCCTTCAGTCTGGATTACGCCCTAAGCACTCCATGGAAACTTCTCTCCTTAAAATCACAAATGACCTACTTACTTCTAAAACCAACAGACACTATTCTGTACTCCTATTCCTGGACCTCTCTGCTGCCTTTGACACAGTGGACCACCCCCTCCTGCTCAAATAACTCCACTTCCTTGGTCTCCATGACTGTACACTTCGCTGGTTCTCATCCTACCTATCCCACCGCTCCATCAGTGTCACATCACTTCCTCAAACTCAACCTATCCAAAACCGAGCTTATGCTACCCCCCACCCCCCCCCGTGCCACTTACCCAGATTTCTCTGTCAAAATCAATGGCTCAACTATCAACCCATCCCCCCACGCCAAAGTCCTAGGTGTAATCCTAGACTCCGAACTAACCTTTCGGCACCCTCTATCCAAAAGTTGCCTCCTCAACCTCCCTGGTCATCTCTCGCCTTGACTGCTGCAACTACCTTCTCATTGGCTTACCTCTAAATAGGCTATCCCCACTTAAGTCCACTATGAGCGCTGCTGCCAGGCTCATCCACCTTAAAAATTGCTCTGTGTCTGCTACATTATTAACAATAACCTATAAAGCCATCCACAACCTGGCCCCCAGCTACACCACTAACCTGGTCTTAAAATACCAACCAAATCGATCTCTTCGCTCCTCCCAAGACCTCCTGCTCTCTAGCTCCCTTGTTACCTCATCCCATGCTCACCTCCAGGACTTCGCCAGAGCCTCTCCCATCCTCTGGAATGCTCTACCCCAATCTGTCCGACTTTCTCCTACTTTGTCCACCTTCAGACGATCCCTGAAAACTCATCTCTTCGGAGAAGCCTATCTGGCTCCCACCTAACAACTGTACATTTATCTTCTTCATCAGCACAACCTCTACAGTTATTACCTCTTGTATCTCTTGACCCTCCCTCTTAGATTGTAAGCTCTAACGAGCAAGGCCCTCTGATTCCTCCTGTATCTAAGTGTATTGTATTTGTACTGTCTACCCTCAAGCGCTGCGTAAACTGTTGGCGCTATATAAATCTTGTATAATAATAATAGACTAACTACAGTGCCTTAAAAAAGTATTTATACCCCTTGAAATTTTCCACATTTTGTTTGTTCTCTTCACACCGGAGCCGCCTGAGCGTTAGCGGTAAAACACCGCTAATTCGTTTTACCACTTGTTATAGCGGTGCTATGGCGCCGCTATTCAGGCAGCGACGTTGCGCTTTTAACCCCCCACACAAGGGGTTAAGCGGGTTAAAAGTGCCGGTTTGCAGCACTCCCGAAGCGATGTTCAGACGCTTCGGGAGCGCTGCCCTATTGTTTTCAATGTGCAAGGGTGGTATAGGAGCGGGAAATATACGGCTCTCACACCGCTGCAAAGACTTTTTTTACCATCCCGCAAGCGCACCGCCCCAGTGTGAAAGCACTCGGGCTTTCACACTGGGGTGTATTGGGGGGGGGGGGGGG
>BLSH010263463.1:2088416-2100794 GCA_018402905.1 Glandirana rugosa
AATCATGGTCCGGTGACAGGAGTCCGAACAGGGTGGTCCTCCACTCGTTCGGCCCCAGGTCATCGTCTATATCGTCCATCCCTAGTTCGTCTACGCATCAGTCATTTATTTGGTTTCCAGCCATTGTTCACCAACGTCCAACCCTAGGACGTCTTCACATCAGCTCCTTGTTCGGTTTACAGCCATTGCTCGCCATCGCTTCTATACCTGTCTTTTCCCACTATTCTCGTTTTATAACCGACCTTTCTCGTGTTATTAGACCGTTTGTCCTTCACGTCTGTACCGAATTTGTCCTTCAAGAACTCTCCTTATTTCCCAAGTACCAAGTTCTCTTTGTTCTGTGTTCCATTCCAAGAACCCCGGACCCGAACCCGGACTTTTTTGAAAAGTCCGGGTCCGGGTCCCGGACACCCCAAAGTTCGGTACGGACCCGAACTTTACAGTCCGGGTTCGCTCAACTCTATTAGACAACCTTACCTTGTGTCTTGTTTCTCTTGAACCATGAACCCTTTATTCCTCTCAAGAACTTCCTGTTTAAGCCATGTCTGCACTTCCTGTTTGCCAGATTATTGTGCTCTTTCCAGCCAATATTTTGCTCTTATCACCCTTTTCTGTCCATATCTTCGCTACCGCTCGTTACCGACATTTGGCTTGTTCCTCGACTACACTTCTGCAGGATCCCAACCTGCAACCACTTGTTACCGACCTTTGGTTTATTTACTGACTACGCATCTGCTTGATCCCTACCTGCTATATCTGCTACTGGACCCCGGCTTGCTCACCTCCTGGTGGGACAAGCCTGAGGACAGTGGCCTGGTACTAACACGCAGCAAAACCCATCCTCATCATCAAGAGCTCTGGTGAATACCGGTTAGTGCTTCGACTCCACACCTCAGGTGAGCCCGCAACCACCAAGGTGACCTGCTTCTGTACTTATCCTGCTGGTTGGTAGGGGTCCCTCTACTGCTATAGCTACTGATCTCCAAGCCTGACCCCTGACCGTGACAGCTTAGACCTCAAGATAAAGGCCTTGTCTGGTTCCTCAGACCCTTACCCAGCACCACTATGCTCACCTGCAACCAATGCACCTTTCTCAGCTCCCTGCTGCTCTGGCCTCCAGGGCAGGGGGCCTCCTGTCTCTTGGGGGGAGCCCTCAACCCTTGTCAGGCCCTTGTTCATAACATAGCTGCACACAAAGTCTGCTGGTAAGATCTGCACATAGGGTTGGAGGCTTAATCTCTCCCAAAGCTCTTCGAAGCCTCTGGACCCCAGAACCCAATCCGGGAGTTATAAAATTCGGAGCAAACTGGAAACCTATTTTTTTTCTGTTCAAAGCAGATATTCTGAAGCCCCTCAATCTGCATCCCAGAAAACCCTAAATGACATTTACCTCTTCTAACACCGTGGTAGGGCCTAGCACTACCACAACGTATAACCCTGAAATGAAACCGACTCAGAAGCATTATTTTTTCCCTTTAATCTACATATGCTGTTGTCTAGTACAGCTGGAAATGTAAACCTGAAGAACTTCAAGCTGATTGTGATCACTGCGGAATGTAATTCATCTATGACATGTATTCTGCTAGAAAACCAAACACCCACCAGCCAGCGGAGCTCCTACCAGAGACTATCTGGGCACAATGCCTTTGTTTGTTATAAGCTGACAATGACTCACCCAGGGTCTACAATTCACATTAAATCTCCAATTACCCTTCTCTCATTTGCATTGCTGGGATCGAAAAAAGCCAACATATGCCATGTGTGAAGGATGCCAGGAGTACATATTTCCAAGGTCTTCCCTGGCAGTCTGCATGGGAACATAAGATCTGTGAATTCTTGGTGAAGCCCTGAAGTGCTTCCACATAAACGGTTTCTCTTAAAGCTCCAGGCAAACAGCTCAATACACCCATGAAATACTCATTTTATCTGCCAAAGGATTTGTATTTTTCTCCATCCAGCCCTGAGATTTACACAGCTCTGTCAGGCAGATGACACCTCAGTTGCAGTTATAGACTGTAGAAGAGATGCAATGGTTGTCTACTCTGTGCCCCTAGCCTGCTAACTGGATGAAGGAGAAGCAGCAAATGGAGTAGATAATCTTACGACTCGCTCTGCAAATATCCACCTATCATCGCGTTCCTTGTCAACACATTTGCATGCAACATACTTGTATTTTTAGGAATGAATACAAGGCTTCTTTTGATTGGCTGAGGTGGAGAGGTGGGCAGATGACCTCATGATCTCCGCTCAGCCAATCACAGGAAATGTTGCATACATTCATAAAAATACAAGGCTTTCTGTGAATGGCTGGACAGCCCTCAGCCTGATACGATTTTGTTCCAGGAAGTGGACAGGAGGCCCCTGTCCCAGTGCCGGAACACAGCTCTGTGTACTGTATGTAGCTGAGCCTGCATCTTGCTTTGGGCTGAACAGACTTTGGAATACAGACACACGGTGTGTCTGCACAGTGTCCTGAAACCCCGCCCTCCATTATCGGGAAGAAGAGATGTGTGATCACATAGTAGAACTTTTTAACCACATCCCACCCGGCCTATAGCAAAATGACAGCCGGGTGTTGGTTTAATTATTGTGATCGGACATCACATGACGTCTTTCACAACATGGCTCGGACACCCCGCAATTCCAATCAAGGTAAAGTCTATGACGGAGGCTCTTTACCATGTGATCAGCTGTGTCCAATCACAGCCGATCACAGCGTAAATAGGAAGTGCTAGTTATTGGCATTCCTCTATTCACGCTGACAGCACATCAGTAGAGGAGATCCGATAAGCAACTCTCCTGAGGGGGGGGGGCGCTGAAAATCAGTGCAGTGATTATCAATGCAGCCCCATCAGATGCCCACCTGTACCCCCCAGTGATGCCTTTCAGTGTCCATCAGTGATGCCTGTCAGTGCCTTCTCATCAGTGCCTCCCATCAGTGTCAGTGCCACCTATCAGTGCCCATCAGTGCTGCATATCAGTGCCCATCAGTGCTTCTTATCAGTGCCTCCTATCAGTACCCATCAGTGCTGCATATCAGTGCCCATCAATACTCATCAGTGCCGCCTATCAGTGCCTATCAGAGTCCATCGCTGCCGCCTATCAGTGCCCATCAGTGCTGCATATGAGTGCCTCCTCTTAGTGCCCAGTGCTGCATATCAGTGCCCATTTGAAAGGGTGGTTGATGATTGGAATAAACTACCAACAGAGGTTGTGAGACAGTCAACAGTAAATGGCTTCAAACATGCTTGGGATAAACATAAATCCATAGTCAGACAACAAGGTTAATGTAAAAAAAAAAAAAAAAAATTATAAAAAAAAAAAATTAAAAATAAATAAATAAAAAGGGGCAGACTAGATGGACTACTCAGTCTTTTTCTGCCGTCACTTTTCTATGTTTCATCAGTGCTGCATATCAGTGCCCGTCGGTACTCATGAGTGCCGCCTATCAGTGCCTATTAGAGTCCATTGGTGCAGCCTATCAGTGCCCATCAGTGCTGCATATCAGTGCCTCCTCTCAGTGCCCAGTGCTGCATATCAGTGCCCATCAGTGCCACCTATCAGTGCCCATCAGTGCTGCATATCAGTGCCTCCTTATCAGTGACCATCTGTGCCACCTCATCAGTGCACATCAGTGCCGCCTCATAAGTGCCACCTCATCAGTGCACATCATTGAAGGAGAAAAATTACTTACTGTGTTTACAAAATTTTATAACAGAAAACTTTTATTTTTTCAAAATGTTTGTTTTTTTCCCCTTTGTTTAGCAAAAACTAAAAAAAAAACACAGTGGTGAATGAACACCAACAAAAGAAAGCTCTTTTTGTTTCAAAAAATTATAAACATTTGGTTTGGGTACAGCGTTGCATGACGGTGCAATTGTCATTCAAAATTTGCCTGGGCAGGAAGGGGGTGAAAGTGCCCGGTATTAAAGTTGATAAAAGAAAATTTTAGGAACCAAGCAAAGTTCTGTTGTCTTGCCAAGAAATATTTTTGCGTTTGGTGTATCGTTAAAATGTAGGACGCAGCTCTCTAACTGTAATTTTTTTCATACAAATTCTAACCAAATGAACAAATAAGTAAAAAAGTCTTTCCAGAAAATGAATACCAAATAAATGGAAAAAGGTGCTCATGTAACCAATAATTCATGCTTATCGCTAAACAAAGAGAAGCTGTAAAGTCAGAATAATCAATATATATTGTGGTCAGAAGTCCATGCAGATTTCATCCAACAGGTGCAGAAAACAAAAACACAGGTAAGTGCTTAATCCTTGACCAAAGGTCACACAGCCACTAAAGATCTAAATATGCAGGATAAATCCCTTGGAAGACCGCCTCCTTAGGCTACCAAAGATCCAACCAAGGTACAGTACATCAAGTTCCATCCCCCTGACGATGCTTGCTGGTAGCGAAACGCGTTGGGAGAGGCTTGGCCAGGTGACATCATTGTGCCTGCAGACGCCTGGAAGCGTGGTGCTCTCTGCTTGTGTTTCTCTGTACCTGCTTGTAACTACCTCTCCTGTGTGCGGTAAAGCGGTATTACACAATGTCGGTTACTTTTGATTTCTTTTGAGGACGATTTTACCCAGTGTGGCATGCTTTTAACCCTTCATGTACCTTAGTTGGATCATTGGTGGTCAGAATCTAGAGCAGGGGTAGGCAAATTCAGCACTCTAACTGAAAAGTGGGAGGAGTCAACCCGCCATAGCACTTAAATGTTATTTTATATTGTAGGAATTTATTCCCTGAGGAGCATTTTCCTTGGAGGAGATATCCACATTACTGGACAGTGGACACCCTGAGATCCTCAAAGCCCTCACAGTTTATCCAGCTGGTGGTGGGAGGCAGTTCCAAGAAGCTGGCAGAAGAGGCTACCTGTAAGGAGAAACCTACTCTTCTTCCTCCTTGGTAGGCACCTTCCCCTATTGCTACTCCTACTCTCTCCCTAACAAGAAGGCAACATTCTATCCTTGTTCTACTCTGACATTGAGGCAGAAACTGCCATTTAAGAACTTCTGTGTATAGATGGCCGCTCAAATCTTGTGGAATTTCAGGATCCAATAGGAGATGCCAGCCTCACAAAGATGGCAGCTTGGAACCCATGTTGGGGGACAAAATAGTCCCAATGGTTTTCTGCCAGCCTGAAGAAGCAGTGCCACCTTCAGGGCGGTCTACAAACTGCAACCCAATGCCTGCCTGCTGTGAGGGGTTCACTCAACTGTAGAGCTTATCATCATCTCATCATGCCAGCCTGTGAAGTACATTTTAAGGGCTTTTTGACAACTTTTATTTAAAAGTAAAATTTTTTTAAAAAATCACATGGTCACCCTTGCATCCATTTTAGGTCACAGCCTGGTCAAATTTGGTCACCTCTCCAGGGTAGCTTGTCTCCAGGGTAAGGATCCCTTGATCACAGACAACCCTTTGATTAAAAAGGCTGTGTACACCTGCAGCATTAGGCTGTAAGATATGGGCACAGGGTTAAAGGGTTCATCCCTCTAACAACTCTTTGAAGCCTCTGCACTCCAGAACCCAGGCTGCAAGTTACCAATGTTGGAGAAAACTGTAAAGCCGGTTTTCTCCACTCAGAGCAGCCCTCCTGGACCGTTAAGAACCATGTGTGACATATACCTGACAAGGGACATACGTTCTAAATCACCGGTGGGCCATACCCATCTCACCCACTGTGTTTTTTTGGTTTTGGCCCTTTTTTCTTTTTCTTACTTTTTGTCCTTTTTTAAGAGAATTGGCCAGGACCTTAAGCGTTACCTGCAGTTGCCATTTTGGTCGAGGTCTGTTTGGTCGTTGCACCTGGGTGTGGTTCGTTTGTCCACGGCTTCAGGTGAGTCCTCGCTGTGGCCCATGCGGATGCTGGTCTGGGGTGGTCTGTGGGAGCACCGGGTGTGGGTCTGGATATACCTTACAGGCGGTCCTATTGTAGACAACAGTGATTGGTTTGTTTTATCAATGTACTTTAATGATTCTTTATTTCATTGTCCTTAATTTGATTTTGGAGGTCAGTACAATCCCCTGAGGCAGCCCACGGGGGCGAAACATGTTGGGATGATAGCTGACGAAAGCCTATATCGTATCTTGGCTGGACTCCATCTTGTCATAAGCTGTAACACATGGTTTTATGTACACCCATGCCATACATTTTTATGAAAATTATGTGTTAAATAAAGATAAATGCTTTTAATATTATTGTAATTGGATTTATTCAACAGCACCGTATAATCCCCCCAGGGAACTCATTCTTCTTTTGTATTGCCTTATATGTTTTATTGTATAATTTATATGTTTTACATATACAGTTGTATGTGTTTTTTACTGCATACCAATAAACGATTTGTATTTTTATATATATACTGTGGTTTGAGCTCCCACCTCAAAAATCCCCTTCCCCTTGGGGCCACCCAGGGGAGGGCTGGGCCAGGGGGCAGGGTGGCAATTGCCCCCCAGGCCACCCTAACTTAGATTCAAAATTGCCAACGGCCGCTGCCCGCTCACACCTTTTCTTCTTGTGGAGGAAGGAAGTAGGGGCCATGGGCGCAGCCACCAACTAACTGTAGGCAGAGGGGGGGGGCGCGGTCCTACCATGGACCCCACTGGGCCCATTGGGCTGCCTCGGAGGGTGCTGCCGGATTACACAGTGTGGGGATCTCCCGCTTACCAAGTCCTACCTCCTGGACCAGCTTCTATAATAGACAGCACACTGGTGATGTCTATCATAGGAGGCGGGACTTCATATGACAGCAGCCGCGCCAGGTAAGCAAGAGATCCCCGCTCTGTGTAATCCGGCAGCTCTCCTCTCTATGCATTGCAGGCTGCATTGATGGGCACTGATCAGGCTGTGCCGATGGGCACTGATCGGGCTGCATTGATGGGCACCGATCAGGCTGCACTGATTGGCACTAATCAGGCTGTGCTGTTGGGCACTGGTGTGGCTGCACTGATCAGGTTGCATTTGATGGGCACTGGTGGGGCTGCATTGATGGGCACTGGTGCGGCTGCATTGATGGGCAATGATCAGGCTGCATTGATGGACACTGGTGAGGCTGCATTGATGGGCATTGGTGAGGCTGCATTGGTGGGTGGTGAGGCTGCATTAATGCATTGTTTTTGTTAAAGCTCCTTTGTTGCTATTAACATTAAATTATGTTACCACATTGTATCATATTTGTCTTGCTTCATAACATCAATATCCGTCGGTCGTTCAATGGGCCGCTTGACTGAATTTGCCCCCCAGGCCCAAGGCTGCCAGCCCTCCCTTGGGGCCACCCTTTTGGTTCATATACCTGACAAGGTGCAGGCTTGCTACACTACATGGAGGCATGGCTCCCAGAGGCTTCATTTGTAGTTCACTACAGAGCTGGAGTGCGGAGGTTGCCTACCCCTGATCTAGAGATTCCATAACCCACATGAGCCATGTCCATTGTACCCTTCATTAACCACTGTAAGCCAACAAAAAAAACAACTTCATGTGGCCTTCCCAACCCATGGCAGGCGTGAATCTCTACCTCTTTTAAGGCCACTCAAGTTCCTTCACCTCATTCCCATCAGTTAGCACAGCAGGCACAACAATTTCAGCTTTTTATGTAGCTTTTACATTGAGTTTAAAAAAAATGACAGTTACTACTTTAAAATTCAATCCTGACTAACACAGAAGTTACTTAAAGACAGTTTTTATACATTTTCCAGGAGGTCTTGATTGATAAACAGAAAGAAAAATTGGTTTGTTTAGGGATGGGGCTGCTCCCAGACTGAGCATCCTCTGAGGACAAGGTAATAATAATATATGACACGACCCCACATATAAATCAATAAAGCTTAACTCCAGGGATAATTGAAAGCAGTATTGAACTAAAAAGCAAAACCTTTATTATATTGCAGGTTATCAATTCTCCAATGTGATGGCTGCATTCGTTTTTGTGTTAGGCTTTCTTTATTTTATTTTCATCTGGTGATCCTGCCAGTAAGTCTGTTGTTCTTCACTGGCAGGGGTGTTTACAACAGTCAACTTTTATCTATTTATTTATTTATTTATGTAAAACCTAACTGTTGCGGTAACCGCTTATAAAGTGTGAGCTGCTTTGGCTTAAATTTGCCTCTGGAACAGGACTTTCTTGGTGCCATGGAGCCCCTTCTAGCATAGACCTTCCTTGGAGTTATGGAGCCCTTTCTGGCACAGACCTTCGTTGGTGTTATGAAGTCCCTTCTGGCACAGACCTTCCTTGGCTTTATGGAGCCCCTCCTGTCATAGACCTCATTTGGTGTTATGAAGCCCCTTCTGGCATAGACCTTCCTTGAGGTTATAGAGCCCCTTCTGGCATAGACCTTCCTTGATGTTATGGAGCCCCTCCTGGCAAAGAACTTCATTGGTGTTATGGAGCCCCTTCTGGTAATGACCTTCCTTGTTGTTATGAAGTCCCTGATGGCACAGACCTTCCTTGGTGTTATGGAGCCTCTTCTGGCACATGCCTTACTTGGTGTTATGAAGGCCCTTCTAGCATAGACCTTCCTTGGTGTTATGGAGCCCCTTCTGGCATAGACCTTCCTTGGTGTTATGGAGCCTCTTCTGGAACAGACCTTCTTTGGTGTTATGGAGTTCCTTCTGGCATAGACCTTCCTTGGTGTTATGGGGCCTCTTCTGGCACAGACCTTCCTTGGTGTTATGGAGTTCCTTCTGGCATAGACCTTCCTTGTGTTATGAAGTCCCTTCTGGCACAGACCTTCCTTGGTGTTATAGAGCCTCTTCTGGCACAGACCTTCCTTGGTGTTATAGAGCCCCTTCTGGCACAGACCTTCCTTGGTGTTATAGAGCCCCTTCTGGCATAGAGCTTCCTTTGTGTTATAGAGCCCCTTCTGGCATAGACCTTCCTTTGTGTTATAGAGCCCCTTCTGGCACAGACCTTCCTTGGTGTTATAGAGCCCCTTCTGGCATAGACCTTCCTTTGTGTTATAGAGCCCCTTCTGGCACAGACCTTCCTTGGTGTTATAGAGCCTCTTCTGGCATAGACCTTCCTTGGTGTTATAGAGCCCCTTCTGGCACAGACCTTCCTTGGTGTTATAGAGCCCCTTCTGGCACCGACCATCCTTGTTGTTTTAGAGCCCCTTCTGGCACAGACCTTCCTTGTTCCTCCTTTCAGTATGTCCAGTTCTTCTGTGTAATTCCCTCAAGGGTCTAACTTAATGAAGAGCTCTCTTCCATGAACTAACATGGAGTAGTACTAATTCTTTTAGGTTTGAGATACTTTCCAATGCCCTTTAGTTAAAATAATCCCAACAACATTTCATGCAAAGTTTTATCGACCTTCCAGCACAACCTTTTATGGAAAGAAAATGACATGCCCAGGTGTGAAAGGGTTTCCAAAGATCAAGATATGCATTCTTGGCCACCATTATTGCATATTTAAGCAAGGAGATCCTTTGAAGTGGATATATGGAAATCAAAGAGATATGGATCCCATTATCTAACTACCCAGGTACCAGTGTTGCCAACCTCTCGCAGCATTTTTTACTGGCAAAACATGGAAAATTTACTGGCCGAGCACATTTTTTACTGCCAACCTGAAAAATAACTGAACTGCTATTAAAAACTAAGACAACTGATATTTAAACACAACATGGAAACACTAACAATACCCATATCAAGTAGTTTGCCCGGTTTACACTTAAAAAGTCAGTACAGCATGACAAATTATCAGACCCTGATATTTATAGACAGTTGTAAAAATCACTGATTTTTACAAACTGTCAGTAAATTTACTGGTGGTTGGCAACACTGCCAGGTACCCAGCTATTGATCAAACTAGCTAAAATATACTCTTAAAAAAGAGTTTGTATGTGTAAGTCTGAAAAATCACCAAAACTATACTATACTTGACTCTTGAAAGTGCCGTCAGCACAGGGAATTTAAACCCTTGCAGCATAAAAAAAAAGAAAAAAGCAGCACATTTATTATTATGTTCAGCCTGCCAACAGAGGGTTAGGCTTTAAGGGTTCTATGAGATTTTATTGGCATTAACAGTACCATGGTGTCACCTTTCTGGCAATACAGTATTTGGGCGAATGGTAAAATGCACATATATGTATTGTGGCGGTGCGCCAAGCGGTATGCTGGGCATTCTGTTTTATGTTTGTAATTGATGATGGAGGAGCACAAATAGACAATGCCTTCAGGTGCTTCTCAAAGTCAATAAATCAGCAGTGAGCCGGACCTGCCCAACCAGGAGAACAGCTTGATTTCCTATTACTGACAAGTCAGCTCATGTGGGAGAAGCTCCAACGTTTGCTCCTTGTCCTGTCAATTTTCTCGAATGACTGTGCTGAATGCATGACATAAATGTAGAAGACAGAATAATGCAGGTGACATGCGCCCCGGATAACCTGGAGGTGCTGTGCAATTTTGCCTCAGGCAGGGTGGACGAAACCTCAACCATGGAGCATCTCTGGCTGCGTCAAAGACAACTGTAGGAGAAACACAACGTTCCATAGAGGGAGCTGCTGGTCAAGACAGGTCCTGTCCCAGGTGCAGCCGGTCTACTTGTTTATTTATTTCAGGTACTTATATAGCGCTGTCAATTTACGCAGCGCTTTACATATACATTGTACATTCACATCAGTCAAGGAGCTTACAATCTAAGATCCCTAACTCACATGCATATACTAGGATCAATTTAGACAGGATCAAATTAACCTACCAGCATGTCTTTGGAGTGTGGGAGGAAACCGGAGCACCCAGAGGAAACCCACGCAAGCACAGGGAGAACATGCAAACTCCAGGCAGGTAGTGTTGTGGTTGGGATTCGAACCAGCGACCCTTTTGCTGCCAGGCAAAAGTGCTATCCGCTACACCACTGTGCCGTCCTATTGCATCTCCTTTTACCACTTGCTTACTGGACAATTAAACCCCCCTCCTGCCCAGACCAATTTTCAGCTTTCAGTGCTGTCGCATTTTGAATGACAATTGCGCGGTCGTGCGACGCCGTACCCAAACAAAGTTTTTATCCTTTTTTTCCCACAAATTGAGCTTTCTTTTGGTGGCATTTGATCACCTCTGTGGTTTTTATTTTTTGCACTATAAACAAACAAAGAGCAACGAGTTTGAAAAAAGAACACTATTTTTTACTTCTTGCTATAATAAATATCCCAAAAAAATATATATACAAAAAATTATTTATCAGTTTTGGCCGATTTATATTCTTCTACGTATTTTTGGTTAAAAAAAAAAAATCGCAATTGGCATATATTGATTGGTTTGCGCAAAAGTTATCGCGTCTAAAAACCATGAGAAATAATTTATGGTGTTTTTATTATTATTATTTTTTTACCAGTAATGGCGGCGATCTGCAATTTTTATCAGGACTGTGATATTGCAGTGGACATGTCGGACATTTTTTACACTTTTTTGGGACCACTGACATTTATACAGCGAACAGAAATTTAAATATCCACTGATTACTGTATAAATGTCATTGGCAGGCAAGGGGTTAACACTAAGGGGGCGATCAAGGGGCTAACTGTGTTCCCTCATTGTGTTCTAACTGTGTGGGGGCTGGGCTGGCAGGGACATAACAGATCTCACTGATCCCAATCACAGGTATCAGTAGATCTGTTATGCCCCCCCTCACAGAACGGAGAACCGTCATGTTTACATTGGCAGTTCCCCATTCTGCCGCTCTATTAGGCGATCGCGGGTCTCCAGTGGACATCGAGTCCGCCTGACAGCCGCTGGCTGTGAGTGCGTGCGAGGAGCGCACAAAGGGGCGGTCATCCATGGACGTCCCCCCGGCAATTCAGATCTGCGCTGTAGCCGTCTTTCGGCTATAGCGCAAATCTGTAGAGGTTAAAGGGTCACCTTAAAGTAATGTTTTAGTGATAAGTAGAGATTGGTTGGCTGACGTAGTTAATGGTTTCTTATTTGCTTACTTTAGATCAGTAGTTGCCAACTTTTCAGATTTCATGGACCACTAAACTCACAATTGTGAACCCAGCGGACCACTAACATGAACTTTACATGCCTTATACACACAATGCTCTGCCTCCCTCCCCCTGGATCACACTGCTGCCTTATACACACAATGCTCTCACTCTCTGCCCCCCTCCCCCTGGATCACACTGCTGCCTTATACACACAATGCTCTGACTCTCTGCCCTCTCCCCCTGGATCACACTGCTGCCTTATACACACAATGCTCTGCCTCCCTCCCCCTGGATCACACTGCTGCCTTATACACACAATGCTCTGCCCCCCTCCCCTTGGATCACACTGCTGCCTTATACACACAATGCTCTCACTCTCTGCCCCCCTCCCCTTGGATCACACTGCTGCCTTATACACACAATGCTCCAGCTCTCTGCCCCCCACCCCGGATCAC
>BLSH010263463.1:2164302-2179364 GCA_018402905.1 Glandirana rugosa
CCCAATTCGACGTGGGGTTAAGAGTATACTTTCGAGATGTTAGTGATTATGTAGTAAGTTAGAAAAAATAGAGGGGTTACTGATACTTGAGGGATTATGGGTCGAGGTACTTTTTACAATTTTACAACTAAAAATGTCGAGGATACACTTTTACTGTTTAATTGTGAGTGTAATTACACTATTTAATATCCAGACGGTCTGTTTTAAAAGTAAATTTTTTATTTCACTATAAAGGATCTCCAAACCGATACATTAATAATACAGAGAGTTCATTTTTGCCCTAAACATAAAACCTAATTAACATTAAATTAATTGAAACAGCAGCCACAGCGGGACATTGTCACATAATTGACACCGCAGACAGTGAGAATCACACCGTGGGTTTATATATATTTGTGCCAGGGAAAGTTTAATTTATTGTTTTTTTTAAATGAAAATTTTGTCTGGCAGACCTATAATTTATCACATTAATGTGAGTGTTAATTTGTCATTTTCACATAGGAGCTGTAAAAATCAACATTTTAACATTTTTCATGGAGCTGGGTATTAGGGAGTTCATAGTCATTGGGGAGATAAAAAAGATTGAATGATGTATTAGTGATTGTAGAGCTTTCATATGAGAATTGGGGTGCAGCTTAACCCCTTCTCGCCTAAGGGTAAAATCTTAGGGGCTGTAAATATTTGTTTTTTTTTTTTTAAATAAAAATAACAAACATGTTATACTTACCGGCTCCGTGGGTTTTGCACAGAGCAGCCTCCTCTTCTGGGGTGCCTCGCGCTCCTGGCTCCTCCCCTTGATCAAGTGTCCCCACGGAAAGTTAAATTCCATGGGGGCACCCCATGCGGGCTCCCCCACCTAGTCCCACTGCTGAGTCGATTGACACAGACAGCGGGACTTAGCCCCGCCCCCTCTCCTGTGTCACAGGATTTGATTGGCAGCAGCAGGAGCCGAAGGCCAGTCTTTTCCAATGAGGAGAGAGACAGCAGCTGGAACCGCTGGGCTTGTGCACATCGCTGGATCGGATTGGGCTCAGGTAAGTAAAAAGGGGGGGGTGGGTTCTGGGGGCAGCTGCAGCAAAGAAGGTTTTTCACCTTAATTTATAGAATGCAAACCATGAGACTTTACAATCACTTTAACCGGTTCCGGACCGGCTTGCATACATGTACTGCTGCAAAGTGGCAGCGTAGCGCAAATCGCCATCTATAAACGGCGATCCGCACACGCGCAGCTAGGGGGCGCGGTACCGCTCCCGCCACGCTCTTGTGCCCTCCACACGCTCCCGGAGCTCGATAAGCTATGATTAAGCGCCAGCAATTTGGCATGAAACGCGTCAGCTCATCATCCCTATGTTGTATGTTCCTGTTTTATGATTTATGTACTGTTTGGATTCCTCACAATAAAGGTGATTGCAAGATGTGCGGCCGTCCAGCGCCTTGTTTTCTCTATGTATGTAGAGCCGCACCTGCAGTGGATAAAAGCAATTATGGTGTGAGTACATGGAGGGTTACAGCCTGGAGCGGTGTCTATCTCTTTGTACCCGCGATGCCCTGTGAGAGAGCCAAGACGGGGAACCACCGATGTAAACATGGTGGTTCCTGGCTCTGTCAGACGGCGTGTAAGAGATCTACTGATCCCTGTCACTGGGATCGGTTAGATCTTTGGTACCCCTGACAGCCCAGCCCCCTCACGGTTAGAACACGCCTAGGGAACACAGTTAACTCCTTCACTGCCCCCTGCAGGTTAACCCCTTCACTGCTAATGACATTTATACAGTAATCAGCGGATATTTACATTTCTGATCGCTGTATAAATGTCAGTGGTCCCAAAAAAGTGTCAAAAATGTCCAACATGTCCGCTGCAATATCACAGTACCGCTAAAAATCGATGATCACCGCCATTTCTAGTAAAAAAAAAATTTGAAAAAAACGCCAGAAATGAATTCTCATGGTTTGTAAACGCGGCAACTTTTGCGCAAACCAATCAGTAAACGCCAATTGCATTTTTTTTTTACCAAAAATATGAGGAAGAATATAAATCAGCCAAAACTGATGAATACATTCATTTTTTTAGATTTTTTTTGGATTTGTATTTTAGCAAAAATTAAGAAATATTGGTTTTTTTTTTGCAAAATTGTTGCTTTTTTTTGTTAAAAACGGTGATCAGAAATGACGCAGAGGGGATCAAATACCACCAAAAGAAATCTCTATTTGTGGTAAAAAAAGGACGGAAATTTTGTTTGGGTACAACGTCGCACGATTGTCAGTTAAAGCGACGCAGTGCCGAATCGCAAAAAGTACTCTGGTCCTACAGTGGGAAATCCTTCCGGTCCTTGAGTGGTTAATGCCTAAGCACAATTTTGCAACTTTGCCACGAGTTAGTAAAACTGTACATTTCATCCCAACTATTTTTACATCATGGTGGAATATATACCGTGTTTTTTTCAGGACAAATTGGTGGTAAATCGTAATGGAAATCTCCTGATTTTTTTTATTTATTATTATCATAGGAAAACTGGCCTAAAATAGTAAAAAAAATGTATATTTTTTTAAAATTTAGCTATATACCACCAAAGAACAAAATAAATTCTCCCGCTCCTGACGATCGCAGTGATATCACATATGTGTACGTTTGTACCCGTAGCACAGTCCAGAAATAATAGTGCACATTTTGCGTTTCTTTTGTCCTACCTAAAACACACCAACACTAACAATAATTAGAAAAAAAAAAATGCCCAAAATATACTGACCCTGACCTTTGACCCTAGCACTGACCTAGATCAAACCTTGATGTAGGTATTTATTTTTTTATTTAACTTTTTATGATTATTTTTTATTTATTTATTTTTTTTTTTACACACTTTTTCTTATTTTATCTCTGCAATGAGAGAGAGCGATACAATGCATCTTTCCTCTCTTTCCTCTCCGTTCACAGAGAGAAAAAACACAGGGGCAGGCTTCACAGATTGATCACTGTTATAGCCAATCAGAGGCTACCACAGTGATCAGGTGACCCGGAATCTGGAGTTCCGGGTCCCGATCGTTAGTCCAGTACCCATAGCTCTCCATGAGACCCCGGTCTCTGTGCTGGGAGCACGCTGTGTGGTGCGCTCCCAGCACAAAGACAGATATGCAGCCCCCACTGCAAAAATCCCAGTCCAGTGAGGCCGCATAAATGTGTTCTGTCAGCGTGAAGGGGTTAAAGGAACAGAGCTGTAACTTTCATGCACACGTGCAGATGAGGGGTGGCAAAACCCTGCAGTGTAGTTTTTACCAATGCCCCAACTGCCCATAAGATGCAGAGGCAGTGGCTGGGGGTGCACACACGCTGTGACTGCGATGCCCTGATTTGTGGCTGCACCAGGAATTACACAACCGTTTTGGTGGGTGTAGTGCCCACCCAGCACAATTCCTTACAAAACAAAACCAGAGAAATTCCCAGCTCAACTTACCGACTAGCCTGTAACCAACCAAATGATCCTGTCCGCTGCCTATTCATTATAATGCGTGTGCTTCCATTGTGGAGGCTCTCAAAATTTAGAGTTAGGACTTCAGAAAATACCGGGGGGCCTTGACGGGGCTCTGCAGCTTACTCATTTATTTGCAAATGTGTGCAAACTAAACCCCTGTTTTTAACCCATATTGTTAGACAGGATAATTTGGTTGGTTGCAGGCTGGTCGGTATGTTGAACAGGGAATTTCTCTGGTTTTGTTTTGCATGTGTTACCTTTCCATGTGCTCCTTGCTGGAGCTCACTATGGGTGAGTGGAGGCTGGTGCTCCATTTTTTGGGGGGCGGCAAACAAAAGACCCTACCCCCCCATCAGGTAAGTCGGCCCATCAGTCAATAACCCCCCCGTTACTCTGTCGATCCACAATACAACACTCAACCCCTGCCACTTGCCCGTCCGTCCACCCACCAGCCCCCTTCTAGGTCACAGGCAGCTTTGGCAGCTTCCCCCAGCGCCTCCCCCCTGCCTTCTCCTCCTACTGCGTCTCCTCCTCGGCGGCCAATATGGTCGCTTCTCCTCTAGGCCAATCAGGTCTCAGGACCCGCTTCCTGATTGGCCGGAAGGAGAAGGAGGCCTGGTCAGTGTCTACAGATGTGTGAGATATGGTGGAATTGAGGGCAGCTATAAAGGTGAACCACAACTACTAGCTACTCCCAAGGGAGCACATAGCTACATTTGGGGACTTGTTTTCCGGGATTACCTGTAAGGCTGCCAGTCATCGCCCATAGCAATCGCAAGAGAACTGAGCCAGGGGAATGTGTGATCTGTTTTATTGTTGATGTGGATTTAACTGGGACAAGAACTGTGTGCTTTGCCTTGAACTGTGCTAAATAAGTGTGCCGTTGTCCATAGCAATCAGCCGCCAACAGTATTACTACCTGCTTACCCAGTCGCCCCGGGGATGGACACTTGAATATTAATCCTCAATTCAGTGACTTTGTACCATGTGTTGCTACCTGCAACCACGGTGGGCGAACACGCCCATAGATTACAAATATGTCCTGCACTATGCCACAGCTGGACATTACCACTGGATTACAAACATGCCCAGGGGTCTGCTAAATCTGGACATTGAAAGTGCTTTGCAAATGTCTGCTCCAATTCCTACAAACAGTAAAGTATGCCTGGGACTGTTCTTGTTGCTAAGGGGAGAGGCTGTGTTTGAGGTGTGCTTTCCAGCAGAACAGTGGATACTACAACTTAGTGTTGCCACCGGCAATCACCGTCAGAGTCAGCAAGTCTGGACAAGTCCTACTAGTGTCAGAGTGTCTGTAAAGTTTTGTCCTTCACACAAGGGGTTACAGCATCATGACACGCAGCAAGCTTGCTTATCAGGACATTTGGTGCCAGCTCGTCTGGTAATGTGGGGGCAGAGCCACACCCTGGAAGAAGATACGTGCCTGCAGCTAGTATAAGTCCCCACAAGGAGAGAGATGGCGGAAGGTGGGAGACTTGTGCCAGTGTTGACCTTGTTGCCGGAAATGTCGGAGCAGACCCTGATTGACTCGGGGGTCTGTTTGGAGCCAAGTGGAGGAATCGCCCTGGGAGTCATCGTTGTCTCATATGCCCGGACTGCTGGATACTTACCGTGGATGTTGCTGCCTTGGCCCAGTGTGATGTTCTGCTCCCCCGGCGAGTATCGAGCAGGAGCCACAATACTACTTCAAGGACCTGCACACAGAGCTATGTCGTCCACAGCCACAGAAATCCCGGAAGGCCGGATCGAGCCTGATGACATCACTTGAAGGCAGGGTAGAGCACCAACCTAGCGGCTCCCCTGTGAAGATCCAGGATGAAGGGGAAGGAGAGACTTTCGTGGCCTGCGGCCTGGGACTCGGGAACCGTGAGTACTGTTAAGCGGGAGCCCAGGGTCCCTGAGATGATGGTTGTGTCCCTATCTGCAAGCGCCCCAGTTAGGCTGGAGTTAGCATCTGAGGGGGAAGCTGGTGAGCCTGACGAGGATGCAGAGCACAGGGCCATAGACTGGGGGTCACCCAGACTGTTAGCTGAATTTGGGTCATTGGAGCATCTCGTGGAATGGTCATCTCCAAGTGAGGGGTCGGGTGAAGAGGAGGAGGCGGGGAGTTTGCAGACCCTCTATTTCTCCAAAAGGGATGAGACGAAGCCCCCTCAGGACACCAGATCAGCAACAGGAACCCCCAGCCTCAGCTATCAGACTTTCCAAAACAGGCCTTCCATTACCCAGACCAGAGCACCCACGTACCGGCAGATGGTGGTGAAGTCCCTAGATACACTAGTCAAGCCTGGGAAGGGGAACCTCGCCAATCTACCCAGGTTCTCTCAGTGTCAAAGGGAGGTACAATTGCTTTGGAGTGGGGCCTGGACTATCCCTATGTCCCACCCCATGTCATGGAGATCGTTGAGAGCTCATGGAAGGAGTGGGAGGACGATATGAAATGGGACTTTCTGCATGTTCCTAAGCCCTTGCGGGGTCCTGAGAGCAATTGTTGTGAGAGGTTCAAGGAATTGAAACAGGAATGTAGTCTTGGATGGTCCATAAGGAGAGATTGTGGAAGTCCCCGGTGGAAGTCTCTTAAGACGAAACGCGTCGGTTGTTAGGAGTCTGCTCCATCCTATTGCGCCTACCTATTGGATTGTTGCTGGAATTCCATGCTTTGCTTTGAATTTTCTTCATACATGATTTTTTGTTCTGAGGTACATTACTCCTTAATATCTGAAATCCTCGCTGGGTCTATTGGTACAAGTACTTCAACATAAAGAATATTGTGACGTATACCCGTGACGGTTGGCTTGAAGCTCCCTGATGACACGCTTTTAATCTATTGTCTTCTGGTAAGAATACCTATTTATACTCCGGTTGGTGGTGGTCAACATCGCATGCGGGTGGAAGTCACAGAATTTTATATTGGACTGCAATTCACTATTAATTCACTGGATGATTATCTGTATCAGTTTTGGACTATATGGTGTTTAAGCACTTTGTCTAGTAGCGCCGCATTTTTTCTATTCTATATTATTCTCCTGGGTGCCTGCTTTTAGAAAATAAACAATGTTTGGAAAATACAGTGTGTTTCAAAAAGAATGATCTGATTTTGAAACCTTATAAATAAATAATATAAATAATGGCTTAAAAATATAATACCTAAATATAAATAATATATAATAATATAATAGTGTGTTTCAAAAATTTTAAAACCTTATAAATAAATAATGTTTGGAAAATATATTATGGTTTTAACTAATCTTCAGGCCTAGAATGAATTGTTTTAAACGTGTGCAAAAAAACGCAAAAAGGCAGCGAAAGATTTAAACCCAAGTTCCCAACATCAGCACAAGGAGTTCTCCTTTAAAAAAAAAAAGTGTGCATCCCATTTTAATAAAAGGCTCAGTTTCTGCAATCCTGCATGCATTCTAGTTTTCTGCATGCGTTTGCATGAGCCGACCGGTGCCAGGTACCCCGGCCCGGCGTGGTGTATTGGTATGCGGCAGACGGCGCTGGATTGACTTGTGTTGTTGAGCATGACTAAGCCAGGTACTAAATGACTCAGAAGGAGATCATTAGCATATCTATCATCCTCCTTTCTAAAAACACAGCGGTGGAAGGTGCGACATGCCGCACAGCTGCTTCATCCTGCCTTCCTACTCTCGCTGTGCACTTTTGTCATATCCCTTGGCGCAACACGTACGCAACGCCATGCCAAAATGCACTGCACGGCAAGAATACAACTTCACCAGCACGGCTGGAGAAAGGCAGCTACTTTCCAGTAACCCCTTCAGCGCCAAGAACTCTCAGATCCATCTTCCCACCATCTTCCTGCCACCGCAAAGGCTGTTTCGCCCAAAAAAGACCCTGTCACTGTTTTGCTTGAATCTTTTTAAGCAAGGAACCCAAAAACTGTGTAGTACATTAACCACTTGCCGACCGCCAACCACAGTCTGATGGCGACAGAGTGGCTCGTTAGCGCAAACTGCCGTCATATGACGGCGGCTGCGACAACTAGTGCTGTGAGCGCGCTCACTGTGTCCGGGGGTGCCAGGGAGTGGGTGCGGTGGACTCGATCGCCGCCGGCTACCCGCAATGCCCCCCCCGCAGTGAGAGAACGGAGGTCTTTGTAAGTAAACACGGATCTCCGTTCTCATAGAGGGGGAAGGGCGGTGATCACAGGCTTCCTCTATATGGAAGCCATGATCAGCTCCTTTCCCCAGCCAGGGCAGCCCCTATACAGTTAGAACACGCCCAGGGAACACAGTTAACCCTTAGAGTGCCCCCTGCAGGTTAACCCCTTCACTGCCAATGGCATTTACACAGTAATCAGTGCATTTTTATAGCACTGATCGCTGTATAAATGCCAATGGTCCCAAAAAAGTGTCAAAATGGTCCGACATGTCAGCTGCAATATCGCAGTACCGCTAAAAATCGCAGATCGCCGCCATTACTAGTAAAAAATTAAAAAAAAAATAAAAACCCCAGAAATTAATTCTCATTGTCCGTAAATGCGGCAACTTTTGCGCAAACCAATCAATAAACGCCGATTGCGATTTTTTTTTATCAAAAATATGAGGAAGAATATAAATTGGCCAAAACCAATGGAAAAATGTTTTTTTTTATATATATATATTTTTTGGATTTGTATTTTAGCAAAAAGTAAGAAATTTGTTTTTTTTTGTGTAAAATTGTCGCTCTTCTTTTGTTTATAGCAGCGATCAGAAATGATGCAGAAGTGATCAAATACCACCAAAAGAAAGCTCTATTTGTGGGAAAAAAAGGACGCAAATTTTGTTTGGGTACAACGTCGCATGACCGCGCAATTGTCAGTTAAAGTGACGCAGCGCCGAATCGCAAAAAGTGCTCTGGTCCTAAAGTGGGAAATCCTTCCGGGGCTGAAGTGGTTAATGTGCTTTTACTAAACAAGAATACTGTACGTATAAACTACTTCTATTGTAAGAAAACAATACAAGACATACAGAGTATTTTTAGTATGCATACAACACATGCACATGCTACCTAACCCTCCTAGCAAATAACCATTGACAATGGTCAGAATTAACTAAAAAGTTACATAATTTGAGTTATAGTTTGCAATTTACTTAACAAACAGGACTTCAGGTTACTCAAGCAATTGCAGAAAACTGGGTGCTCTCGTAGGGTAGATTAAGTGTCATCCCCAGGTGAAGTCCCTTTTTAGTTTTTGTGAAGTCCCCTCTGGCACGGGCCTTCCTTGGTGTTATGAAGTCCCTTATGGCACAGTTCTTCCTTGGTGTTATGTAGCCCCTTCTGGCACTGACCTTGCTTGGTATTATGGAGTCCCTTTTGGCACAGACCTTCCTTGGTGTTATGGAGCCCCTTCTGGCACAGACCTTCCTTGGTGTTATGTAGCCTCTTCTGGCAAAGACCGTCCTTGGTGTTATGGAGCCCATTCAGGGTTAGACCTTCCTTGGTGTTATAGAGCCCCTTCTGGCACAGACCTTCCTTGGTGTTATGGAGCCCCTTCTGGCACAGACCTTCCTTGGTGTTATAGAGCCCCTTCTGGCACAGACCTTCCTTGGTGTTATAGAGCCCCTTCTGGCGCAGACCTTCCTTGGTGTTATAGAGCCCCTTCTGGCACAGACCTTCTTTGGTGTTATGGAGTCCCTTCTGGCACAGACCTTCCTTGGTGTTATGGAGCCCCTTCTGGCACAGACCTTCCTTGGTGTTATGGAGCCCCTTTTGGCACAGACTTTCCTTGGTGGTATGGAGTCCCTTTTGGTGTTATGGAGCCCCTTCTGGCACAGACCTTTCTTGGTGCTATGGGGCCCCTTCTGGCACTGACCTTCCTTAGTGTTATGGAGCTCCTTCTGGCATAGACCTTCCTTGGTGTTATGAAGCTCCTTCTGGCATAGACCTTCCTGGTGGTATGGAGTCCCTTTTGGCACAGAATCCTTGGTGTTATGGAGCCCCTTCAGGCACAGACTTTCCTTGGTGTTATGGAGCCCCTTTTGGCACAGAATTTCCTTGGTGTTATGGAGCCCCTTGTGGCACAGACCTTCCTTTGTGCTATGGGGCCCCTTCTGGCACTGACCTTCCTTGGTGTTATGAAGCCCCTTCTGGCATAGACCTTCCTTGGTGTTATGAAGCCCCTTTTGGTTTGGCACAGAATTTCCTTGGTGTTATGGAGTCCCTTTTGGCACAGAATTTCCTTGGTGTTATGGAGCCCCTTCTGGCACAGACCTTGCTTGGTGTTATGAAGCCCCTTTTAGCATAGACCTTCCTTGGTGTTATGGAGCCCCTTCTGGCACAGACCTTCCTTTGTGCTATGGGGCCCCTTCTGGCACTGACCTTCCTTGGTGTTATGAAGCCCCTTCTGGCATAGACCTTCCTTGGTGTTATGAAGCCCCTTTTGGCACAGACGTTCCTTGGTGGTATGAAGTCCCTTTTGGCACAGAATTACCTTGGTGTTATGGAGCCCCTTCTGGCACAGACCTTGCTTGGTGTTATGAAGCCCCTTTTGGCATAGACCTTCCTTGGTGTTATGAAGCCCCTTCTGGCATAGACCTTCCTTGGTGTTATGGAGGCCCCTCTGGCGGAGACTTTTCTTGGTTTTATGGAGCCCCTTCTGGCACAGACCTTCCTCAGTGTTGTGGGGCCTTTTCTTGAATGGCTAAAATACAGGTTTGCCTAAAGGCATCAAAGACTTTCCTACCTGCACCTTGTGTTTTTACCTGCATAAGATGTGCATTGATTGTGTCGTTTCGTGGTTTCATTGGAAGCTTTCCTTTTACTTCTTGTTCCAAAGAGAACTGTAAAATGTTGGATTTCCCATCATCCTTTGTGTCTGTGAAAGGACAATTAAAAGAGGGATCTCCCCCAATGAGAACACGGCAACGAGAGCACAGTGGTTCTAACTCCTCCCCACTCTATCCAAATAATAAAAAAAAAATTTGGCTTTGGATATACCGGTACTTTATCAGTCCCTGGTTCTGAAGAAATGTCCCTGGAAGTCTTTGAAAACGTCCTTGGCTTGCAATACTGACCAGCGCTGCAATAAAATCCCCATTAAATTGTATTCTTTAATAACCTCTTTGCTTTTAAATGCAGTATTTATCAAGCCACACATAAAAATGCCAAAAGATATTTATTTTCAGTGTAATTAACATAATTCAATTGGATATATAATGTGTGCTGACCCTCCGAGACATAGCTGTGCATGACAAGCCTAAAGGAGGACTCCAGATCAAACCCAGCATGCTGTATTAAATACGTATCCTGAGAATATTTATTTATTTATGTTATACTTTTTGTCCATGATGGGCTGAATAATAGTCTGACTAACACATTTTCATATTTCATTTTCATTTAATATTTTTAATTTTTTACTTTTTTTTTACTTATTACACAAAAGATATATAGTCCGACAAGCACGTTTTTATTTCCAACTTAATATTTGCATTTTTTTATTTTTATTTATTTATATTTTTTTACATTTTGCCCATGATGGTCAGATGGATAAACACATTTTCATTTTATAATGTAATATTTTTACTGCCTAATATTATAATAATATAATAAAGGAGGCTATAACAAAAAGGACAAAAAGTGGAACTTTAAGTGAGGCGCGCAATGGAGAATGAATAAGTGCTTGAATATGAAAATAGTGTCAATTAATTTTTAATTCATATATATATATATATATATTCGATTTGAGACCATGCTATACAGTAAAAGTATATAACACTGTACAATTCATATTACAATAAAATATCATATGTATACACACATATTCACAAATTTCCCATGGCGCATAGCCAAATAAATAACCATAATCAATATTAAAGTCTTGAATATACCAGCAAGGGTCTCATATCAAATAGTATTGATTATACCAGCAGAGGTCTCATATCAAAAAATCATTGGTCTTTATATAGGACATGAGAGGATAGGACTGTTAGTAGCACGACGCACGTTTCGTGACTTAATGGTCACTCTTCAGGAGCAAGCCTATCTATGATAAAAATATCAATATGTATAATTCTAAATTGTAGGACATGAGACAGGGATCTATAAGCAGATAAAAAATTGAAAAGTAAAAAAATACCACCAATGTATAAAAACTTACAGAGTCATCAAAGTGCTAGGGGTAGGGTTGCCACCTCATCCCTTTAAACCTGAACACATATGAATTACTCAGGTTCTCATGCTAATGTAATGCAGATGAGGCACCGAGTGAGTTTAATTACCCCCTTAATCAGCCACAGAACAACCTGTGTAATTAATAGGTGTTCGGTTTTAAAGGGATGAGGTGGCAACTCTAGCTAGGGGCAGGATGCCCGTGCCTGGAAACGCATATCAGCCGGGATCACCATTGCCTAGGGTTGCCATCTCATCCTTTTAAACCCAAACACATATGAATTACACAGGTTCTGGGGCTAATTTAATGCAGGTAAGGCACCAAGTGAGTTTAATTACCACCTTAATCAGCCACAGAACAACCTGTGTAATTCATATGTGTTCAGGTTTAAAGGGTTGAGGTGGCAACCCTACCATTGCCAGGAGCAATCATCCCTTTAATCCAGGACACATATTAATTACACAGGTTGTTCTGTGGCTGATTAAGGTGGTAATTAAACTCACTTGGTGCCTCATCTGCATTAAATTAGCCTCAGAACAACCTGTGTAATTCATATGTGTCCTGGATTAAAGGGATGAGGTGGCAACCCTACCGGGAGCTCTGGGGGCTACCAATGACAGCACCAAACCACAAAGGGCAGCACCCACGGTGGACAGAGATGGTGTGCTGTTGAGCAGGGAAGGGTGTGGTGCTGCAATTATATGAAGTATCTGTGGAGTGAGTGAACATGTGAGATAATAAATGTGTCAAATATATATTGTATATTTCTTTCTTTTTTCTTTTTCCCCTCCTTTTTTCCATTTTTTCCTTCCAGCCTTTCTTTGTTCACAGCCATACAATTTGCATTTCACCCCCCATCACACATTTATTATCTCACATGTTCACTCACTCCACAGATACTTCATATAATTGCAGCACCACACCCTTCCCTGCTCAACACCACAGCATCTCTGTCCACCGTGGGTGCTGCCCTTTGTGGTTTGGTGCCGTCATTGGTAGCCCCCAGAGCTCCAGCCAATGGTGATCCCGGCTGACATGGGTTTCCAGGCAAGGGCATCCTGCCCCTAGCACGTTGATGACTCTGTAAGTTTTTATACATTGGTGGTATTTTTTTACTTTTCAATTTTTTATCTGCTTATAGATCCCTGTCTCATGTCCTACAATTTAGAATTATACATATTGATATTTTTTATCATAGATAGGCTTGCTCCTGAAGAGTGACCATTAAGTCACGAAACATGCGTCGTGCTACTAACAGTCCTAGCCTCTCATGTGCTGTGTAAAGACCAATGATTTTTTGATATGAGACCTCTGCTGGTATAATCAATACTATTTGATATGAGACAGTGGTGTATCATCCATGGGTGCAGGGTGTTCACTGAACACGGGCCCTGAGGGGTCGGGGGGCCCACTGTGCTCTGACCCACACTGCACCCATGGATGATCTCTCCCTGGTTGACAGCCAGGGATGATCGGTGCAGTGTGGGCTCGCACACGGGCCCACTAATTTCATGATACGCCCCTGATATGAGACCCTTGCTGGTATATTCAAGACTTTAATATTGATTATAGTTATTTATTTGGCTATGCGCCATGGGAAATTTGTGAATATGTGTGTATACATATGATATTTTATTGTAATATGAATTGTACAGTGTTATATACTTTTACTATAGAGCATGGTCTAAAATCGATTATATATATATATATATGTATGAATTAAAAATTAATTGACACTATTTTCATATTCAAGCACTTATTCATTCTCCATTGCGTGCCTCACTTAAAGTCCCACTTTTTGTCCTTTTTCTTATAACTGACAGGGATGGAAGCATAGGATCCTGGCAAGCCATGCTTCATTTAGCCTGCATTCATATAGGGGGCGACCCGACTTTGGCGCAATTCCGCTAGGCGACTTCAAGGACCTCAGGCGACTTTACAACACGACTTTTGCCAGGCGACTTTGCCTTGACCAATCAGAGAAGGGAAGGGGCTGCCTAAAAATTAAATTCTATTCTTTTAACTGTAAAGTCGCTTCCATGTAGATGGGGATCCGACTTGGAGGCGACTTCTATTGAATCCTATGGGCACAAGTCGGATAGAAGTCGCCTAGAAGTAGTACAGGAACCTTTTCAGAAGTCGCCTTGAAGTCGCAGCGACTTCAGTCGTGTATATTAAGACGGCTCCCATTCATTTCAAAGGGATTTCAAATGTCAAGCGACTTGGGGCGACTTGAGGCAACTCAAGTCGGATCGCAAGTCGCCCCTATGTGAACGGGCACTTAAAGTCCCAATCTTCCCTTTACCCCCCCTTTTTCGATAATAATACAGGAGCCCTCCAAATAAAACCCAGCACGCTGTATTAAATACGTGTCCTGATTTCTGAGAATATTTATTTATTTATTTTTACCCATGATGGGCAGACTGATAGTCTGACAAACACATTTTTCATTTTCAGTTTTTAATTTCCTTTTTTTCATTTTTTTATAATTTTTTTTATATTTAGTAATTATTACTTTTTAGACATTACATATTTGCAAATATCTTCAAATATTATATCAAGCACTCAGGGGGGAATTAATACTGACTGTGTACACATGATTCTTTATTCATTACTTTACATGTTTAACCGGCTATATAATCATCTGATATCCCCCTATCATTTGCTATCATATCTTTTTTTTTTTTTGTAAATTTTTGGTCTTGATTTAAAAAAAAAAAAAAATTTCTAGATTGAATTGTTTTATGTTTATTCCTATTTTTTTTTTCTTTAAAGTGTTTCTTTTTTTCTACCTTTAGCTCAATTTTAATTGGATCTTTAATGTGTATTAATTGAGCCTCAGTTCGGTGTCATCTTGTGACTGTTGCTGGTTTAGTTTTGTATAATTTTTGGATTTTGGTTCATATTTATCAATTATTGTAGGAAACAGAAATGGTTTTAAAATTGTTTAAGCTTAAGATTTTATTTCTTATTATGTTAAGTGAACATTTTGTAAATCATACAATCTGCATTTTATGGTTTTTGCTTGTATTTTTATGAAGGAGAAGTATTCAGGCCCCCAAAAATGGGTTGGGATTTTTATTTACTCATTAGACATATGAAGATTTTGGTTTACAGGTGAGGACATCTAAATATTTATGCAATACTAAAAAAAAAAAAAAACTAAAAATAAAAGAATAATAATAAGTCATTAATTAAAATTCATATTTAAAAAAGTTTATTTTTTTACAATCTAATAACTCTACAATAATAAAAATCTATTTTATTGAAATGTATTTACAGCTGCATCAAAACATGCAGTACATCACGGTGGAGGACAATAATAAAACTATGTGGCCCATAAAAATTAATAAATAATTATGATTAAAATGAAAATTAAATAGATGGAGTGGTGGCTCTAAACTTTACCTCATCTGCATGCTTCTCTAAGGACCATTTACATGAGTAATGGAAAAATAGAGCTGCCC
>BLSH010263531.1:0-16427 GCA_018402905.1 Glandirana rugosa
GCATGATACACATCATTCTTATATAACTCATGGGGAGAATGAGGAGATGGGGAAGTGGGAGGGGAAACAAAGGACTTAGATGGAACAACAAGATACACACACCAACTATCGATAATCATGGGAGTAAAAAGACCAAAAATATGGTAATAGGTTGACAAGGCTATTAGCATAATGTTAAAAACCATGGGTACATAAATAGGTTGACAAGGCTATTAGCATAATGTTAAGAACCATGGGTATGTAAATATGTGGATATGGAACAGGGGGATATATAAAAATGTATAAAATTGCATAAAAAATTGTATAAAAAAATATACGTACATATATAAATATATATATATATATATATATATATATATATATATATATACACATAAATATAAAAATGGTCAGAGACTGCAAACATACTACAGGAGATGATCAGAGACTGCAGACATTATACAGGAGATGGTCAGAGACTGTAGACATGATACAAAAGATGGTCAGACTACAGACATGATACAGAAGACGGATAGAGACTGCAGACATGATACAAGAGATGGTCAGAGACTGCAGACAAGATACAAGAGATGGCCAGAGACTGCAGACATGATACAAGAGATGGCTAGAGACTGCACACATGATACATTAGATGGTCAGAGATTGCAGACATGATACAGGTGATGGTCAGAGACTTCAGACATAATGCAAGAGATGGTCAGAGACTGCAGACATAATACAAGAGATGGCCAGAGACTGCAAACATGATGTAACAGATGGTCAGAGACTGCAGATATGATACAAGAGATGGTCAGAGACGGCAGACATGATAAAAGAGATGGTCAGAGACGGCAGACATACTACATGAGATACAAATAAAAAGTACCTAAATACCCCAACTGGTACAATCAGCGCTTATGGAATACTCTGGGCTGTTAGGTGTCAGAAGTGTGGCGACACACTAGGACTTAATTCACAGCTGCCATTAATAAATCTCAAAACATACATAAATAGCACCAAAAGAAATTTATACAATAATTGTGGCCTGAAGAGTATAAATAACATAAAAGTGCAAAACAGCGCTCAGATAGTCCAAAGTTTATAGTGTGCAGGGATGAGCCTGTGAACTAATATATCCGTAGAGGATAGAAGAAAATAGTTCTTAGGAGATATCCACCAATCACCAAAAAGGCTATCTTCCCGATAAAAAGATCCACCGCATGCAGCGTGCTCTAGTGTCGCAAACTGCTTACCAGAATTAGAAGGGTTAACAGCTCATAAGTAATAGATTCACCACTCTGCAAATCAGGCTGCCAGGGTATCTCTACATCGGCACCAAACGGTCAATCCATCCTCATACTATCCCATAGATGTCATCCGAGCAACTTTAATAAACCACAGATTATGCTCCTGACCAGCAATCCTTCAAACTGGAATATGCAGTAATGCTCACGCATCGGCAGCCACCCGATCCATAGAAAGAGAAGAGCCTCATATAGTGTAACTCAGTAAAACCACATGTTTATTAAGCCTTAAAATTGCACACTTACAAAAATACACAGCAAATCCGCATAAGAACACATAGAAATATTATCGCAGACAGGAGTCGTCTCACCCAGCCTGGGCTTCTTCCTCCTCCGAGCTTGGAGCGCAGACGTCACTTCCTGTGCGGAAGCTCCATGATACGGAGCTCCGTAGAAGTCGTGATGACGAAACGCGTCAGCGCGTGACCCCACGACAAGGTAACACAGGAAGTGACGTCTGCACTCCAAGCTCGGAGGAGGAAGAAGCCCAGGCTGGGTGAGACGACTCCTGTCTGCGATAATATTTCTATGTGTTCTTATGCGGATTTGCTGTGTATTTTTGTAAGTGTGCAATTTTAAGGCTTAATAAACATGTGGTTTTACTGAGTTACACTATATGAGGCTCTTCTCTTTCTATGGATCGGGTGGCTGCCGATGCGTGAGCATTACTGCATATTCCAGTTTGAAGGATTGCTGGTCAGGAGCATAATCTGTGGTTTATTAAAGTTGCTCGGATGACATCTATGGGATAGTATGAGGATGGATTGACCGTTTGGTGCCGATGTAGAGATACCCTGGCAGCCTGATTTGCAGAGTGGTGAATCTATTACTTATGAGCTGTTAACCCTTCTAATTCTGGTAAGCAGTTTGCGACACTAGAGCACGCTGCATGCGGTGGATCTTTTTATCGGGAAGATAGCCTTTTTGGTGATTGGTGGATATCTCCTAAGAACTATTTTCTTCTATCCTCTACGGATATATTAGTTCACAGGCTCATCCCTGCACACTATAAACTTTGGACTATCTGAGCGCTGTTTTGCACTTTTATGTTATTTATACTCTTCAGGCCACAATTATTGTATAAATTTCTTTTGGTGCTATTTATGTATGTTTTGAGATTTATTAATGGCAGCTGTGAATTAAGTCCTAGTGTGTCGCCACACTTCTGACACCTAACAGCCCAGAGTATTCCATAAGCGCTGATTGTACCAGTTGGGGTATTTAGGTACTTTTTATTTGTATCTTATAATACATATTTTCATAGATTTGCAACAAAATTTGGAATGACATTGCACTCGCTATTGCCAGGATTTCATGGGGCAAATAGAAATGTCAATCAAAGCATCCGACGTATTTGTTGGGAACTTGGGATCAATGCAGAGAGGAATATTTTAATGTTTTTAATTTATTTAAACATGCATGTATTATTATTAGTAGTAGTATTATTATTATTATAGTTGTTTCTTTACATTGAAACTCCAAATTGTTTGTCTGTCTTCAGTTTCAGTCACCAGCAAAGAAGGACTCTCCTGCCTACCGGCCTTTTCAGGGCCCTTGTAATATATGAACATGTTTGTGTTGTAGGTATGTGTAGTGAGCCTGTTGCCACAGTCCTGAAGTGGCCTACATACCTGGCCTTGCTTGTCTAAGTAAGATGTAGCACAACCATAACCTATGAAACTTATTAATCTTAGTGGGTGTCCAAATCCAGTTCTACCTTGGAAACCAATGTCAACCAGAAACACATTTATTGTTTTAAATCATTTATATCGCTTATATTTAGCAATAGAGTGTGTGTTAACAACATTATGTTCTTTTTACAGATAAACTGAAAACTTTCCATGAACTTCTTGTCAGATTAAATATGGAGCATTTACCCGATTCTAAACTGACACTGAGCCACATCCTAGAAATTGGAGCAGAGACTCTAAGTAATGTCCATCCTCAAACTATTGAAGATGTGCCATGGCATTTTTTGAGAAAGTTGATGGCCTTGAACAGAACAGCACTTAATACTCAATATGAACAAGATGAAGAAATAACCAGTTTAAATGAAAACAACATCTTGTTTGACTCATCAATGACTGAAGAGGAAAGTAGTTCAGCTGAATGTATTCACCCCCTGGATGTCCTTTGTGTTCTCCATCATTGTTCAGACAGTTTTCTACAACAAGAGATTGTATCCAAACTGTCCATGTGCCAGTTTGCTGTCCCTCTGCTTCTTCCTTCTGCTGACGGGTCACACTGCACCCTCATGCTTTGGGCAATGAGGGACATTGTGAAGAAGTGGAGACCTCAGTCACTATCTGACAGTAAAGGGTTCAGTGAGGAAAATGTGGTGAATATTTGTATGCCAGTTTTCTCATTCGTCAGATTGGGTAACACCAAACTATCCAAATCTAAAATCCTGAATCATGTTCTTAATCCAGCCCAACATATGCACAACTTCTTTATCCATAATGATATGGAGGGAGGAAACATTGATCGGAAAATATCTGATGGACTTGTGGAAATGTCGTGGTATTTTCCCTGTGGTCAGTCTGATGTTTTCCCAGAGCCCATCACAGTGACCAACTTACGAGGAGACCTGGAGTCCAACTGGGACCAGTTCACATTTCTGGCTCGAGTCTCATCAGCGGTGTTTATATTCATTGAGAGTATTTCTGAGATACAATTCAAATTGTTATCAACCTTCAATAATGCTGACACCCAGTTTTATCTTATTGTTACTCCAGAAAAGGGTAAAAAAATAAACACAGAGACCTCAGAATACATAAAAAATCTAATGACAATTTTACAGATGAGTTCAGCAAATATTATTACAAAAACCAGCACAGCAAATGATGCAACATTGGTGAAAAAAATTCAAAATGGCATTGAGAATGTTTTAAAGAAATGTCAGAAGGAAAGGCAAAATCTGTGTAATACTAAAAATGAAATTGAAGGACTTCACATCTTTGCTGATGAGAATTCTGTTGAATGTCATAAAGCAAAAGACACAGCAAGTCAAATTACTTCTGGAATAAAAGACGTGGAAGGGTATAAAAAGGAGACATTGAAATTACAGGGAGATTTGTGGAAAGAATTGTCAAAAGTAGAAAAAGAACTTTGCAGAATGACAAAACAAGGGAGAAAAGATGCACAAGAATATAAATCTGAGCTTAAACAAAAGCGCAATTCACTCCACAAAAAACAATATCAGCATGACATTCCTGTAGGTATATTAGATTTTACTGAAGCAATTACTAACCTCTCTGAGGCTGAAAAACATTATTTCTTGAAATGGATAAAATTTGAACTGGATTCAGTTGCAAGAGACAATATTTCCTTGTTGCAGACTGAATACAAGGAAATGTGTAACAGTAAACCGGATATATCAGAGCTTAAGCAGCTGGATCAGAAGATCTCAGACAGTTCTTTAGGTATAGAACATTTTCTACGTGAGCTGGGACAGTTTTATGAGGCTGAGTATTCCATGATTGATAACAAACAGAATAAGGAAACAGCAAGACAATTCACTAATCTCCCAGGAATTGCTGCTGATCTCCTACTAGATGGATTTCCATTGGAGTTGATTGATGGTGACGCCTCTAATATTCCTTTACAGTGGATAACTGATGTTCTGACTGAGCTAGACAATAAGACAGGAGGGCAATGCAAAATGAGAGTAATCACTGTGCTGGGAGTGCAGAGTACAGGGAAGTCCACCCTTCTCAACACCATGTTTGGTCTGCAGTTCCCGGTGGCCAGTGGACGATGCACACGAGGAGCCTTCATGACTCTTCTAAAAGTGAAAGAGAACTTCCAGGAGGAGCTGGGCTGTGACTTCATCCTGGTGATTGACACCGAGGGGCTGAAAGCTCCAGAGTTGGCATCTTTGGAGGGAAGTTATGAACATGACAATGAACTGGCCACACTGGTGGTGGGGTTGAGTGATATCACCATCATCAATATGTCCATGGAGAACACATCAGAAATGAAGGATATTTTACAGATTGTTGTCCATGCTTTTCTTCGGATGAAAGAAATCGGGAAGAAACCCAGCTGTCAGTTTGTACATCAGAATGTCAGTGATGTGTCTGCTCATGAAAAGAACCTGAGGGACAGGAAAAGATTTCTGGAACAGTTAGATGAAATGACAAAAGTAGCTGCAAATATGGAAAAGAAACGTGGAATTACATCTTTCAGTGATGTGATGGATTATGATCCAGAGAAGCACAACTGGTACATTCCTGGACTGTGGCTGGGAGTTCCACCAATGGCTCCAGTAAACTTTGGCTACAGTGATAATGTTTATGAATTAAAGAAATATTTGCTGGGATTTTTAAAATCTCAAAACTCTAACAGAACTCAGTGTAAAATCCCTGACTTCATAACATGGATAAAAAGTTTGTGGAGTGCAGTGAAACATGAGAAATTCATCTTCAGTTTCAGAAACAGTCTGGTGGCTGAAGCTTATACCAAACTGTCTATGCAATACTCTCTGTGGGAATGGGAATTCACCAAAAAGATCCATGACTGGATGATCACCAAAGAAACTCACATCAGAAACCAATCTGCAGCCACTCTCAATGCTGAGATGTGCACGCAATTTAAATGTGATCTTCAGAGCTTACTGTTAGAAGAAGAAAATAAAATGCTGCAGCTACTAGAAAACTATTTTGACAGCATGTGTGAGAACGTTCATCTCATTGAGCGATACAAGGATGATTTTGTCATGGGTGTGAGGTTCCTGAACAAAGAACTGGAAAGGAGTGCTCTCACTAAGCTCAACGAGGCAGTCTTAATCCAGAAAGGCAAATATAAGATTCTGGATATTCAGAGGACATCTCAGGAACTGATCGAGAACGCAATAACAAATCTCCTGAATAGCTGTAGGGAAAGAAATTGTGAACTTTTTGACATAGAAGCAAAGCAAGAATTTGAAGAGATGTGGAAGAATACACTCTCTGATTTACATATAGAGGAACTGACAAAACGTAATATTGGACAAATGATTCTGCAGCAGCTTAAGAATGAAATGGGTGTTAAGGGAGGCGGTATTAATGAAAACCTAGCCCACGTGACGAGCTTGGATGACTATGGGATCAATCCATTTGTTCCTGACAAAAGCCACATTGACTGTACATTCTTTTCTCTAAGTCGCAATCTAGTCTATGTAGATAAGGCACACCTGGACAAGATAGAAGGTCTTGCAATGACTTTGATAGATAGGTGTGACACATACATCAGAGAGAAGGCATGCAAAATAGGGGATTACAATGATACTTACTTTCAGGAGTTGCTAAACATAATCAATGCTAAACTCAAGGATGAAGCAACCACAAAACTTCATTTTTCTCCTAAGTTTGAGCTAGATATAAAACTTTTTATCTTTGGAAAAGCATCTAGAGCATTTCAGGACATGCATGACAGCTTCATTCAAGAAAATGATCCCACAATTTGCCTTGAAAGATTAAAACCTCAATACTTGGCCACATTTGAGAGCATATTTAATGAGAAAGAGTGTCAAAGTAGGGCCAAAACATTTTGTGAACGTTGCCTGAAGCCCGCACTAACTGATTATATTCTAGGGCGTATTGGCAAGGAAATCATTGATGAAATTCTACAAAGTCCTGACAGTCACATATTTAGCAGCAGAAGTACTTTTCAGTTTGTTGTACTGGAGGACTTGTTGAAGAAAATGGAATTTGAACAATATAATTTGTACATTAAAAGCTATAGAGTGTTTTTGAAGCGCTGGATCCGCCAATACATTACTGATAAATATCAAGATCCATCAACTCTCAACACCTTAGCAGAAAAACTTTTATCTCCCATCATTGAAAAAATCGAAGACGTTCTGAAGAGTGAGGAATGTGTGAAAACAGAAACCATTGTGACATTTCTGGAAAGTTTCTGCAAGTTACTAGAGAAAGAAATAGTGATTTCACAGAATGAATTGACAGTGATCACTTTCCACAATACAGCTAATGTCATACAGTTCTTTGAGGATATTCTTTTCTATCTTCCCAACATAAAGGAGCATATTTTATCAGACACGGAATTGTTAGACATTGAACGCCTTCTCTCCAGAGTCACACTGAATCCTCAGGAGGAATTGATGCATAAAGTGATTGGATGCAGTAAGCAGTGTCCTTTCTGTAAAGTCCCCTGTGAGAATGCCGGGGGTGACCACAAGGAGCACTTTGCATCTCTCCATAGACCTCGGGGATTGGGAGGATACAAATCGGACATAGATGGAACTTTAGTCACTGACATTTGCTCCACTGCTGTGGTATCTAACACAACGTTTAAGAATTCTGACACAGACGGAGATTTTCACCCACACAAAGACTATCGTAAATACTATCCAGATTGGATAATTCAGCCTGACCCCAGCCTCGAATCTTCTGATTACTGGAAATATATTTTTGTACATTTTAATAGTAAATTTGCAGAAGAACATATTGCAAAGCCAGCTGAACCTCCAGAAGACTGGATGGAAATCACAGAAGAACAGGCTCATGCAAGTTTACTGGAAACATTTAATATCAAACGAAATTAACATGGCTGTATCTGCATCATCACTCACATATACAATATTCATGTTTTTCTGAACATTATTTTACTAAATATAATTTTTTGTATTTTAACTTCTATTAGCCTAAAATCCTCATTTGCATACTCTTGTCTGTCTGCACCTGAAGTCTCCGTCAAATAGTAAGCACGGATCCAAGTAAACAGATTTTATATTAGGCATGGGAATGTGGTTGGATTCAAAGCTTGTTTTTAAAATTTTCCCCAAAGTGTGCGCTGAACCCAAAGAACTCGGTGAACTAAGATTGCATTGTGGAGGAGAGCATTGAGATCTAAAGAGTCATTATTTTAACCATTATGGCAACCATCTACAACATTTGTTTATTTGTAACTGCAGTACATGTTCAGATTTAGAAATGGCATTGGAGTTGTGGATTTGTTTTGCTTACCCTTTCAGGAACATTCTTTAACATATTTAAATAATATTATTTATGCATGCATCAAAAAAAAAAAAAAAAAAGAATGGCGATAGCAATGAACAAAGAAATAACTCTTCATGAAAAGGGCGTTCATATTCTATTTTTCTTCATCACCCCCAACCAATGGAAAAGCCATACTGTATTGTCATGCTATTCAGGGGTCCCTTTTCTGACTTCAAGCCATCAGATCTCAAGAGTCATTTTTTTGTACAAGCAGGGGAAATTAGTATAAACTACCCAACAAAAATGAATGGACCTACCAAACCCCTTACCTATCCAGAGTCTATGGTGCCTTTATATTGAACTTAAGCATACCAGTACATTTCAGGTGATGAGAAGCAGTTCAGTTTGGTAACACTCTATATACTCCTTAGAACAGAAATGTAAGTCCACTTCCACAATTAAATCCACCAATAGTAGAGTCTAATGGATGTGCACATTAGTCACTGATTTTAGAAGATTCATGTTATTCTACTTTTTGGCATTCCTTGCTTTTCACCTCTTACCAATAAGGAGAATTACCTTTCTTGTGACTAGTTTTCCAGCTATTTACCCACTCGTTGGCCAATGTTCATAAAAAGTTATAGACAATTTGCTGGCAATTGTGTATATTTTCCCCATACCTGTTGGGACTTTGTCTCATATACTGTACATTATATTACCAAAAGTATTGAGACGCCTGCCTTTACACGCACATGGACTTGGCATCCCAGTCTTAGTCCATAGGGTTCAATATTGAGGTGGCCCACCCTTTTCAGCTACAACAGCTTCAACTCTTCTGGGAAGGCTGTCCACAAGGTTTAGGATTGTCTATGGGAATAATTGACCATTCTTCCAGAAGCACATTTGTGAGGTCAGGCACTGATGTTGGAAGAAAAGGCCTGGCTGACAGTCTCCACTTGAATTCATCCCAAAGGTATTCTATTGGGTTGAGGTCAGGACTCTGTGCAGGCCAGTCAAGTTCCTCCACCCCAAACTCGCCCATCCATGTCTTTATGGACCTTGCACTGGTCCAATCATTTGGTGGAGGGGGGAATTATGGTGTGGAGTTGTTTTTCAGGGGTTGGGCTTGGCCCCTTAGTTCCAGTGAAGGGAACTCTTAAGGCGTCAGCATACCAAGACATTCTGGACAATTTCATGCTCCCAACTTTGTGGGAACATTTTGGGGAAGGCCCCTTCCTGTTCTAACATGACTACACACCAGTGCACAAAGCAAGGTCCATAAAGACATGGATGAGCGAGTTTGGGGTGGAGGAACTTGACTGGCCAGCACAGAGTCCTGACCTCAACCTGAAAGAACACCTTTAGGATGAATTAGAGTGGAGAGTGCGAGCCAGGTCTTCTCATCCAACATCAGTACCTGACCTCACAAGTGCACTTCTGGAAGAATGGTCAAACATTCCCATAGACACTCCTGAACCTTGTGGACAGCCTTCCCAGAAGAGTTGAAGCTGTTATAGCTGCAAAGGGTGGGCCAACTCAATATTGAACCCTACGGACTAAGACTGGGATGCCATTAAAGTTCATGTGCGTGTAAAGGCAGGTGTCCCAATACTTTTGGTAATATAGTGTATGCCTATGTGGCTTTCTGTTCTTTCATATTTTGCAAAACAATGCACATAAGAGTTTAATGAAATGCTCTTTGATATATAGTTTTATTCTCCACCTCTGGGTATTTTTGTTTCTGGGACTGATAACATTATTAAACGTGTTTGGCTGTTTTTGGGAGGAATTGTGGGCTTGACTTTAATGGGAATTGTTATACAATGGACATTTTTTTTTTAAATTGTAGAATAAATGGCCTTTTTTGTGTGATATGGTCTTATTAAAGTGCATTTTAGTTATTTTTGAATTGTTTTAGATTAAAAAAAACAAATACTTGGGCTGAAAAAAAAAAAACAAAAAAACATTTGTCTATCATGTTTTACCTCAGACTAAAAAAAAAATATGTTGCTTCCTGACAAAGTTTAATTGATGTAGAAGGTGCAAAAAAAAAAAAAAAAACCTTTCTAACCCTTTGCTTGATGGTTCCCAGATTGCTGCGCTTGAACATATCCATGCAGACGGCAGCTGACCTAGGAAGGAACCACTGTGTAGTATAAAAGGGGGGTAGACTTAAGGCCAGGGCAGACAGTTGGCAAAGATACTAAGCTGAGGCCAATAACTGTAGAGACTGGGAATTTTGAAAATGGGAGAAGAGAGGGCGCACTAGATGACACAGGAAGTACTTGGGTCAGACGGTCACTGAGTGACACAGGATTGTCTGAAAACAAAAGAGCACTGGAGCCATCAAAGTCACAGAATAAGAGGCACAAGGGTGCAGAGGTTGCTGGAGACACTGTGCTCACAGAGGAGCACAGGGGTCAGAAAATCACTTGAGGCACAAGGTTGACGAGATCACTGGAGAGACTTGGGTAATAGAACAGCACAGACAGGGATAACAGAGTTACTGGAGGCACAGGAATCTCTAGAGACAATGGGATCTCAGGAGAACACAGGAGTCATTGGCGATTCTAGGGTCACAAAAGTGCACAGGAATGAAGACAGGAACTAGGATCACTCAGAACCTGGGGCCTATATCCAGGAATGACACCATTGTTCAGGCAATGCATGCTGGTATGAACATCACTGTTACTGGAGGCACAGGGATCCAGCATCTGTTACTGGAGCATCACATCAAGTTACTGGAGGCACAGGGAACATTGGAAACACTGAGGGCACAGGATGGCACAGGGGTCACAAACTTACTGGAGGCACAGGGAACATTGGAAACACTGAGGGCACAGGATGGCACAGGGGTCACAAAGTTACTGGAGGCACAGGGGTCGCTAAAGACACTTTAGGGGAGCACATGAGTCAATAAACCACTGTGGGTACTCGGGTACAGAGATCAACGTAACTGGGGTAACAGGAGTGCACAGGGTTAACTGAGTTACTGGGGGTACAGGAATCCTAGGGAGACACTGGGTCTCAGGGGAGCACAAGGGTCTCAGAATCAAAGGAGGCATAGGGATCATTGGAGACTCTGGGGTCACAGAAGAGAACATGACTGAAAACAGAGCTGGGATCACTCAGGACTTGGGGTCTGTAACCAGGAATGACACCTACTGCTCAGGCAATTGATGGTGGTATGTGCACAGCTTAAATGGAGAGATAGATTGACAGGGTGGGAATGGATCAGTGGCGGCTGTTGGAATTTTTTTTCCGGGAGGGGCGAGAAACAATTCACCAGCCACCACCCCCCAGTCACCCCCGGTTGGTCACAGCCCCGCCCTTACCCCATCTTGGTCGTGGGCAGCACTTTCTACGAGCAGTGGCTTCACCCTGTGTCTCCTCCTCCTGGTGCTTCATGGCGGCTCCTCCTTGGCGGCCAATAGGATCACTTCTCCTCCTAGTCAATCGGGTGATGGGTGTCGGGGGATGTCTCTGCCTTTCTGCAGCAGCATTGCTCTCCCTTCCTGCCCCCAAAGGACAGACTGAGAACAGTCAAAGCCAGTGGCTTCTGCTGCTGTCAGTCAAATCCCGTGAGTAGGGAGCAAGGGGGTTCAGGCCAAGCTGCGCTGTGTATATCTATGAAAATACACGGCCCGGCCCAGAGTGCGCCCATAGCAAGTGGCTTGATTTTGGGGCACTAGGAGAAGAGGAGGAGTGGAGAGTGCCGGCGGGAGATCCCAAAAGAGAAGGATTGGGGCCTCTCTGTGAAATATCCTTGCACAGAACAGGGGAAAAAATACAAGCCTTTATTATCACTTTAAACTTTCCCTATTCTAAATAAACCTGAAAAAAATAAAAATAAAATAACGTAAAAGTAAAAGCATAAAAAGGTTTTCCACCTAATTTTCAGTGTGGGACATTTTTATATTTAAACAAGGTGTTCATATTCTTTTAAACCATTACAAAGTAGAGTTATTTGACATCAGTCTGTTATAAATCCATGTTATCATTTATGATTTTCTGTTTTAGCTAGATTCCATTTATGATATTTATTTTGATCACATATTATAAATGGGCCTTACCAACTCCTCAAATATATTTCCAACATTGAAAGCAACATTTACAGTCTGTATTTACACTGTTAAAAACAGATATCACAATAGCTTCACATCCATCTATTGATACCGTATTGGTCATTAAAAAAATGTTAATACATAGAAACAATGAAACTACTGAGCTTAGTTCTTCCAGGACTAGTGGATGTAAACATTCGGGTCCAGGTACATCAGTCAAAATTGTTTTACTTATTTCTGAACGTTATCACTATTAGGCCCAGGCAGGGCATTTGCCTTTGTGTCAAGACAAATGTGTCATTTTTTAGTTCCACAATTTAAGACTTTTTTATTAGGCCTCATACACACAAACGTTTTTGACGCTGGCGTTTTCGGGCGTTTTTTGCAGCTCTCCATGTTAGTCAATGGCCCCATAAAAATGCCGACCTTTTTGAGCTGTAGAAGGCGTCGGCGTTAGTGAGCTGAAACTAGAAGCCACGGCCAGCGCGTTCTGAGGCTGTAACGTTTTGGCATTTTTTGACGCAGACGCCGAAAAACGCTCACTGACGCCCACTAACGCCGTACCGGCGTTAACTGGCATTTTTTAATGCCGATGTTTTATAGGTTGTAAAATAGCAGAGGGCTGATTTTTTTTAAAAAAAAACACCTATTGACGCCGACGCTCACTAACGCCGATGCATAACGCCGAAAAACGCCGACTTTTTTTCCCTGACGACAGGCGTGACGTTTTGTTTATTTTTTAAGAAACGTCCGTGTGTATGAGGCCTTAATATAATTTTTCTTTTTTTTTGGGGGGGGGGGGGTATTTTTTAATAGTATTTGCCTTGATATCTTTAGCAAATTGTCTATCATGTTAAACTTTTAGCTACCTTAATTATTTTTCAAAGTTTCTCACCTATCCTATGTGACTGTGGAACAATAAAACGGTTTATATGTATATACAGTATATTTTGCTATTTGCTTTAATACTAGAAGTAACCTACAATAGTTTCTAATCCTTAATATGTGTTGAGTATAGCATTAGAATAGTGCAGTGTGTTTGCAATAAATTCATTTGAATCTTCTAATTTTTGTTGGGTCTTTTGTTTAAAACCTTTTCTCCTAATCTTTGTGCTAAATCGGTGGGGGTCTCCCTGTTCCCTGCTCTCCTAACATCCTATGGGGATTCTGCTTCTCTCTCATCCTTTCAGAGGTGGCTCTGGATATGCGGTATGACCTCTACTTCTGGTGTGGGGTGAGTTGCCCTCCATGACTTTGTTCCCATACCCTCAACCCTGTCGCATGTAATACCAGTGTATAATGATATGATGTCTTTCAGAATATATACATGGGTTACTAATTGGCCCCTGAAGAAGGGTAGTCCATCCCGAAACATGTCGGGCCTTTACCCATCAGGATTCCATCTCTACACATGAACCACACCGCTTTCATGTACCAGCTTTGGAATGTAACAACTTTGGTCTTGATGATTTTATCAATATATGTGATTTGATACATGCTTGTAATTCTGTGTTCTTCCTGTTTCTGGAATAAAATGTATTTTTTATAATTTCATTGTACTGCCTTTAAAGTCCCGCTATATGTACTGGGGGAGTACCTTTTCGCTACTATGTTAAGAGGGATGACCCCTCCACTTCACTCTGTTGGAGACTGAGGCATTGTGGCTAGACAGCTACCCATAGCCCTCATCAGGAATGTTTTTATGTTGTTTATTTTTGTTTATAGTTATGCCCTTGGACTGCTGCAATCTGATTTTGCCCATCCATATGCCCACATTGCTGAGAATGGAAATGACTATAGGCTTGTAATGACCCCTTCCCAGTATGCCTTGATTGATGAGGAAGAACCTCCAAATTGGAATGGAAATGTTTTTCTTTTTTTTCTGGACAGTGGACTCCCTCTGAGGGGGACACTGATGTGGGAGCAGTCACTTTTAGTTCCCAATAATATTTGCACTGAATATAATGGCTAATGTTTATACTTTTATTTCCTGGAATGTTCGTGGGCTGCGTGATGGAGTAAAGCGGATGGCTATGTTCTATACCCTACAGAAGTATAAACCAGAAATTGTATGTCTGCAGGAAATGCATTTGTTGCCTGCCACATTGGGCACACTACGCCATCGTATGTACCATACCCAATATCACTCCACTCACTCAGCCTACTCAAGAGGGGTTAGCGTGCTGATTTAGAATCGCTTGTCTTTTCAGCACATCAAATCTAAAATAGACAATCAAGGCCGTTTAATATTTTTGTTATGCAAAATAGATGGTTTGCTATGTATAGTGGCAGGGATATATGTCCCCCCCTCCATTCTCCCCGGTGGCAATTAAGGCCCTGATACAGTTTGTTGACCTGTACCCTACTGTCCCAGTGTGGGCACTAGGAGACTTTAATAATGTGTTGGACAGGAAACTGGATCGCTTTCATAGGGGTGGTGTCCCCCCAGGTTTCACGGGAGGGCCCACCCCCTTTGCCCTACTGATTACAGAGATTGGCATGGGGGACATATGGAGGGACAGGAATCCCACTGCACAATGTTTTTCTTGTCAATCTGCTACTTATGGAGGCCTATCCCATATAGATTTATGTTTGGGGAATGCTGCTGCCAGTGCATTGACTGCCTCAGTCACTTATCAACCCCGGAATGTATCTGATCACTCCCCCTTATGTGTACAGATAGAGTTGTCCTGTGCCGCTATGGTTTGGCTGTGGAAAGTAAACCCGTTTTGGTACACGCTCTTTCCAGACCCGGGCCGGTTTATGAGTGGTGTCCAAGAGTTTATACAGACTAATGAAGGTACGGCAGTGCCTATAGTGGTTTGGGATACGTTGAAGGCATATCTTCGGGGGCTGATTACCAGACAGATCTCGATCATAAAAACTAGGACTAAGGAATGGGAACAGAGGGTATGTGCTGGGGCAGGTAGAGCTGAGGCAGCACATATAGCCAATCCCACTGAACACACGGAGTGGGCATGGTTGGAGGCCCAAAATTTGTACAAACAGGTGTCTATTACAGGAGCAGAGAACAAAAGATTTTTCACCCAACAAAAATATTTTGAAGCGGGAGAGAACACGGGTCATTTGTTAGCGACCATTACTAGAGCGCAACAAGGGACTCCACGGGTTGAAGCTATCCAAACCCAGTCGGGGGAAACGGTTAGTAAAACTTCACAGATTCTAGATGTGTTTGGGCAATTTTATGAGGATCTGTATTCATCAAAGGTGCACTTCACGGAAGATGGTATTGAACGATATTTAGATCAATGCTCTCTTCCGTGTCTTGGTAGCCCTGAACGTACTCGATTGAATGCTCCACTTTGCTTAAAAGAATTGGAGGTGGCGGCTACCCAGCTGGCTTACTCCAAGGCTCCGGTTTACCTGCTGAGATGGTTTACCCGCTGAGACGTATAAGCACTATGGGAAAACCTTATTACCGGAACTGCTTAAAACATTCAATGCCGGCAATGGACGTCTTTTAATAGAGCTCCAGGACTCCCTGCGCCTAATCTGGAGAAATCCGCATCAAACAGTAACGGGTGAGAGCCATCAGCACACATGCAGGTCCCCACAGCTCTTCTCTAACTGACCAGACCTATATTGAACGGAAGGGACCGTTCTTAGACTCTAACTGTCGATCTAACACTCACCCCTCAGACAGCCACCGCCATCTTTGAGGCCTGAAGCCACGGACTACATTACGCTCCTAAACAACCCTCTACTGTGCCATCCGTAGCCTGATCAGCCTCTACTACAACCCCCCATACAGCCAGGACTGCCCTGTGCCCTTTCCAGCCCACAGAATCACTAAAATCCGCCGAGGCCTAGTAACGGCCGCAAAGCCGCGGCCTCGATTTATTACAAGCCCGCCGACGCTTCCAGGCCTATCGACGGCCGTCAAGCAGCGGCCCGATTCAGCAAATAAACACCGGAAAACGCTTCCTGGCACCCCAGGAGTGTGCCTCCAAACAGCCCCAACTTCCCTTACCTTTATATAGTAATAAATCTTGCACTCAAGCCTAATCCTGACAGGAATTCTGTGCAGCATCCCACGGCGGCCATCTTGGTACACCCAGCCCTGTATTTGCAATCACAGACACTGACTACCCCCTTATCCAAAGATCTATTCTGAACAC
>BLSH010263531.1:41963-52417 GCA_018402905.1 Glandirana rugosa
CCCCAGATTCAAATCCACTCATGGTATCATCCCCAATGACTGCCAGATTCTGGAAATAATCTCCAAAGCTTCAGGTCTTGAGATCAATTACAAAAAATCTCATGCTCTCAACATTAATCTCCCCCCATCTCTATTTTCAACCCTTCAGGCTCAGTTCAGGTTCTCTTGGACTAAAACCACAATCCCTTACATTACTAAATTAGTTTGGGGCTGGAAGGGGCACCACCTTTCTAGAGAGGTGCTTTCCCATCCCCGATCACAGGGAGGGTTGGGATTACCTAATCTCACATGGTACTATCAGGCAGCTCACTTGGCCCAGATATCGGGGATCTACCTTTGATCGGGACTCCCAGGGTGGGTAAACACGGAGAGACAAGCAATCTCCCGTTTCACTCCAGATTTCCTACTATGGTACTCACCTAAACTTAGACCCCCGATACTGTCCCCAACTCTTTCTCATGCTCTCGCAATCTGGGACTCACTTAGTAATCACCCACAACTAGTGTCCAATATTAGGCCGCTAACACATATCTTTAGGAACCCCCAGTTTCATCCAGGCATGGATATTTAAATGGTGGTTAGATAAGGATTATATAGAATTGGTCACTTCTTCCTACCCTCTGGACCCATAACTAAAGGATATTGTATAAGCAAGTTAGACATGCCTGCATCTGAAAGGTTTAGGTTCACTCAAATTTCCCACTTCCTACATAGTATCTGGAACAATAAACCACACCCACCTAGTATTACTCCATATGAACAGTGGTATGGTCGGGTCATGGAGCAGAGGGGAGGAATCTCAGTGATATACAGCTCTCTGTCCTGGAACCATTTCAAGACCCCTTACGTGGCTGGCCTGGGAAAGGGACCATGGTCAGGAATGGAACCTTGACACTTGGAACAGGAATTCTCTTAGAGCTACCAATGGCATAATGAACATTTTGTTAGCTGGAGCTAATCTTAAAGTCATGATGAGATGGTATTTAGTTCTCCAAAGACTCTCTAAACTCTATCCTGCTACCTCTCCAGCCAGCTGTTTGGGTTGTGACCATACTGGAGATGTTATACATGTTTGGTGCTAAGAGGCCTCCCAATCCTGACATCCCAACATATTGCTCTACTTGATTTCCCGATCCCTTCTACTTCTAAAAGTCTTCAGCGACTAATCCTCTTTATCCTCACAGGTGTTAAAATGACTATAGCCAAAGAATGGAAGCAACCCTCTGTCTCCTTTACCAGTGCTAAATGGAAAGTTTCCTGGATTATGGCTCAGGAGAATATGGTCAGTAAGCTCCTAAATAGTACAGAGATGTTTGAGGCAATCTGGGATCCTTTGGCCAAGTACATGAAATTACAGCTTTAAGTAATACTCAAACCAATAAGTACAGTAATCCCTATGCTGGTCTCTTCTCTTATCTGCCGTATTACTCACTCTGCCTTCTATTCTACTTTTCCTTCTCTCTTCTCTAAAACTCTTTGTAGGTTTCTACAATAATAGGGAGCACTTGTTACATGACTATTAAGCTCCAATCCAATTCCTGAGACTTGTTTGTATTCTTATTCTCATAATGCCCTATGTATTTGTTAAATGATTCTAAGGTTGACTTTTATAACAGTTACATACGTTGGCCACCCAAAGTAGGTGGTATGTTTCTGTTTCGGAGGAACAAAGAGCAGCTTGCTGTTTTAACCCCCTTCTCTTGATACAGTGAGTTCCCAGTCGGGGTGTCTTGGTAACAGGGGCCTTTTCTTTCCCTGAATGCTTGGGCCAGTGGGTGGATCACCAGCTTCAACCCCTGGTCAAGTGTCTGCCCACATATCTCAGGGATACCAAACAGCTATTAGCAGAGGTACAAAATAACAGGCTACATGATCATTTATATTATATTTCTGTGAACAAATCTACTAATGTTGCAAGACATTGGACTATCCACCATGACAAGAATGTGACAGGTCTTCGCATTCAGGGGGTGGAGAAGGTAGAGGTCCCAAAAAGGGAGGGTGAGAGGTTCAGATTATTATGCAGGAGGGAGGTACACTTGATTTTTAAAATGAACACCAAACAGCCCCTTGTACTTAATTTCGAGTGGGACGTATCCCATTTCTATGAGTAAGTGGTATTCAGAATGTCCCCGGTGTGCCTCTCCCCTTGCCGATATCTGTACGTGTATGGGAGTGCATCTACATCTACGTCTATGTGAGGGTTCATCTGTATTCAGGTGTATTCCCATGTATATTTGAGTTGTTCCTTCTTCCTCATCTCACACTTTCTGTTCACTTATTTTTATGGAACAGCGTTTATCTGTCCAACACTTTCCTCTTCTTCTTTCTGTTTCGGCCAATAAAGGTTCTTGTTTATACATTGTTCTGCTCGATCTCCTACAGTGCGGTGGTAGGATATCCCGTGAGTATGTATAACATCCACTACACAAGTCTTTGAGGGATTACTTCATTAGACACATATATTTTAAGCAATGGTTATTCGTGATGTTTCATTATGTTTATGTCTATCATTGAACCGCACTGTATCTATATGTTTATTGCCCTGTGTTCGTGGGCTTGGCAGCCGACTCTGCACAGCTGCGATATGGGGATCACTTTAAGGGATGGATAGAATTAATTTAACTGCTTATTTTGTTTTTGTTCCTTTTTTTTCTATCTTTTCCCCTTATTTTCTTAGAGTGTTTTTATACACACACATTTTTATACACACACACTTTTGAATATATCAAGCGGGCTGTGGACATATGTTGTATATGGTTAAGATTTTTCTTCCCCATGAGTTTTGTATGCATATATACCATTTATTCACATATGTACCACACTTTCTCTTGACAAGTGTAGCCATTTATTTGGAGCTATGTATTGTCCATCTTGTGAAACAATTGTTTTTTTTTTTAATCATTTAGATTTTTATTGAATATAGCAAAAAGAAAAGATGCATGACATAAGTACAATGTGGTAGTAACATAATCAGAGTATATGTTTACAAGTACAATGTATCTCCATCACAATGTCAGCGTTTGTCAAGAACAACTGCAAGATATGTCGGCTTAGTGAATCCACATATATCTACTTCTTATCAGTTCAGTTTCTACAATCATAGGACACAATACACTCGCGACATTATGTTGCGTAATCAAGTTGTGGTAGTTATAGGATATGCATCTTCCTATAATTAACCTTTATTGTAGCTAATACATTGGTAGGGTAGGGAGTAGAGCAAAAGAAGGAAGAAAGCAAAAATACTGAAAAGAAATGGAAAGGAAAAAAGAAAAAGAAGAGGCAGTGCTTATGTGTATTTCGTTATATGCTTATGTCAGGTTCATCCTTCCATGAAATCACTAAAGGCTGATGAATATTTGAATACTATCCATTCTCTCCAAGTTTTATTGAATTTGTCTGTTGTTTCATGTGCTATCGCCCTTAGTTCTTCTAGGTTGTGAAGTTCTGATATGGTGTTTAGTCATTCTTTAACCACTTCAGCCCTGGAAGGATTTCCAGCTTTAGGACCGGAGCCCTTTTTGCGATTCGGCACTGCGTCGCTTTAACTGAAAATTGCGCGGTCGTGCGAAGTTGTAACCAAACGAAATTTGCGTCCTTTTTTTCCCACAAATAGAGCTTTCTTTTGGTGGTATTTGATCACTGCTGCGTCATTTCTGATCGCCGCTATAAACAAAAGAAGAGCGACAATTTTGCAAAAAAAAACAAATTTCTTACTTTTTGCTAAAATAAAAATCCAAAAAAAAAATATAAAAAAACATTTTTTTTCATCGGTTTTGGCCGATTTATATTCTTCCTCATATATGTGATAAAAAAAATCGCAATCGGCGTTTATTGAATGGTTTGCGCAAAAGTGGTCGCGTTTACGGATGATGAGAATTCATTTCTGGGGTTTTGATTTTTTTTTTAATTTTTTACTAGTAATGGCGGCGATCTGCGATTTTTAGCGGTACTGCGATATTTCAGCGGACATGTCAGACCATTTTGACACTTTTTTGGGACCATTGGCATTTATACAGCGATCAGTGCTATAAAAATGCACTGATTACTGTGTAAATGCCATTGGCAGTGAAGGGGTTAACCTGCAGGGGGCGCTCTAAGGGTTAACAGTGTTCCCTGGGCGTGTTCTAACTGTGGGGGGACTCCCCTAGCTGGAGAAGGGAAGTGGTCACAGCCTCCATGTACAGGAAGGCTGTGATCACGGCCCTTCCCCCTTCACAGAACGGAGGTCCGTGTTTACATACACGGACCTCCGTTCTTTCACTCCGGGGGGGGCATCGCGGGTGGCCGGCGGAGATCGACTCCGCCGCACCCACTCCCTGGCCCTCCCCGGACACAGTGAGCGTGCAGGCGCACTGTGCGCGATCTGGCGGCCGCCATCATGTGACAGCGATTCGCCTTACAGAGCCACTTTGCCGCCGTCAAATGCCGATCGGCGGTCGGCAAGTGGTTAATGGAGGGTATGTAGGTGCTTTTCCAGTGTCTGGGTATTAATGCTCTAGTTGCTGTGAGCAAATGCCTGGTCAGTGAGCGTTTATATTTACCCATAGAGCAATGAGAGATGTTTAAGAGGCAGCACTGTGTAGTTAGTGGTATGGTGGTGTGTGTAATCTGTTTTATGGTGTCAGTTATCTTCTTCCAGAAAGGCTGTAGGATGGGACACTCCCACCAAATGTGGACTAAGGTCCCTTGCTCTTGGTTGCAGCGCCAGCATCGATCTGTGATCGACGGTTTCCATTTGTGTATCTTGGTTGGGGTATTGTACCAGTGCATAAGGAATTTGTAAGTAGGTTCTTGGAGTCTTGTGCTAATAGAGCACTTGTGTGCAAATACACAGGCCTGTGTCCGATGTTCTTCAGTGACAGTAGTATGCAACTCTGTTTCCCATTGCATTTTGAATCTATCCTGAATTGGTAGGTCTGAGTTTTGTAACCACGCATACATTAAGGAGATGTTGTGGTCGGATTGTGTGCCATTGAAACATATATTTTCGAAGGGTGTAAAAGTTCTCTTAAACATTTTTGCGTGCTGTGAGTTGGATATGTAGCTATGAATTTGATGGTACATCCAACTGTTTATCGTGGGTATTCCCTGTAGTGCCTAGATGTCAACAAGTGGTTTTATTTTGCCTCTATTCATGCAATGGTGCACCAGTAGAGGTTTCCTATCAGGAGTGCACAGAGATAATGTTTTACTCATACCAGGTGAGAAGTCTGGATTGGCTCTCAGTGGTGTCAGTGGGCCTATGTTTGTAGATAAGTTGGTCTTTTTAGTTATTCTATGAAAGATTTGTAAGGTTGCCCCTATTAGCAGGTGTTGTTTTAGTAAATTTGGGCAGGATCTCCATGGGATCCATGGGGAGTATGTCATTGGGGTGGAACATGCGTCATTTTCTAGGGTCAACCAATGTTTGTTTAAAGCTTGGCAATGCCATTCTATTATGCGTGTAAGATGCGTAGCATAATAGTAATTTTTGAAGTCTGGGAACCCCATTCCTCCTTCGCATTTAGTGGGTTTTTTGAAGCCCAGAGGAATTTTCTAATCATGGCCTGTAGCTTTAGGAAGAAACTAGATGGAATCAAAAGTGGGAGATTTTGAAAGATGTACAATACCCTGGGTAGTATAATCATCTTTATAATGGTGGCTCTTCTAAACCATGAGAAGAATTTCAAAGTCCATTTTTCTAAGTCTTTTTTTAATCTTATGCAACAGTGGTTCTAGGTTAGCCCTATAGAGACCTTCCATTTTAAGCGTTATTATAGTGATTCCCAAATAGGTAAGTGCTTTTTCTAACCATTTGAATGCACAATTAGACTGGGTTTGGTGTTAAGCATGTGGTTTAAGTGAGATGTTTTGTGTAACTGATTTTAAAGTTAGAAACGTAGCTGAAGTGGTGGAATGCTTTGCATAGGTTAGGTAGGGATATGTGTGGCTGCGTTATAAAAAAAGAGCAGATCATCTGCGTTTTATACATACAGTCTCCCACTAGGAATTTTTGCATGGAGGGTGTATTGTTGATTATCCTAATTAATGGCTCTAGGGTACGTATAAAAAGCAGTGGTGACAACGGACATCCTTGTCGCGTTCCATTATAGATAGCTACAGGTTCAGATAGGGTGCCATTTATTTTAAGTCTTGCCTTTGGGGATTGGTACAATGTTGATATCCAGGTGAGCATATTAGTCTGTAAACCTATGTAGGAGCAGCCAGCGAACAGAAAGTCCCAGGAGACCCAATCGAAGGCTTTTTCAGCAACCGTTGAGAGAAACATACCTTCTATGTCAGTTGATCTTGCTTTATATAGCAGATTTAAGGCTTTCGTTACCCTGTCCCTGGCCTCTCTACCAGGCATGAATCCCATCTGTTCTGGGCCAATGATTTTGAGTAGGTTCTGATGTAGTCTATTTGCCAGGACCTTTGTGAATAGCTTCAGGTCTAGGTTGAGCAGGGAGATTGGTCTATAGTTAGAGCACTCCAAGGCATCTTTGTTGGGCTTAGGGATCAATGTGACGTGTGCCATTAGGAATTCTTCTGGGATCTCCTGAGGTTTCTGTAGGTGGTTGAGTGTTTTTAGAAGGTGTGTGATGAGCAAGTCAGCTAAGGTTTTGTAATAATGGGCGGTGTATCAGTCTGGGCGGGGGCTCCTCCCTGTTTTAAGGGTTTTTATCGCTACAGTGAGTTCTAATTCGGTAATGGGTACTTCTAGGTCCTGTATGTCGTCCGCCTCTAATTTAGGCATACCACTGTGTATTAAGTAGTCTTGTATTATTTGTGGTCTCGTACCTGTCAGGTCGCTGGGTTTGTGGGTTTTCGGTAGATGGTAAAGATCCGAATAGTATTTATGAATAGAGTTGAGCGAACCCGAACTATAAAGTTCGGGTCCGTACCGAACTTTCGGGTGTCCGTGTCTCGAACCCGAACGTTTGAGAAAAAGTCCGGGTTCGGGTTCTGGTATTTTATCACGCATGTTGAATAGCTGCAGGGCAGCCAATCAACAAGCGTTTCACTGGTTTTCCCTAGAAGCCATCACAGCCATGCCTACTAATGCATCATGTGACCCAGCCTCTTTATAAGCTGGAGTCACTTAGTGCTGCAGTCACCTGCTCTCTGAGACTCTGACTAGTGTAGGGAGAGGATGCTGCCGGCGCTGTGAGCGACAGATTGCAGATATATATAATAACATCTCATCGATCTGATTGTGGACTAGGTAGAGACTACTACTACTACTGCTTTGAGGGACAGATTGCAGATCTCATCCTGCATTACAGAACGATCTGCTTTGAGGGACAGATTGCAGATCTCATCCTGCATTACAAAATGATCTGACTGGACTAGGTAGAGTCTACTGCTTAGAGGGAAAGATTGCAGATCTCATCCTGCATTACAGAACGATCTGACTGGACTAGGTAGAGTCTACTGCTTAGAGGGACAGATTGCAGATCTCATTCTGCATTACAGAACGATCTGACTGGACTAGGTAGAGTCTACTGCTTAGAGGGACAGATTATTGTTCTATAATCATCTCCTAGTTCTAAAGGGAGAGGTTCCTGCTGGTCCTGTAAGGGGCAGATAATTGTTCTAAAATCATCGCCTACTCCTATAGGGTCAGGTTCCTGCTGCTCCTGAAGAAGAAGAAGAATTTATTATTCATTTTTTTTTGTATTAATAAATACTTAAATAGTGCTACATAGTAAATTTGCGGGCAGAATGAGGAGAGCATGAAATAAGCGACGTATTTGTGGTGCTGCTGGTGCTGCTGGTGTTGGGGGTGTTGGTGAAGCTCCTGTTGGAAGGAGAGGAACGTGGTCGATCTGTGCCAGCTACACGCACGAGTAAAACACCTTCCTCAGGTGCGAGTAGCCAACAGAACCTTCAACGTTATATGCTAGGCCCGAATGCCGCTCAACGAATGGTGAGGCCAGAACAAGTACAGGCGATAGTAGATTGGGTGGCTGACAATGCCTCCAGTTCCTTCACATTGTCTCCCTCCCTGTCCCTTGATGAAAGCTCAGAGTTGGCACCTGAACCCCATGGCCATCTGTCTTTCACCTCAGCCCCTTGTAAATTAGCCAAGCAGTCTGAGCCGCAAGTCAAACAAGAGACTCTTATGCTTTTTGATGACTCTCCCGGTGTGCTTTCCGTGGGCCATCCACATAGCTCTGCCCCATAAGTGGAAGACATTGAGTGCACCGATGCCCAACCACTTCTGTTGCAGGATGAGGACATGGAAACACCAGCGCAGCACGTCTCTGATGATGACGAAACACAGGTGCCAACTGCTGCAGCTTTCCTCAGTGTGCAGACTGACAAGGAGGGCAGTGGTGAAGGGTGGGTGGAAGATGATGTGCAGGAGGATGATGAGGTCCTAGACCCCACATGGAATGAGGGTCATGCGAGTGACGTGTGCAGTTTGGAGGAAGAGGTGGTGGTCGCACAGAGGCACAAGCACAGCAAAAGAGGAAGCAGGTTGCAAAAGCGGAGCAAGCGTCCCCTAGACAGTAGGCCTGCTACTACCCACCGCACCCAGGGACCTAGCACACCAAAGGCAGCTCAAAGGTGTTCCCCCGTGTGGCAGTTCTTCAGACAATGTGCTGACAAGACACAAGTGGTTTGCAAGCTGTGCAATGATAGCCTGAGCCGAGGCATAAATGTTCTAAACCTGACCACAACCTGCATGATCAGGCATCTAAATTCAGGGCACATGCTGCATTGGAATAATTACCTCAAAATCCAAGAAAGGTCTCGGCCTCCTCCTGCTTCCTCTTCTGCTGCTGCCTCGGCCTCTTCCTCCACCTCTACAGTGACAGTGCCAACTGCCACCCAGCAAACAGAGCATGTGACAGCAACGCCACCATGTCCACCACCGTCCCCAAGCATTTCCACACAGTCCAATGGAAACTTACAGCTCTCCATCTCCCAAACACTGGAGAGAAAGAGGATTTACCCCCCTACTCACCCATGATCCCTGGCCTTGAATGCCAGCATTTCCAAATTCCTGGCCTTTGAAATGCTGTCATTCCGTCTGGTGGTCACGGACAGTTTCAAAAACCTGATGGCGGTGGCTGTCCCACAGTATGTGGTTCCCAGCCGCCACTACTTTTCCAGGCGAGCCATGCCTTCCCTGCACAAACAAGTCTGGGACAAGATCAAGTGTGCACTGCGCAACGCCATCTGTGGCAAGGTCCACATAGCCACTGATACATGGACCAGTAAGCACGGGCAGGGAAGATATATCTCGCTAACTGCACACTGGGTAAATGTAGTGGCAGGTGGGCCTGAGCCGGCTAGCCATTTGGCGCATGTCCTTCCGCCACCCAGGATTGCAGGGCATTTGTCTTTGCCTCCTGTTGCCTTCTCCTCCTACTGCGCTTCCTCCTCCTCTACCACCTCCTCATCTGCTCAGCGTAACACCTTCACCACCAACTTCAGCACATCCAGGGGGAAACGACAGCAGGCTGTTTTAAAACTGATATGTTTGGGGGATAAACCCCACACTGCGCAGGAGCTGTGGGCGGGCATTGAACAACAGACCGATGAGTGGTTGTTGGCACTGAGCCTCAAGCCCGGCCTGGTGGTATGCGACAATGGCCGAAATCTTGTAGCGGCTCTGGGCCTAGCCGGTTTGACGCACATCCCTTGCCTGACGCATGTGCTGAATTTGGTGGTACAGAAATTTCTAAAAAAACTACCCGGATATGCCAGAGCTGCTGCAGAAAGTGCGGGCCATCTTTGCGCACTTTCAGCGTTTTCACCCTGCTGCTGCTCGCCTGCCTGCGCTGCAGTGGAACTTCGGCCTTCCCGCTCACTGCCTCCTATGCGACGTGCCCACAAGGTGGAACTCCACCTTGCACATGCTGGAGAGACTGTGCGAGCAGCAGCAGGCAATAGTGGAGTTTCAGCTTCAGCACACACGGGTCAGTCGCTCTGCGGAATAGCACCACTTCACCACCGAGTGGGCCTCCATGCGAGACCTGTGTACTGTATTGCGGTGTTTCGAGTACTCCACCAACATGGCCAGTGCCGATGACGCTGTTCTCAGCATTACTATCCCACTTCTATGTCTCCTTGAAAAAACACTTCAGGCCATGATGGAAGAGGATGTGGCACAGGAGGATGAGGAGGAGGAAGAGGGGTCATTTCCACGGTTATCAGGCCAGTCATTCACAAGTGGCTCAGAGGGTGGGTTCCTGCACCAGCATAGGCCAGGTAAAAAATATTCAAGCCAGGGCACTGTTCTGGAGGATGAGGAGGACGAGGAAGATCATCATGAGGAGGAGGAGGAGGAACCGCAGCAGGGTGGCACCCAACGCAGCTCGTGGGCATCACTGGAGCATGGCTGGGGGGATACAGAGGACACAGATGATACACCTCCCACAGAGGACAGCTTGTCTTTGCCTCTGGGCAGCCTGGCACACGTGGCTGACTACATGCTGCAGTGCCTGCGCAACGAC
>BLSH010263531.1:60649-80537 GCA_018402905.1 Glandirana rugosa
TTTGGGTTAGACCCAAATGAAGGAGAAATTTATCCCTTTTTGAGGACTCCCTTTCTGGATTTTATAGTTTACGTCCTTTATTATTGTGGGAACCTGGAAAACAGTGTCCCATAAGATGAGTTTGATAGTCCACTTCTCTAATTAGTTTTTTGTGACCATACATGATTTATTACTAGGTCAATATCCAAGTTAGTAAGGCCTGTTAGGAGCACAACATAAGTCTCCTCAAGGGAGCGAATTCCTATGGTATCGGGGCTCACACACATTAGGTGGGTGATTTTTTGATCGGAAGAAAGTTAAAGACTGTCCGAAAGTATTTACGTTCTTTACACGTCAGACAGTCTAATTTCGTCACTTTCTTTCCTTTGGATTGTTAAAGAGGAGATTATCGTGCCTGGTTTTGAAAGGTTAATCAGGAAAGTAATGTCCCTCACGTCTTTTGATATTAATGAGTTTTTGGAATCATTGAGAACATGGTTGTTGTTCAATAATAAAATTATTCCTCAAAAATACAACTTGCCTAATAATTCTGCACTCCCTGTAATGAAAGGACTAATTGGAAAGTTTTGGTCCGTGCTATTAGAGGAGAAATTGTTAGGTTTCCTTTCTTTCACTGCTTTAATCTGACAGACTGCACATTTCTTGCATTTATGAAAGCCTGTCAGAAATTGAAAGAAGGCTAGTTTTTTAGTGGGTGGATTACACACACTCGGGGCTATGGTATCCTTAAGCGAGGGAACTCCTCTGAATACAACACGAGGATTGTCCGGAATGATTGAACCTATAACTGGATCATTATTTAGTACATACCAGTGTTTTTTGATTAATCTCTTCACCTGATAGTTTGAGTAGAATACCCTGTGACAAAAGGTCCAAGGGTGTTATTATTTCCTGCATTTGATATTTTAGGTCTTTCCCTCAGGAGTTTTTCCCTATTTAAAGAGGAAGTAAACCCAGATTGGGTTTACTTCCTCTACATACCCCTGTAAAGTAAAAGCATAATGGGCTACTATGCATCGCATAGTAGCCCATTATGTGCCACTTACCTGCAAACTAAGCCAGTGACATCCAGCGCTGTCCCCTATGCTGGCGGCGTCCATCTTCAGCCCCTCTTCTTTCCGAGGCCGCGACTTTGGCTCTGTGACTGGCCGGAGTCGCGTGACGTCCCTTCCGTGCATGCGCGCGGGAGCCGCCAGTCTCGGCATGGTCTCAGTGAAGAAACGGCGCGGAGGCCGTTTCTTCACTGCGCATGTGCCGAAATGACCTCGGCACATGCAGAACACTGCATATCTACTGAACCGTGCAGGTTTGGGAGATATGCAGGGGACATACAGGTAAACCTTATCATAGGCTTACCTGTAGGTTAAAGTGGTTGTCACGAGTTGACAACCAATTTAATTCCTGAACCTCAGATGAAATATGGTCAAATGTTTCTATCTGATAGCCTTGATCTATAAATCTCGAGGTTAGCACTTTCGCTTGACTATGAAAGTCCTCCAATTTACTGCAGTTGCGCTTCAATCACATGTATTGGCTTTTGGGCACTGAGTCGAGCCATGCTCGATGATGGCAACTGTCTCTGGGGATGAACGAATTTCTATCCGTGGTCTTAAAGTGTGTAGACGTTAGAAGTTGTCCATCCTCCACCCACACTTTAAGGTCTAGAAAACGTACTGTTTCCAAACTAGCTTCATATTTAAATTCAATCCCTCTATCATTATTATTAAGTTCTGTCATAAAACTTTCTAGGGATTCCAAGGAACCCTCCCATATGACGAGGACACCGTTAATGTACCTGGTCCACATGACGAGTTGAGGCCGGTCACAGGCATAGACGACGTCCTCCTCCCATGTCACCATAAAGAGGTTGGCCAGGCTGGGGGAAAACTTTAGCCCCCATGGCCACACCTCTGGTTTGAAAGTAGAAAACCTCTGTTTTGCGCAGTAACATACTCTAATAGCTCCAAAACAAATGTTCTATGTTTGACTGGCAAGGAGGAATCCCTATTCAGAAAAAATTCCACTGAAGAGATACCCTAATGATGGGGGATAATAGTATACAGGGACGTAACATCCGCTGTAACTAGCCAACACCCTTCTCTATAGGGACAGTCTTTCAAGAGGTTAATCACATGTCTACTGTCTTTAATATAGGCTGGCAATGATTTCATCAGTGGTTGGAGAAAACCATCTATATATTTTCCTATGCAGGAAGTGCTTGAGACGACCTGGGGGATGCACTGGATCTGTATTTTAGGTAGATACTAGATAACTGGAATTTGTGAGGCCGAAGGTATCAGGAAAGTTTTCTCCTTTTTGTTTAATATACCCCTATTATATCCTCTATCTACAATTTTTTCAAGGCCCTTGTTATAGGCGATACGTGGGTCAGAAGGGAGGGGGGGTGCAGGTATCCCTATCTCCAACAATTTTTCAAGTTCCTGGAGATAGTCTTGCCCCAGCAGGACAAACTACAATTTTTTTCTCTTGGCATAATTGATCCAGGCCATTCTGTAAAGTCTTATTCATTTTAACATTCTGGATTTTTATTTGTTCCAGATCCCTTAACATAACATCCCTGAAGACTTTTAATGAGGGGGCTAGTCCTCCAGGGGGATTGAAAAGGGAGGCATTGGCTAATTGTGAATGCTGTATCTCACTGGAGCAGGCTCCATTGGACTTGATAGGGTTGGACATAATATATTGTTTTACGTTAAGTTTTCGTGTAAATTGATGTATGAACATACAGTATCTCACAAAAGTGAGTACACCCCTCACATTTTTGTAAATATTTTATTCTATCTTTTCATGTGACAACACTGAAGAAATGACACTTTGCTACAATGTAATGTAGTGAGTGTACAGCTTGTATAACAGTGTAAATTTGCTGTCCCCTCAAAATACCTCAACACACAGCCATTAATGTCTAAACCGCTGGCAACAAAAGTGAGTACAACCCTAAGTGAAAATGTCCAAATTGGGCCCAATTAGCCATTTTCCCTTCTCGGTGTCATGTGACTCGTTAGTGGTACAAAGTCACTCTGGATTCCTCTTCCACTCCTCAATGACAACATCATGGAGCTGGTGGATGTTAGAGACCTTGCGCTCCTCCACCTTCTGTTTGAGGTTGCCCCACAGATGCTCAATAGGGTTTATGTGTGAAGACATGCTTGGCCAGTCCATCACCTTTACCTTAAGCTTTTTTAGCAAGGCAGTGATTGTCTTGGAGGTGTGTTTGGGGTCGTTATCATGTTGGAATACTGCCCTGTGGCCCAGTCTCCGAAGGGAGGAGATCATGCTCTGCTTCAGTATGTTACAGTACATGTTGGCATTCATGGTTCAATCAATAAACTGTAGCTCCCCAGTGCTGCAGCCCCAAACCATGACACTCCCACCACCATGCTTGACTGTAGGCAAGACACACCTGTCTTTGTACTCCTCACCTCGTTGCCGCCACACAAGCTTGACACCATCTGAACCAAATAAGTTTATCTTGGTCTCATCAGACCACAGGACATGGTTCCAGTAATCCATGTCCTTAGTCTGCTTGTCTTCAGCAAACTGTTTGCGGGCTTTCTTGTGCATCGTCTTTAGAAGAGGCTTCCTTCTGGGATGACAGCCATGCAGACCAATTTGATGCAGTGTGCGGCGTATGGTCTGAGCACTGACAGGCTGATCCCCCCACCCCTTCAACATCTGCAGCAATGCTGGCAGCACTCATACATTTATTTCCCAAAGACAACCTTGGATATGAGGCTGAGCGTGTGCAATCAATTTATTTTGGTCGACTATCAATGGCTTGTTAATAATGGAACCTGTCCTGTTAAACCACTGTATGGTCTTGGCCACTGTATTGAAGCTCAGTTTCAGGGTCTTGGCAATCTTCTTATAGCCTAGGCCATCTTTATGTAGAGCAACAATTCTTTTTTTCAGATCCTCAGAGAGCTCTTTGCCATGACAGGCACGTTATTATAAAGGAAGGAAGGAAGGGACCCAAATAGTGTAATTCCGTTACACAATTCATTAAAACAAATGAGAAGGGCTGATAAATGTGGTACAGTTGTGGTATTAAACTCAAGGGATTACAAATCTGAGGCTTTACGCCAACTTAGCGACACCTCCACATTGGAGACTAATCCCATCCAAGAGTTTAAGTAACAACTAACACACCTTCTAGATGAGGGCAAAGATTTAAGAGTTCTATCCTCTAAAATGGCAGAATTTCGTTTTGTAGACAACCCAGTGATCCCAGTCTTCCATAATTTGCCGAAGTTGCATAAATCTACTACACCTATACAAGGGAGACCTATTGTAGCCGGCATAGGCTCCCTGTTTGAAAGGCTGGGACACTGGGTTGACCAATATCTACAATCGCTTGTTACTAGGCTACCTGGATTTGTCAAAGATACCACTTCAGTTCTGGTAGGAATACAGGACTTTCCATGGAGTCATGATCATACCTGGGTGACCATGGATGTAAGGACTGTATTCTAGTATTCCCCATCACCTAGCTATAGAAGCCCTTAAACACCATCTTATAACATATAGCACATATGGTGTAGAACTGAACGAGTTTATTACGAGGGTAGTGGATTTCCTGCTTAAACATAACTTTTTTCGATATTTTCGATAACACATTTTACCTCCAGTGTAGAGGCGCCTTGATGGGGGCTAAATTTTCCCCGTCGCTGGCTAACCTCTACATGGATTGGTGGAAAGAGAATTTTATCTTTTCTCCCACCAACCCTTATGGAAGATACATGAAATGGTTTGGCAGATAGAGAGAACATTAACTTTTTGGATATCACATTACAAGGAGATCCACAAACAGGTGAGATCCACACCCAAACTTTTATCGTAAGGAGTGCGCTGGGAACTCGGTGCTTTTAGCGTCTAGTTGTCACCCAGCACACACCATACGATCAATTCCAACAGGATAATTCATTAGAGCTCGGTGCAATTGTTCAACAGAAAAGGCATCCCAAATGGAATGCACTACAGTAGCCTCTAGACTACAAGCACGCGAGTATAAGACTGGAGAGGTAGAGAGGGCAGTGAATTTGATAAAACAAAGGGAAAGAAAAGATTTACTTAAGTACGCAAACAACAAAAAAAGAAACAAGGCAATTAGGAATACAAAGAAAGGTCCCATTACTTTTACCACGGCATACTCTCAAGAGTTCAGTCAAATTAGAAATATAATATCTAAACACCTCACAATCCTCTCCGCAGACAAGGATCTAAGCAGAGTCTTAGAACCTGGTGTTAGATTGTCAGCCAGGAGAGCGATGACTTTGGGAGACTCTCTCTCCCCCAGCCTATATCAGTCTGACAAACCAAAATCTACCTGGATGTGAAAGGCTCATACCCTTGCGGAGCTCTCATGTTTAGTTTCTGTAGCAAACACAAGAAAATAACCAAAATAATTGTTTCATGCTCTAATAGTAAAGAATTTGAGATTCTAAGCTACATGAACTGCAAAACAGAAAATGTTGTATATTTAGTGGAATGTGTAACATGTCACCTCCAGTATGTAGGCTATACAACTAGACCTTTGAGGAAAAGAATCAGCGAACATTATCATGTAGCTGCATACTCCAACGATCTCCAAATGTATCTAAGCACTTTAAATACACCCATTGAGGGAACATGTCAGGTTTTGTGTTTCATGGTTTAGAGAGAACCAGGGGTACAGTGGGGGGGGGGGGTTATATTCACCGTAGATTACGTTGAGAGGTTTGGTGGATCTTTAATTTACAGACCAGGATCCCCTGGGGTATGAACCTCAGATATGATGTGGACCTGTTTCTGAATTAACAGTTTATACACTGGATCTGTAATACTATTTTTATAGATATATTTTGAGGTGGCAATAATATCTACACTACATTAAGAATTATGCCACCCATTTAACAAACAAGTTTAAATTAGTGTGGGAGCTCCAGTGTATATTAGCCCACCATCCTCCAGGTTAAAAGTCCTTTTTTCCTCTTTCCCTCTGGTTTATAAAATTCTTTGATAGACATGCGATTCAGTGAATTTAAACATATACCCATTTTTCATTTTTATCCCAGTTTGGGACATTTGTTGATTGTTGTAACAGGCAATAAATGTTTGACACTTATATGGGAGTGTGCTCATTTCACTACAGGTGTCTCTATGTGTATGTATGTATAAGCACCCCCCTAATTATATCAATTTCAGCTCCCTATGTTTGAATTCTTTTGTAATTCTTTTTAGAAACCTTCCATTTTAATGTTATGGATTTTGCACTGGTCGTTGGATGACTTTTTGTCCTACTATCCCAACGTAGTGGGAAGTACATAATGAGCAGAGAGAGAGGGATATACCTGGGACCACCCGAACTACACAGAAGTTTATATACTGTGCTATTTTGTAAAGGAAGGTAAACCAATGTAAGAATGAGAATGTACATGTACTGACTGCATGCAATGAAGCTCTATACAAGATATTAGTGCGCGCATCTTTTTACTTTACAGATGGCGGTATCTTTCCCTGAAGAAAGAATTGATACAGATAAAATTCTGAAACGCGTTGGTTGGACCCCCCTAGGATAGGTCACTGCTTGACCATGGGACTTCTCCTGGGTTGGGTGATACCACCATTGATATAGGACATGTATGTCTCCTTCTGTATTCATCTTTTGTACCAATGTGCATAATTGAACAACTGGTATATTTGTACTTTTTGTTGTACTGGACCAATTATGGGCATTACTTTTGTTACAATAAACTATTTTTTTACAATTTGAGTTAGTTTAAATTGCCTTAAAAATCCTAACCCATAGGGATACATTTTTCTTGGTTCTCTATGTGTATGTGTCAGTTGGGAGATGTCTGGGCACTGAGCTGATCCACGCCACCATATTCTGTGTTTTTTTTAAGAGAGAGATGTATAGCACAGCATTAGCTTGGGAAATGGAGCGGTGTGCTTTATGCCCCGCAATCACTCCTTGCGTCTACTTTTTTTCGTGCCCCGTGATCGCGTTATGTGTCTGCCTTTTTGTATATATATATATATATATATACTTTTTCTAATTAGGTATGTGATCCGAGCTAGACACTTGTACATAAATTCATCTATGCAGCTCTAATGGCTGGAGTGCCTTCATAAGCCAGTTTAGCCATTTAGCATCATGTCGAACAAATATACTAGACTTCAGTTTTTGTTCCTGCTGTGTCAATTTTTGTAGACAGCCTTTTCTTTGATTTGTACATATCCTAACTTGTAGGTGGATCACATATACTTAATCACGTCTCTCTTTTGAAACGATTTTGAGTATACGATTCCGGCAGGAAATTGTATGTGTATGGGAGTCAACCACTACCAGCGCTAATTAGGAACAACTTGAAATTTATATGGCTATATAGATAAATCCATCTATGCAGGGGTTAATGGTTAGTGTCTCTACAAGCTAGTCTGGCCATTTAGTATCATGCCGAGCAAATATACTAATTTCGGTTGTTGTTCCTGTTGTATCTATTTTTCTAGACTGTTTTTTTTTTTTTTAATTGTACCTACCCCAGGTTTTAGGTGGATTACATAGGCTCAATTGCATCTCTCTTCTGAAACGATTTTGAGCACACTGCATATTGGCAGGAAATTGTATGTGTATGGTAGTCGACTACCAGCACCAATTAGGAACAATCTGAATTATATAAGGCTACAGGTCCAGACTATCTATCGTCCTTTTTGGACAACAGTATTCTATCTCTCATCCCATTGATGGCGGGGGTGACCGTCCGGTGCACAGATACCCCTCGATTTTCTGAGGGGTGGATGAGAACAATGAATTGGGTATAAAATGTAAATCATAACAGCAAAATGTGATAAAAATAATTCACTAAGGGGTAGAAGTAATGTATTAATCTAGGAATACAGCATAAAGACGGAAGTTATATTTTTCTTCCCCCTTACATACATACACTTTGTTCCTCCCTTTTGGAACATTTGGAAGCTATAGTCCTTTTATTGAAAGAAAAAACTACACTCTATAGAATACTGGAAACAAAATTACCTTTATACAGTAACATTTTTTCTGCTGTTTTAAAGGAATACATTGCATAAATATAGCTATTTACTGCATTTGGCACAGTACTCTACTATTTCATAATGTTTTGTTATCTAGATAATTATAGATCCATACTACTGCAACATTGTATCTGTTCATGACTATTTGATGCATGGATGCAATTTATCCTTTTAGAAACATTCACATGCATCCTGTGGTCAAGGACAAAAGAATAGTAGTTGTTTGATACTTTGGATTTATTTTTTGATTACAGAGTACAGCACTAATGATAATGTCAATCAACTATAGAAGTACAGATACATTTATGAGAGAAGTACAATATACGCAAATCTGGTTTTAACAGTTTATTATGTTATCATTACTAATTTTAGATGCATTTATTAAAGTTTATTGGGGACCAGACGCCTAAATGGAAGAGGTCTCCTCCTACTCCATGGAAAGGAATTATCCAATCAATTATTGGAACGCCCTATCTCTGCATCCTTTTTTTGTATGTATATGTCTTCAATGCAAACTGACAAATTATGCTGTGAACAAGGCACTTGGTTGCCGAAACGCGTTCGCTTGTACTGCTTTAACCTAACCATGCAGCAATAAAGTAGAAGATTGGACCTGATTCCAGTGTGCCGGCTCATCTTTTATTTTTTCACATTGGTCTCCTGTTGGAGTGTTGGGAGGACGCCCATGAAGCAAGAGCACCTGAAGTAAGGGTGGAGGACTTGATTGCCTGCTAACTTCCTCTCACAAGACAGAGCGCTGTATCTTGCTGGCAAACTAAAATGAGAAAAGGGTACTCACAAACATCCGTTAAAATCTCGCATATAAAAAACATTTTGCCGGAAAACGTTCAACAACTGTGTCACCCGTCCTTCTGGGATCACATGGGTGTGGTGGCTTCAACGTGTAGCTCTGCCCTACATGTTTCGTCACACATGACGTCTCCCTGGGGCACGGGTGACGCGTTTAATTGCCACTCTTATATTTCTGTGTTTGAGGGTCAAGCCTCGCTTTCAGCCAGCCGCAATTTTAGGCAGAACCAAGCCTCATCCTCAAATACAAAGGGACAATTATGTCCAAACATTAACATTGTTCTGCAAATTAGTTATTGAAGGAAGGTTCTGCTCAAATGGCAATCGCTGAAGGATTATCATTATAGAAATAAAAATCCATACATCCTTTCCAGCAGAACAGAACTAAGTTGTAAAGAGTTTATACCCATGCTCTCATTTAACCGGTTCTGTCCCAGCTCGCGTACATTTACTGCTGCAGAGTGGTGCTGTAGTGCGAATCGCCATGTATAAATGGTGGCTCGCACGTGCACAGCTAGCAGATAGGAGCGCGCCGCTCTGCAGGAGTGTGCCCGCGCCTCGAGTGGACCCCATGTCAGCCGGTGAGCCGCGATGACCTGGCAGAGAGAAAGAACAGGGAACCACTGATGTAAAGATGGTGGTTCCCCACTATGTCAGTGAGCATTTAGAAGATCTACTGATCCCTGTCACTGGGATCAGTTAGATCTCTTATGCCCATGGTAGCCAAGCCCCCTCACTGTTAGAACACGCCCAGGAAGCACAGTTAACCCCTTCACTGTCCCCTGCAGGTTAACCCCTTCACTGCCAATGACATTTATACAGTAATCAGTGGACATTTAAATTTCTGATCTCTGTATAAATGTCCCAAAAAAGTGTCAAAAATGTCCCAAAAAAGTGTCAAAAAACTCCAGATATGAATCCTCATGGTTTGTAAACGTGGCAACTTTTGCGCACCCCAATCAAGCGCTAATTGCGATTTTTTTTTTTTTTACCAATTTGTATTTTAGCAAAAAGTAAGAAATTGTGGTTTTTTTTTTGCAAAATGGTCGCTCTTTTTTTGTTTATAGCGGTGATCAGAAATGACGCAGAGGTGATCAAATACCACCAAAAGAAAGCTCTATTTGTGGGAAAAAAAGGAAGCAAATTTTGTTTTGCACAATTGTCAGTTAAAGCAATGCAGTGCCGAATCGTAAAAAGTGCTCTGGTCCTAACATGGGAAATCCTTCCGGGGCTGAAGTGGTTAAGGATACAGGTACAAAGCCCTCTAGTGGTTAGAAAGCAGAAACTCACTTTTACTCTGCAACACAGAAAAAACACAGGACCTCTGTTAGAGGGACATCAGTCCCCTTAGTGACCACTAGTGCTGCATATTGGTGCCCTTCAGTGCCACCTATCAAAGCCCATCAATACTGATGATCAGTGCTTACCAATGCCACCTATCGGTGCCCACCAGTGCCACCTATCAGTGCTGCCAATCAGTGCCCATTAGTACCTCATCATCAGTGCCTCCAGATCAGTGCCCACCAGTGCCGGATATCAGTGCTCATCAGTGCCGCCTAACAGTGCCACCTCTCCGTGTCACCTATCAGTGCCACCTATTAGAGCCCATAAGTGCTACCCATTAGTGCAGCCTCATCAGTGTCGTCTATCAGTGCCCATTAGTGTCACCTCATCAATGCAGCCTATCAGTGCCACCTCATCAGTGAAGGAGAACAATTACCTGTTTGCAAATATGAAAAATGTTTTGTTTTTTCAAAATCTTCTGTGTTTTTTTTTTGTTTAGCAAAAAATATAAAACCCAGCAGTGATTAAATACCACCAGAAGAAAGCTCTATTTGTGTGAAAAAAATGACAAAAATGTCATATGGGTACAGCGTCGCATGACCGCGCAATTGTCATACAAAATGTGACAGCACTGAAAGCTGAAAAAGGGCCTGGGCAGGAAGAGGGTATAAGTGCCCAGTAAGTAAGTGATTAAAGTTCATGTGCATTTAAAGGCAGGTGTCCAAATACTTTTGGTAATACAGTATATATATATATATATATATATATATATATATATATATATATATATAGGGATGCACCGATACTCATACTTGTGAAAATACTCCCGATACACGAAACTTTACGGTGCGATTTGTGTCCATACAAAATGAATGGGTGCAAATCATGCTGCAAAGAATAGAATGCAATTTGACCAGGGATGCGGTGTGATTCCTGTCTGAATCTCATGCTGTTTTGCCCACTGCTGCAGTGTCAACCATGGCTGAAATCACTGGGTTCACACAGGAGCGGTGGGGAAACCAGATGCGATTCGGACAGGAATCACACCGCATTGCTGTTCAAACTGCATGTGATTCTTTGCAGTGCGGTTTGTGCCCATTCATTTTGTATGTGAAATCGGAATCTGCAAGTACATGGTACTCGTACTCGCCTATAAAAAAAGGGTATCGGTGCATCCCTAATATACTGTATCTATTTATATATATATATATATATATATATATATATATATATATATAATACAGGTATATAAAACAATAGATAAATAACCAAGACATACTTTATTAAGACCATTTATTGTACTGAATTTAAACAATTACCAAGGCACAACAAATTTTATTAAAACTAAGCCCACAATTCCTCCCAAAAACTCCCATATTCTTTATATAATATGTTATCAGTCCCTGGCCCATAACAATGGTTATTCTAGAAGAACAAAATATAAAAATGAATGAAAAATAAAATGCTTTCATTAGGGATTAGTAAGGGATCTATTTTCTGTGAGAGTTTTGTTTTTCTTCTACATAAAAAGTTTGAAAAATGACCAAGGTATAATGAATTATATTAAAACTAAACCCAACATTCCTCCCCAAAACACCCCCATATGCTTTTAATAATGTTATCAGTCCCCAGGACAAAAAAATATCCAGAGGTGAAGACTAAAACAATATATCAATGGGGATTTGCATGTTTAAAAGCATATATGTATATCATGATGCAAAATATGAAAGAACAAAACCCCTCTCTATAAAGACATACAGTACACGAGGCAAAGAGTCCCAACAGGTATGTGGACAACATTATATACAGTTGATGGCTAATTTTCTATAACATTGCATGAACAATTGCTAATAGGTGGACACATAGCTGGAATAATGATCCATGTATCACTCAGACAGTGAAGAAAAATAATTATTTTCATTGGTAAGAGATGAAAAGCAAGGCTTGCTAAAATAATAAAATAACATGAAAATTATCTATTGGGTGACTAATGTGCCAGAAAGCAATCCTTAAAGTGGTTGTATCCACAGTTACGCCACGTGTACCTACAGGTAAACCTATAATAAGGCTTACCTGTAGGAACTGTAAATATCTCCTAAACTTGCACGGTTTAGGAGATATTTACCATGTACACTTGCACCAACATCATTGACGCATGCGCAGTGAAAAAACGTCCCGCTTGTGCCATTTGTTCAGGGCCGGTGCCATGACCGACGGCTCCCACGCTCATGCACAGGACTGACGTCATCATGACTCCGGCCAATCACAACGCCGGCCAATCACAACGCCGGAGCCCAAGAACCCACAAATCTACAGTTTAGCGACATGGCCTTGGATATGTGTCCCAGTAAAGAGCCATATAAGGAGGATATTTGCCCTTTCTTAGAGGATGTCGACACAACCTGTGAGGGCACTGCAGGATTTACCAATACCCAATTGGCCCCAACAGGCTGCGCCAAGACGTCGCTACCTTTGAGAAGTGATATCTGAATGGTGCCTGCAGCTGCAGGCACCATTCAGATATTGTTTTTTCTTCAGGCGATTCTGAAGAAGATAAAAGTGATCCTAGTGGTGGATTTGCCGCAAGATCACTTTTATCAGCGGCGGGAGAGGTGCCCCCCGCCGCTTTCCAGACCCGCCGGTGGCGGCGGAGATGATCTGATCCGTCCCCCCCAGTGTCCGTGAGCCGGCTGAGCGGCTGAAGCTGACTCACTCGGCTCCATAACATTGCAGGGTGGAAATGACGTCAGAAGTCATCTCTGCCCTACAGTCTTAAAGGGTCCATTTTTTTTTTTTTGCAGTGTCATTTTTTTATTTATTTATTTATTTTTTTTTTGCATTCTACTTTAAATATGAGATGTGAGGTCTTTTTGGCCCCAGATCTCATATTTAGGAGGGCCTGGCATGCTTTTTTCTATTACAAGGAATGTTTACATTTCTTGTAATAGGAATAAAAGTGATCAATTTTTTTTAAAAAAAAGAACAATGTAAAAATAAAAAGTAAAATAACTAATTAAAAAAAAAAAAAAATTTAAAGCTCCCCGTCCCCGCGAGCTCGCGCGCAGAACGCATACATAAGTCCCGCCCACATATGAAAACGGTGTTCAAACCACACATGTGAGGTATCGCCGCAATCGTTAGAGTGAGAGCAATAATTCTAGCATTAGACCTCCTCTGTAACTCAAAACTGCTAACCTGTAGAATTTTTTAAATGTCGCCAATGGAGATTTTTAAGTTGCAAAGTTTGTCGCCATTCCGCGAACGGACACAATTTTGAAGCATGACATGTTGGGTATCATTTTACTCGCCGTAACATTATCTTTCACAATATGGAAAAAAATTGGCCTAACTTTACTGTTTTCTTATTTTTTAACTAAAAAAACTGATTTATTACAAAAAAAGCACGCTTGGAAGACTGCTGCGCAAATACGGTGGGACATAAAGTTTTACAATGTCCGCCATTTTATTCTCTAGGGTGTTAGAAAAAATATATATATAATGTTTGGGGGTTCTAAGTAATTTTATAGCAAATATAACTGTTTTTAACTTGTAAACACCAAACCCAAAAACCCAAAAATAAAAACCTCATAAATTAATTCTCATCAATCGTAAACGTGGCAACATTTGCATAAACCAGTCAATAAACGCAGATTGCGATTTTTTTTTACCAAAAATATGAGGAAGAATATAAACCAAAACCGATAAATACATTTTTTTAAATATTTTTTCTTGGATATGTATTATAGCAAAAAGTAAGAAATTTAGGGGTTTTTTTTGCAAAATTGTCGCTCTTCTTTTGTTTATAGCGGCGATCAGAAATGACGCAGAGGTGATAAAATACCACCAAAAGAAAGCTCTATTTGTGGGAAAAAAGGACGCAAATTTTGTTTGGGTAAAATGTCGCACGACCGCGCAACTGTCAGTTAAAGCGACGCAGTGCCGAATCGCAAAAAGTGCTCCGGTCCTAACATGGGAAATTCTTCCAGGGCTGAAGTGGTTAAAGATGTTAACGAATGTTCATGAAAATAGAAGAAAAACAAATCCACAGCTCTGATGCCCTTTCTGATTCTTAGCATGTACTGTAATTTTTAAAATTTGTTGAAGATGGTTGCCATGATAGTTTAAACAAAGACTTCCTAGTGTTCTCCTTCACAATGCAATCTGGGTTCACATGGTTTTTTAGGGCTCAGTTCTTAAGGCTCCGTGCAGACTTTGGGGAATTTTTTAAAAACAAACTTTGAATCCAGCCTCATTTCCATACCTAATTTTATATCTGTTTACTGGGATCCACACTTACTATTTGCAGACTTTGGGTGCAAATGAGGATTTTAGGTCAATTAAAGTCAATATGAAAAAAAAATATTTAGCAAATTATAACTGTGATGTTCAGAAAAACATGAATATTGTATATGTGAGTGATGACACAAATATAGTCATGTTATTTCTATTCGGAAAGAAAAGTGAAAAAAAATGTTTTCGTTAAACTGTAAAGAACTTGATCTTTTGTGATTTTCATCCATTCTCGTGGAAGTACAGCTGGCTTTGCAATATATTCTTCTGCAAATTCACTATTAAATTGTACAAAAATGTATTTCCAATAATCAGAAGATTCGAGGCAAGGGTCAGGTTGAATGACCCAATCTGGATAGTATTTACGATAGTCTTTGTATGGATGAAGATCTCCGTCTGTGTCAGAATTTCTAAATTTAGCCTCAGATACCACAGCAGTGGAGCAGATGTCAGTGATTAAAGTTCCATTTTCATCCAATTTGTATCCTCTCAGTCCCTTAGATCTATGGAGAGATGCATAATGCTCCTTGTGGCCACCACAGGGATTCTCACAGGGGATTTTACAGAAAGGACACTGCTTACTGCAACCAATCACTTTATGCATCAATTCCTCCTGAGGCTTCAGTGTGGCTCTGTTGAGAAGGCGTTCAATGTCCAACAATTCCGTGTCTGATAAAATTTCCTCCTTTATTTTGGGAAGATATGAAAGAATTTCCTCAGAGAACCATATGACATTAGCTGTATTGTGGAAAGTGATCACTTTCATTTCATTCTGTGAAATCACTATTTCTTTCTCTAGTGATTTGCAGAAACTTTCCAGAAATGTCACAATGGTTTCTGTTTTCACACATTCCTCACTCTTTAGGACTGCTTCAATTTTTTCAATGACTGAAGATAAAAGTTTTTCTTCTAAGGCTTTTAGAGTGGATGTACTCTGGTATTCCATAATAATATATTGACGGATCCTGCGTTTTAAAAAGACCCTATAACTATTAATGTACAATAAATATTGTTTAAATTCCATTTTCACCAGCAACTCCAACAGTACAGAAAACTGAAAAGCGCTTTTGCTGCTAAATATGTGAGGGCCAGGGCTTTGCAGAATTTCCTCAATAATTTCCTTGCCAATATGCCCCAGAATATAATCGGTTAGTGCGGGCTTCAGGCAATATTCGCAGAATGCTATGGCCCTATTCTGACTCTTATCAAATGTGGCTAGGTATTGAGGCTTTAATCTCTCAAGGCAAATTTTGGGGTCGTTTTCTTGAATGAAGCTGTCATGCATGTGCTGAAATGCTCTAGATGCTTTTCCAAAGATAAAAAGTTTTATATCTAGCTCAAACCTGGGAGAAAAATTAAGATTTTTAGAAGTTTTGTCTTTGAGTTTATCATTAATCATGTGTAGCAACTCCTGAAAGTAATTATCATCGTAATCCCCTGTGTTGTCTGCCTGCTCTTTGATGTATGCATCACACATCTCTATCAGAGTCATTGCAAAATCTCCTATTTTGTCCAGGTGTTTCTGACTTATCATAAATTCATTTTGCCTTTGAGAATCATGTACTTTGTTAATGTGGATTTTATCAGGAACAAATGGATTTTTCCCATAGTCATCCAAGCTCATCACTTTGGTTAGATCTTCATTAATATCACTTCCCTTTACACTCATGTCCTTCCTCAGCTGCTGCAGAATCGTTTGTCCAATGTTATGTTTTGTCAGTTCTTCTATTTGTAAATCAATGAGTGTTTTCTTCCACATCTCTTCAAATTTTTCCTCTACGTCTATGTCACCATTTCTGTCTCTGCAGCTTTTTAAGAGATTTGTTATTTCTTCCTCGACCTGTTCCTGAGATTTCTTTTGAATATCCAGGATCTTTAATTTGCCTTTCTGGATTAAAACTGCTTTTTTGAGCTTACTAAGAGTATTCCTTTCCAATTCGCTCTTTCGGAACCTCACACCCATGACAAAATCTTCCTTGTATCGCTCAATGAGATGAACGTTCTCACATTTACTGTCAAAATATGTTTCTAGTAGCTTCAGCATTGTATTTTCCTCTTCTAACAGTAAGCTCTGAAGATCAGTTTTAAACTGGTTGTACATCTCATCATTGAGAGTGGCTGCAGATTGATTTCTGATGAAAGTTTCTTTGGTGATCATCCAGCTATGGATCTTTTTGGTGAAGTCCCATTCCCACAGAGAGTATTTCATAGACAGCTTGGTATAAGCTTCAGCCACCAGACTGTTTCTGAAACTGAAGATGAATTTCTCATGTTTCACTGCACTCCACAAACTTTTTATCCACTCGATGAACTCAGGGATTTTACATTGAGTTCTGTTAGAGTTTTGTGATTTTAAAAATTCCAGTAAATATTTCTTTAATTCATAAACATTATCACTGTAGCCAAAGTTTACCGGAGCCATTGGTGGGACACCCAGCCACAGTCCAGGAATGTACCAGTTGTGCTTCTCAGGATCATAATCCATCACATCACTGAAACAGGTAATTCCACCTTTCTTTTCCATGTTTGCAGCTACTCTTGTCATTTCATCCAGCTGTTCCAGAAATTTCTTCCTGTCTCTCATGTTCTTATCATGAGCAGACACATCACTGACATTCTGATGTACAAACTGACAGCTGGGTTTCTTCCCAATTTCTTTCATTCGAAGAAAAGCATGGACCACAATCTGTAAAATATCCTTCATTTCTGATGTATTTTCCATGGCCATATTGATGATGGTGATATCACTCAGCCCAACCACTAGTGTGGCCAGTTCATTGTCATGTTCATAGCTGCCCTCCAGGGATGCAAGTTCCGGAGCTTTCAGCCCCTCAGTGTCAATCACCAGGATGAAGTGACAGCCCAGCTCCTCCTGTAAGTTCTCTTTCACTTTTAGAAGAGTCATGAAGGCTCCTCGTGTGCATCGTCCACTGGCCACCGGGAACTGCAGACCAAACATGGTGTTCAGAAGGGTGGACTTCCCTGTACTCTGCACTCCTAGAACAGTGATTACTCTCATTTTACGTTGCCCTCCTGTCTTTTTGTCTAGCTCAGTCAGAACATCAGTTATCCACTGTAAAGGAATATTAGAGGCATCCCCATCAATCAACTCCAATGGAAATCCATCTAGTAGGAGATTAGCAGCAATTCCTGGGAGATTAGTGAATTGTCTTGTGATTTTGTTATTCTGTTTGCTAACAACTGTAGAATACTCAGCTTCATAAAACTGTCCCAGCTCACGTAGAAAATGTTCGATTCCTAAAGAACTGTCTGAGATCTTCTGATCCAGCTGCTTAAGTTCTGATATATCCGGTTTACCCATATATTTTTCCTTGTATTCAGATTGCAACGAGGAAATGTTATTTCTTGCAACTGAATCCAGTTCAAATTTCATCCATTTCAAGAAATAATGTTTTTCAGCCTCAGAGAGGTTAGTAATTGCATCAGTAAAATCTAATATACCTACAGGAATGTCATGCTGGTATTGTTTTTTGTGGAGTGAATTGCGCTTTTGTTTGAGCTCAGAGTGATATTCTTGTGCATCTTTTTCCCCTTGTTTCTCCATTCTGCAAAGTTCTTTTTCTATTTTTGACAATTCTTTCCACAGATCTCCTTGTAATTTCAGTGTTTCCTTTTTATATCCTTCCACGTCTTTTATTCCAGAAGTAATTTGGGTTGCTTTTTCTTTTGCTTTCTGACATTCATCAGAATCTTCATCAACAGAGATATGAAGTCCTTCAATACTATTTTTAGTACTACACAAGGTTCTCTTTTTTTTCTCACAGTTTTTTAAAACATTCTCAATGCCATTTCGAATTTTTTTCACCAATGCTGCATCATTTTTTGTGCTGGCTTTTGTAATAATATTTGCTGCACTTATCTTTAAAATTGTCATTAGATTGTTTATGTATTTTAAGATCTCCGTGTTTATTTTTTTACCCTTTTCTGGTGTAAGAATGAGATAGAACTGGGTGTCAGCATTACTGAAGGATGATAACAATTTGAATTGTATCTCAGAAATACTCTCAATGAATATAAAAACCGCTGATGAGACTCGAGCCAGAAACATAAACTGGTCCCAGTTGGACTCCAGGTCTCCTCGTAAGTTGGTCACTGCAATGGGTTCTGGGAAAACATCAGACTGACCACAGGGAAAATACCACGACATTTCCACAAGTCCATCAGATATTTTCCTCTCAATGTTTCCTCCCTCCATATCATTATGGATGAAGACATTTTGGTGTTGTTGGGCTGGATTAAGTACTTGATTTAGGATTTTAGATTTGGATAGCTTGGTGTTACCCAATCTGATGAAGGAGAAAACAGGCATACAAATATTCACCACATTTTCCTCTCTGAACCCTTTACTGTCAGATAGTGCCTGAGGTCTCCACTTCTTCACAACATCCCTCATTGCCCAAAGCATGAGGGTGCAGTTTGACCCGTCAGCAGCAGGGAGCAGCAGAGGGACAGCAAATTGGCACATGGACAGTTTGGATACAATCTCTTGTTGTAGAAAACTGTCTGAACAATGCAGGAGAACACACAGGACATCCAGGGGGTGAATACATTCAGTTAAACCACTTTTCCCTGCAATCATTCGTATGTCAAACAAGGTGTTGCTTGTATTCAAATAGATTTTTGGTGTATTTTTTACATATTGAGTATTGAGTGCAGTTCTGTTCAAGGCCATCAGCTTTCTCAAAAAATGCCATGGTACATCTTGGATGGTCTGGGGAGGGACATCACTCAGAGTCTCTGCTCCAATTTCTAGGATGTGACTCAATGTCAATTTGGAATCGGTTGTAGGTTCCATATTTAAGCTGACAAGAAGTTTGTGAAAAATCTTCAATTTATCTGTAAAAAGAACATCATATTATGTTAATGATAACCATTACCATTATAAATAATTTAAAACAATAATTGTGTGTTTGAATGGTTTTCTACCTTGAAAACCATTGTCAATCATCTGACAAACAAAGATGGGGACTGTAACGGTGCCAGCAGACAAAGAGTTACTTGATAGGTTTTCATTAAAACATCAAATTTATTGTTAACATATTAAAAATATTAAATACATATAAAAAGAGAAAATGAGTAGTCCCGGTACAATTCATTGGTGAGTTAGTATGGCAGTTGGTGATTTACAGTGTGACATGATCCTCCCAACATGTTTTGTCATCCATATGGCTTCCTCAGGGAATTTTAGCAACCACCATTTTGGACCCAAAGTGGGGCCACCTCATGAGCGCCACATGATGCACTCCCAGAGACAGGACAAGGCACCATGTGACCACAGAGGGCAGAAGTTGGACGACAGATTATACACCGATCAAAGGGAGGACACCTAGGATCAAGAAAGATGGAATCAGATTGATTCAGCAATAAAAATGCTGTACAGTTACATCAAGTGCATGCCCCCCCCCACCCCACCCCCTCAGTTTTCAGCCTT
>BLSH010263575.1:16491-35115 GCA_018402905.1 Glandirana rugosa
TCCCCCCAATTCTCCCCTCGTAGCAATCCTCCTCAATTCTGCCCCCTAACACATACATCCCCCCATTCTTCCTTCTAGCACAAATCCCCTCTTTCCCCCATTACCCTTCCCCACCCCAATCTTACAGGAATAGTTAGGAGGTGCGGGCTCTCTGCGTCACCCCGGGCTGGCCGCCATGAACATTGTACCATGCCCGTTGCAAGTCCAGAAGGAAGAAGTGTCAGCAAAGAGAGAGCTGGGATAACAGCTCCATACAGCAGATAACACAGGATCCTCTTGGATTGGATGGTACACGGCTTGATTATCCGTCCCCTACCTCCTCCAAGGACTGCTCATCTCTCATAAATGTGAGTAGGGGACAGAGTAATCAAGCCATGTACCATGTGATCTAAGAGGATCCTGTGTAATCTGCTGTATAAAGGAGTGCTCCACTGACAGGTGCTGGGAGAACAGAGAAAGCCCACACCTCCTTCCAGCTTTCTTCTTGGAGACAATTTCCCTGTCCGGACTTGCAGCTGGTATGGGTACAATGTTCATGGAGGGGGGGTCGGCCTGGGGGGGCACAATTGAAATCTGCACCCTCTAGATCCGGCCATGTACAGACGGGCAACTGTACGCACATGCCTTCAGTGTCTATTGGGAAATCCGGCCCTGTATATATGGTCTCTCTGAGTTCAAGATGGATGCCTAAGTCTCAGAATAGCTCTGTGTCTAATCAGACACAGACTTCCCCAAGATGGCCGCCCAGAGCCCAGTGCAGAAGACAAGCCAGTCCTCTACAAAGGTATGAAACTATACAAAGCTACCAAGTAATATTATGATAAAGTACCAACGTCCTATGAGATATACGTGGACAATTTGAAGTGGAGGCAACCAAGGACTTTAACGGTACATACAGACTTTTACAACATTATGTTACAAAATATAAATTTTATTACAAAATTCAAAAAAACAATCCAACTTGGGATATTACTGTATTGTTAAATGCATATACAAACAATTGTTAGTGGGACACAAAACCTGAAACTGGCAGCTAGAGAACCAGAATACATTGGCCCCAATAACCCGTGGTCATATAATTAGTTCATCCAACTTGCACTTTGACATGATTCGCGGCGGGACCGCTTCTTCAGGAAGGGCAGTTTCAGTATTGGACAGTTCTAAAGAAACAAAATAGTTTCATAAGCACTATATACAAATATATGATAAATATAGCTCACTCCAGGGCCTCCATGCAGGGAGGAGACCCCAGACGGAACCCAATCTCATCTTCATAGTACTAAGGTACAGTTTGCCATCAGTCAGCCCACCCGTAAGGAACATCCGAAACGGGTCAATGGGTACTCACCTGTCCTCCAAACACCGGACCAGGACACTGGGGCTAGAATAAGATCCGGCCTTCTCATGGGCGAGTGTGGGAGCCAGGGAGAAATAACAATCTAGAAATAAATATGCTATGTCTATAACTACGTGACCAATCTCTACAAGTTAAACACATACAGAAGAGTAAAGAAGTTAAGAATATACAGTATATATCGTTCTGTATATGTTTAATGTCCACTAACTTGTAGAGATTGGTCACGTAGTTATAGACATATCGTATTATTTTTTAACTAAAATGTTGTAACAATCTGTATGATGTACCATTAAAGTCCTTGGTTGCCCCCTCTACAAGGATATGATCACTGTGTTTACTTCTGATTACCAGGAAGGTAGTGAGCACTCTGTGGATCACTGCCTCACCACCCACACCACCACCTGCTTGAAAAAAAATCTTGCTACCACGGTACAGTTGTGACATTCAACATAAACTTTTGAATGGGTCCTTGTAATTCTAGGGAAGGGGGCTCTTGACTCACTGAAATCATGGCATCCCTTAAATATAATTTGGCCAAGGAATTAAATAAATAACAAAAAAAAAATAGGGATAGAGAGAGTTTTTTTTTTTATAATACATTTTTATTGATTTTCAATGCAGAAAAAAGAGAAAAATTCACATACATAGTAACACATAATCATATAAGGCAAAGGCGATAAATCAAGGGTACATGTTCAATTGTGCCTGACCTATTATGAGACGTTGTCTCACCATCGATACCTATAGGTGACCGAGGTCTGATGTCAGTCTTCATGGTTACCTAGGGGTAGGAGGGCCCCCCCCCCCGCCCCGGCACCCCAACCGGGAACTAACTGTGCCGGGCGGGAGGGGGGCAGCCCCCCCCCTGCAAAATGTTTCTTATATTATGACACCACAGCGGTCGACAGTAAATGCAAATCAGAGAGAGTTATGCCTTAATGGCTCATGGGCCAGGTTGTTGGTGGGCACTTGGCCTCTTGGATCCTAGATTCCTTCAAAGCAAGACCTCACCCCCCCCCCATGAAGACCCTGTGAAAATGACTTTGAGCACCTCTTCAAGGTCACTGGTAATGCTCATTGGTGTGCGCAGCCTATTGCATTAGGGTGTGCACCCCAAAGTTCAAACACACATGCATGGGTCTATGTGTGTGTATATACATATATATAACATTGTGTATATATATATATATATATATATATATATTTATAAAACACTGTGTATATATATACACACTATCTATATATATATATATATATATATATATATATATATATATATATATATACATATACAGTATATTATAGCAGTAGGGCAGTAGTTGGTGTCAGTAGAGCAGTGGACAGTGTCAGTAGGGCTGAGATTGGTGTCAGTAGTTTATTTATATTATTTTAATTTTACTTTTTTGCAATTTCATTTTTTTTAACCACTTCAGCCCCGGAAGGATTTCCAGCTTTAGGACCGGAGCCCTTTTTGCGATTCGGCGCTGCGTCGCTTTAACTGACAATTGCGCAGTCGTGCGACGTTGTACCCAAACGAAATTTGCGTCCTTTTTTTCCCACAAATAGAGCTTTCTTTTGGTGGTATTTGATCACCGCTGCGTCATTTCTGATCGCCGCTATAAACAAAAGAAGAGCGCCAATTTTGCAAAAAAACCCAAATTTCTTACTTTTTCCTAAAATACAAATCCAAAAAAAAATATAAAAAAACAATTTTTTTCACCGTTTCTGGCCGATTTATATTCTTCCTCATATTTGCGATAAAAAAAATCGCAATCGGCGTTTATTGATTGGTTTGCGCAAAAGTGGTCGCGTTTACGGATGATGAGAATTCATTTTTGGGGTTTTTAATTTTTTTTTATTTTTTACTAAAAATGGCGGTGATCTGCGATTTTTTGCGGTACTGCGATATTGCAGCGGACATGTCGGAACGTTTTGACACTTTTTTGGGACCATTGGCATTTATACAGCGATCAGTGCTATAAAAATGCACTGATTACTGTGTAAATGCCATTGGCAGTGAAGGGGTTAACCTGCAGGGGGCGCGCTAAGGGTTAACTATGTTCCCTGGGCGTGTTCTAACTGTATGGGGGATGCCCTAACAGGGGAAGGGAAGTGGTCACAGCCTTCACGTAAAGGAAGGCTGTGATCGCAGCCCTTCCCCCTCGCTCATTCGCTCCGGGGGGGGCATCGCGGGTGGCCGGCGGCAATCGAAGCCGCCGCACCCGCTCCCTGGCCCCCCCTGGACACAGCTCGCGCGCTCACTATACACGTTCCCGCAGCCGCCGTCGTATGACGGCGATTTGCGGGAACGTGCCACTTTGCCGCCGTCAGATGCCGATCGGCGGTCGGCAAGTGGTTAAATTAGTTTTTACAATATTTTTTTTAACAATCATTTTTTATTATTTTTTTTTTTCTTTACATTTTTTTAGGAGCCCCATTGGGGGGCTTTGGTGAAATATCAGGGGTCTGTAGACCCCTGATATCTTACTTTTGAGACAGAGACTCTGGGAATCTACATAGCGCAGGGTGATTAGGGTGTGCCCAGGCACACCTGGCACACCCTGTGCGCATGCCTATGGTAATGCTTCAGTGATTCACTTAGGTAGCAGTTACCGGCATCCACAGAGCCCATCAAAGCCCAATGAGTAATACTAAAGTGGAAAGATGCTACACACCAATCAGGCCATATATGAAGTATGTATATAGAACAAGCTCAGCTTTGGCTCCTCCCAGGCCACACCCCTGACATGTTTTGCCCACAAGGTTATATAAATATATATATTTTTTCTAATGCTATTCTCACAGCTTTATTGGCAATTTTTTAGAAGCGTGAGGAGACTGATCTCTTTTGTCTTCTTGGCAGCCTGCATTGCGATAGCTAAGTCATGGAAATCCCCCACAATATTGTTTGACCTGATTAACCCAACATTTCCTTGATAATGATCAATGAAAAATTCTCAGCCATCCTCAATGATAAAATTCCACAGTTGGAAAAATTTGGGAGGCTTGGACTACCTACCTTGTAGGGAATTTGTAGAGTGCTCTGCTGAAGTTCAAGTTTGGAGCATTGTCATCGTACTAAATACCTTACTTACTCTTGTTTTTTCCTTTTCCTTTTTTTCTTCTTTGACTTCACCCTCAGACTAGTTATTTGCAGTTTAGAAATTCTTCTGCTTAAAGCAGTAGTAAACCCATCCATTTAACAGTTTAAAAATCAGTTACATTTCCGGCACGTGCCGGAAATGTAACACTCCCATTGGTTGTGCTCTAAACCAAACTGTCAAACCATCCAATGGCTGATGTCATAGATGATCACATGTGCAGCATCATGGCAGTTGTAGATTAACCACTTCAGCCCCGGAAGGATTTCACACTTTAGGACCGGAGCCCTTTTTGCGATTCGGCGCTGCGTCGCTTTAACTGAAAATTGTGCGGTCGTGCGACGTTGTACCCAAACGAAATTTGCGTCCTTTTTTGATCCCCTCTGCGTCATTTCTGATCGCCGCTATAAACAAAAGAAGAGCGACAATTTTGCAAAAAAACCCAAATTTCTTACTTTTTGCTAGAATACAAATCCAAAAAAAAAATATAAAAAAACATTTTTTTTCACCGTTTTTGGCCGATTTATATTCTTCCTCATATTTGCAATTAAAAAAATCGCAATCGGCATTTATTGATTGGTTTGCGCAAAAGTGGTCGCGTTTACGGAGGATGAGAATTCATTTTTGGGGTTTTTATTTATTTTATTTTTTTTACTAGTAATGGCGGCGATCTGCGATTTTTAGCGGTACTGCGATATTGGGGCGGACATGTCGGAACATTTTGACACTTTTTTGGGACCGTTGGCATTTATACAGCGATCAGTGCTATAAAAATGCACTGATTACTGTGTAAATGCCATTGGCAGTGAAGGGGTTAACCTGCAGGGGGCGCTCTAAGGGTTAACTATGTTCCCTGGGCGTGTTCTAACTGTATGGGGGCTTGCCTAGCTGGGGAAGGGAAGTGGTCACAGCCTTCACGTAAAGGAAGGCTGTGATCACAGCCCTTCCCCCTCACACAGAGCGGAGGTCCGTGTTTACATACACGGACCTCCGCTCACTCGCTCCGGGGGGGCCATCGCAGGTAGCCGGCGGCAATCGAAGCCGCCGCACCCGCTCCCTGGCCCTCCCCGAACACAGTGAGCGCGCAGGCGCGCCTCCGGCGGCGCGCGCGCGCTCACAGTGCGTGTTATCGCAGCCGCCGTCGTATGACAGCGATTTGCGATAACGAGCCACTTTGCCGCCGTCAACCTGCGGTTGGCGGTCGGCAAGTGGTTAAACAGAGGCCAAGATGGCGGCTTCCTTGGCTGAAAATGATAGGAGGGTTTACTACCACTTTAAGGGGGAGTAGATTTAAAGACCTATTCTAAGGCATCCTCCTGTTTTGTATGTCATCATTGGTTGATTTAGTTGGATAATGACTCTTTGTATTAATCGTTTGTACCTGCTTGATATGCATTACCTTAAATCTTTCAATTAAAACAATTGGTAATGAAAAACACCCCTTAGGAGTTCTAGCTGCAGCCATCTTGAATAAGATTCATGTATTTTTTTCATGTAATTTTGTTTCGTCTGTCCACAGCACATTCTCCTAAAAAGATTTTGGATTCCTCAGGTAAGTTTTGGCCAACGCCAATCTGGCTTATTTATGTTTCTGTGTCAGCGGTGGGGTCCTCCTTGGTCTCCTACCATAGTGTCCCTTTTTATTCAGATGGCAAAGTATAGGGTGAGCTGACACATTTGTAGACATCAAGAAGGAAAAAGCCGCTCCAGGTGGGTATGATGACTTCAACCATTGGGCGCTCGTCAGGTCCGTGAGCCGCTAATGTGAAATCCAAGAGAGAGATAGACGGCACTCCATTGCAACTTGAGCCTGAAGGCCAGCTTGAATTTGTCTGGAAGTTTATCAAGGTTTTTTTATCCACCATTCAAACAATCCTTCGTTGCAATCTTTGATCAATTTTTCTCTTTCATCCACATCCAGGGAGATTAGCTACAGTGCCATGGGCTGTACGTTTCCTGACAATGTTGCACACAGTGGACCCGGGAACATTAAGATCTCTGAAGATGGACTTGTAACCTTGAGACTGTCCCTGCTTTTCCACAATTTTTGTTCTCAAATCCTCAGACAATTCTTTGCTGCTCTTTCTCTTCTCCATGCTCCGTGTGGCACACAACAGAAAGGTTGAGTCAATTTTTCACCATTTTAACCAGTTGCTGACCGCCTGCCATGGCTTGACGGCGGCAAAGTGGTTCGTTATCATGAAACGCCGTCACTTGGCGGCACCCACGAGAACGAGTATTGTGAGCGCGTGTGCGCCGCCGGAGGTGCGCTCGTGCGCTCACTGTGTTCCGGGGGGGCCAGGGAGCAGGTAGGGAGGACTCAATCTCCGACGGCTACCCGCTATGGCTCCCCCGCAGTGAGAGAACGGAGGTCCGTGTAAACTCTGACAGAGGGGGAAGGGCTGTGATCACAGGCTTCCTGTATATGGAAGCCGTGATCACTCCCCTCCCCCTGCCAGCCCAGCCTTCATACAGTTAGAACACACTGAGGGAACACAGTTAAGCCTTAGCGCGCCCCCTCCAGGTTAACCCCTTCACTGCCAATGGCACTTACACAGTAATCAATGCATTTTCATAGCACTGATCGTTGTATAAATGCCAATGGTCCCAAAAAAGTGTCAAAATGGTCCGACATGTCCGGCGCAATATTGCAGTACCGCTAAAAATCGCAGATCGCTGCCATTACTAGTAAAATATTTAAAAAAAAATAAAAACCCCATAAATTAATTCTCATCATTGGTAAACATGGCAACTTTTGCGCAAACCATACAATAAACGCCAATTGCAAATTTTTTTACCAAAAATATGAGGAAGAATATAAATTGGCCAAAACTGATGAAAAAAATAGTTGTTAATGTATTTTTTTGGATTTGTATTTTAGCAAAAAGGAAGAAATATTGTTTTTTTTTGCAAAATTGTCGCTCTTTTTTTGTTTATAGCGGTGATCAGAAATGTCACAGAGGTGATCAAATACCACCAAAAGAAAGCTCTATTTGTGGGAGAAAAAGGACGCAAATTTTGTTTGGGTACAACGCCGCACGTCCGCGCAATTGTCAGTTAAACGGACGCAGTGCTGAATTGCAAAAAGTGCCCTGGTTCTAAACTGGGAAATCCTTCCGGGGCTGAAGGGGTTAACTGGTTGCCGGTGTGATTTATGTACTGCCAGCACCTGTTAATTCATGCAGGTGAGTTTAATTACAAATTCCAATAATTTTGTCCAGTCCATTTTTGGAGTTTTGCATGGAATGTGTCAAATTTGGCTTTGTGTTTCTCCACTTTTTTGTGTCATATCATTACAAACAAAAGAAATGAACACAAGAATGCTGAAACATTTGTAATTGCAAAAGTTTTCTGGGAACAGTGGGGCATTATCTGACAGAAATGCAGAGGTGCCAATATTTTTGGCCATGACTGTATTTATAAAGCAATGGATGTGACAGACACCAAACATTCACTGGTGCTGATTCATTAACTGTATTTTAAAACAAATGTACTAGGAGGATTCATCAGCAGTGAATATTTGCCAAATTTCGCATTCACTGCTTGAAAAATGTGCTCTTAACCACTTGCCGCCCGCCTACCGTCAAATGACGGAGGGGCGGTGCAGCTATCATTCTGGGGCAGCGTCATATGGCAGTGCCCCAGAATGGCCGCTGTCGTGTGTTTCTAGGACAAGGTGCGACCCCGATCTTGGTAAAGAGACGAAGATGCGGCTCTTTAACCATCGGCTGTGTCCAATTACAGCCAGTCACATGTAAATGCGGAAGAGCCATTTATTGGCTCTCCTCGCCTCACGCGGACAGAGTGTGTGGCCAGGAAATGCCACTGATCGGCAGACCAGGACAGGTGATGAGCAGTGCCTTGATTACAATAAACCCCAGCAGTGCCCATCAGTGAAACCAATCAGTGCCCATCAGTGACACCAAGCAGTGTCCATTAGTGATGCCAGTCAGTGCTGCCTTTCAGTGCCCATCAGTGCCTGCTCATCAGTGCTGCCCATCAATGCTCATCAGTGCTGCCCATCAGTACCCATAAGTGTCGCCCATCAGTGCCGCCTATCCGAGCCACCTATCAGTGTCCACCAGAGCCACCTATCAATGCTCACCAGTGCCACTTATCAGTGCTCATCAGTGCCACATATTAGTGCTGCCTATCAGTGCCCACCAGTGGCACCTATCAGTGCCCATCAGTGCCGCCTATCAGTGCCCATCAGTACCGCCTATCAGTGCTCATCAGTGTCTCATATCAGTGCCACCTATCAGTGCCCATCAGTGCGTCATATCAGTGCCACCTAATCAATGCCCTTCAGTGCCACCTCATGAGTGCCCATAAGTGCCACCTCATCAGTGCCCATCAGTGCAGCCTATCAGTGCCCATCAGTGCCGTCTCATCAGCGCGCATCAACGGAGGAGAAAAATTACATATTTACAAAATTTACTAACAGAACCTAAGAAATACTTTTCTTTCAAAAACGCAGGTCTATTTTCTTTGTTTTAGTAAAAATTAAAAAAACCCAGCAATGATTAAATACCACCAAAAGTAAACTCCATTTGTGTGAAAAAATGAGACAGCGCAATTGTCATTCAATTGAGGGGGGTGAAGGTGCCCGGTAGGCAAGTGTTTAAGTGTAATCTTCTGTGTATCTGGGTTTGTGTTGTTATATTAGTCAGTAAATTGTGGGTTGGTATGTGCTGCCGCTTTCTTGTTGGCCTGAGTTACTTTTCCATATAAAGAACATATTATACGCTTCTAATTTAGTATGTTACAAGAAAAGCTGACCTTCAAAATCTATATTTTAAAAGAAAAAGAATTGTAATTATTTATCCTAACACATCCAGTGGAGCCATAACAGATGACGTGCTCTTTTCTAGAATGCGTCTTTTAGCGAGATGCCGTACATGCCAAGGTAAGGAAATATGCCGTACATGCCAAGGTAAGGAAATATTTACAGGAATAGAAAAAAAAGCCACATTAATGTCTGCCCTTTGCGCATTACTGTGCTTTCAGCTTTCACAACTGGTCAATTTGCCACCATTTTCTCTGGATTTAAAATATTTTATACTTCACCACATAAAATCATATTTTACAGTGTTGTTTTGATGCTTTTTAATCCGGGGGCCAAATCCAACCTGCTGCATGATTTTCTCTGGCCCTCTGTAAGGGGGGACCTTAAAGCCAGTGGTGGCTGCTCCATTAGGGGCACAGGGGCCCCCTAATCCATGCGCCCGGTCCCCAATCTACATGCAGGGCGAAGGACGCATGGATTCCAATGGGGTTTTTTTTCCATAAACATTTTTCATCTTGAGAAATGCAGTTACAAGTACAAGAAGGCAGAGATGGTATAACATTAACATTTGTAATAACAGAAGAGTAATGAAGCTAGCTGGCTGAAGACGTATCTAGACAGCTTGTGCGAGTGAGGAGGGCAAGTTTGTCTGCCGCCCCAAAGATCAGATTGGCACCAGCCGGTCACCGATGCATGTATGTCGGACCTTCAAAGCTTTGTGCTGAACTGCTGTCATCGCAGCTCCGCCCAATCAAACAGCCGGAATGTGAGAACCCGAAAGAAAGGCTGTGGAAAGATGTCAGCCCTCTCAGTGGTGACAGCTTGCTGTTGGAAGGCTTTGTTCCAAGGTAAGTATTTAATAATGTGCTAGTATGTGATGTATACTAGCACATTATGCAATTGCCTTACAGGTGTTTTTTTTTTTTTTAAACAGCCACGGGTTACTACCACTTTAACGGGGGTTGTGATGTACTGTAAGAGGGGTCTCTGATGGGAACCCTGATGAAGGGGGGACTCTTGTGTAAGAGGTGACTTTGATGGGGACTCTGATTTAAAGAGGGGACCGTGATGTAAGGGGGACTTCAATGTAATGGGGGGATTTGATGGAGACTCTGATATAAGGGAGCCCAGGTGAGGATGTAAGGGGGGACTCTTACAGTGGGTACGGAAAGTATTCAGACCCCCTTAAATTTTTCACTCTTTGTTATATTGCAGCCATTTGCTAAATCATTTAAGTTCATTTTTCCCCTCATTAATGTGCACACAGCACCCCATATTGACAGAAAAACACAGAATTTTTGACATTTTTGCAGATTTATAAAAAAGAAAAACTGAAATATCACATGGTCCTAAGTATTCAGACCCTTTGCTGTGACACTCATATATTTAACTCAGGTGCTGTCCATTTCTTCTGATCATCCCTGAGATGGTTCTACACCTTCATTTGAGTCCAGCTGTGTTTGATTATACTGATTGGACTTGGTTAGGAAAGCCACACACCTGTCTATATAAGGCCTTACAGCTCACAGTGCGTGTCAGAGCAAATGAGAATCATGAGGTCAAAGGAACTGCCTGAAGAGCTCAGAGACAGAATTGTGGCAAGGCACAGATCTGGCCAAGGTTACAAAAAAATTTCTGCTGCACTTAAGGTTCCTAAGAGCACAGTGGCCTCCATAATCCTTAAATGGAAGACGTTTGGGATGACCAGAACCCTTCCTAGAGCTGGCCGTCCGGCCAAACTGAGCTATCGGGGAGAAGAGCCTTGGTGAGAGAGGTAAAGAAGAATTCAAAGATCACTGTGGCTGAGCTCCAGAGATGCAGTCGGGAGATGGGAGAAAGTTGTAGAAAGTCAACCATCGCTGCAGCCCTCTACCAGTCGGAGCTTTATGGCAGAGTGGCCCGATGGAAGCCTCTCCTCAGTGCAAGACACATGAAAGCCCGCATGGAGTTTGCTATAAAACACCTGATGAGACCAAGATAGAACTTTTTGGCCTTAATTCTACTGCAGGGACAGGACGACTGGTTGCAATCGAGGGAAAGATGAATGCGGCCAAGTACAGGGATATCCTGGACAAAAACCTTATCCAGAGTGCTCAGGACCTCAGACTGGGCCGAAAGTTTACCTTTCAACAAGACAATGACCCTAAGCACACAGCTAAAATAAGGAAGGAGTGGCTTCACGACAACTCTGTGACTGTTCTTGAATGACCCAGCCAACCTGACAGGACTGGAGAGGATCTGCAAGGAGGAATGGCAGAGGATCCCCAAATCCAGGTGTGAAAAACCTGTTGCATCTTTCCCGAAAAGACTCATGGCTGTATTACATCAAAAGGGGGCTTCTACTAAATACTGAGCAGAGGGTCTGAATACTTAGGACCCCCCATGTGATATTTCAGTTTTTCTTTTTTAATAAATCTGCAAAAATGTCAACAATTCTGTGTTTTTCTGTCAATATGGGGTGCTGTGTGCACATTAATGAGGGAAAAATTAACTTAAATGATTTTAGCAAATGGCTGCAATATAACAAAGAGTGAAAATTTTAAGGGGGTCTGAATACTTTCTGTACCCACTGTATATCCCCCTGCTGTAATCATATATTTTCTCACCATTTTTTTTGCCATTTACTTCCACCTAAGTTGCACTTGTAGTAGAGGATTTGAAATTTTAGCAAAAATCACCCTCTTGAAGTGATAATAAAGGCAACATTTATTTCTTAAAATAACAAACATGTCATACTTACCTCCTCTGTGCATTTGGTTTTGCACAGAGAGCCCAGATCCTCCTCTTCTCTGGTCCTCCGTCAGCTCTCCTGGCTCCTCCCTCCTGCCGAGTGCCCCCACAGCAAGCAGCTTGAGATGGGGCATGCTCCCAACCTGCTGCTCTGCGTGTCCATTCACACACAAAACCGTGGCCTGGCCCCGCCCCCTCTCTCTCCTTATTGGCTCACTGGCTTTGATTGACAGCCAGTGGCTCTCGCTGCTGTTTCAGTCATTGAGGAGGGAGAGACCCAGCAGAGCTGAGGCTTCCATGCACAGTGCTGGAAAAAGATCAGGCTCAGGAAAGTATTAAGGGGGGCATGAAGGTAAAAAACCTTGAGCCTTTACAACCACTTTAAACTGGCTGTAACTTAGTAGAATTTCAATTTTTTTCTAACACTGCTCACTTAAAAGGTAACTCCACTTTCAAGGGTAAAAGCAAAAAAAAAAAAAAGTATATACTATTGTGACACAATTCATATTGTAATCCAATGTTATTAAAAAATACCTTTCCTTTTTGATCTGCAATGATTTGATTTTCTGCAAAATTCAATACGATATGGCAACCTGAAGGAGTACACAGATGTACAGAACGCCCCCCAGACATGTAATTTCCTACTTGTGTGATTGGCTCACTGATTTTCCCAAAAGTCTGCACTAAGCATCCCCCGCAACAAAATCCTTTTTGGTGAGATACTCCCAAAGGGTTATTCACATCTAAAGGGATGCAGAACCTGACACTTTCCTCATTAGCACCCTACACACTGATTAATGTTCCACTTATCCTCCTGCTCCCCGCTAAGCAGGATACCTAGTTTTGACAAATATCTCGAATCCACTTCGGCTCAAACTGCCTAAGCTGCACAATAACCCATAGTTACAATCACCTGTACACAGTTGCAATATTATGCACAATTAGGTGCTTTGATTCACTGGGGATGCAGAGAGATGTAGATATAGGCAAAAAAATTCTAGAACTATATAAACATTATTTGTGGTGTAGGTTTAATGCAGGGGTGTACATACAGGGGTCACAGAGGTCGTCATTGCGACACGGCCCCATGCTCCAGGGGGGCCCGCACAGCCCCCCTGTACACCTGGATAAGAGGATGGTGGGGTGGTGGCAGGTAGAGGAACCAATCCCTCCATGTTGCTGCTGAATGCCAGCTTCTCCTCCTCTCCCTCCCGTCAACATTCAATTGCTGCAAGAGGGAAATGGGGGACATCGATTCCTCTACATGCCGCTCCCGCTGCCTCCCTATCCCTGTCCTGCTGCCACGGGCCCCTGTGTGCTTCCTTGGCCCCCTCTCCCCGTCCTCCCTGCAGCTTTGCTGGGTTTTCCCCTCCCACTTCCCGTAGCTGCTGCAGGGGATGTGTCAGGATGGAGAGCGGGGAAGGAGGTGGTTTTTACTGGCCACTTCCTTGTTTTGACGAATAGAGTCAGTGATCTGTGACTGTTTTTTTTTTTTTTTTTAGAATTATTTATTGCTGGGGCATAGTAACCTGTGTTTATTACACTACACTCAGTTTATGAATGAACGGGACGCTCTGTACAGAGCTATCCCTGTTCATTTATTCTGTGCAGCTGAGGCTGCAGAGAAAGGGACTGATGAATCTGTCCTCAGTCCCTTTCTCTGTCTCAAAACTGAGACATCAGGGGTCTGTCTAGACCCCTGATATTTCACCAAAGCCCCCAGCAGGGGTCCTAAAAACTATGTAAAAAAAAAAGTATGTTAAAGAAAAAAAAAATAACATGGTAGAAAATAGCAGAATACAAAACTACTGACACCAGTGGCGGAACTACCAGGGTCGCTAAGGTTGCATTTGTTACTGGGCTCTAGTGTTCCACCACCGTGGGGGGACCCCAAGATGGCAGGAAGGTGGCCCGCTGCAGGACTGGAATAAAGGGTCCCACAATGGTAGTAAAAGGCCCCGGGATCAGTGGGATGGGCCCTTCATGGTTTCTTGCATTGGGGTCCTGAAGGTTCTAGTTTAGCCTCTGGTATAATGATAGCTGCCTATATATGCCTATACATGGTGAACTTTACTGAGACCTGACTTTCCCATTAAAGAAAATAAAAAAAGTAAGAAAAATCATAACATAAAAGACGGCAACAATTATTATGAATTCGTTTTCTTGCTCCAAGTTTTTCTCGCTTCTCGCATGAGGTCTTTCTTGGAATTTGGAAGCTTTTAAGCATTTTGTGTGATTGCAGCTTCCTATGAGATATTTAGAGTCATTTATAATAATTTATGTGGAAAGAAAGAAGTGAAGGGACTGATGACAGATAAAGTGCAGGCTTTCCAGGGAAAAACGCCAACCTGAACTCCCTCCTGGCTTCAGGAACACAGCATGGTGTGTCTGCTCGCCTCTCTGGGTAATTCTGTATGTCTGCAGATAATACAATAAATTAGTATAAATATTCAGGTCTGGGTAACATTTACAATATATATATATATATATATATATATATACACACAGTATCTCACCGCTGTCTAAACCGCTGGCAACAAAAGTAAGTATACCCCTGAGTGAAAATGTCCTAATTGGGCCCAAAGTGTCAATATTTTGTGTGGCCACCATTATTTTCCAGCACTGCCTTAACCCTCTTGGGCATGGAGTTCACCAGAGCTTCATCGGTTGACACTGGAGTCTTCTTCCACTCCTCCATGATAACATCATGAAGCTGGTGGATGTTAGAGACCTTGCGCTCCTCCACCTTCCGTTTGAGGATGCCCCACAGATGATCAATAGGATTTAGGTCTGGAGACATGCTTGACCAGTCTATTACCTTTACCCTCAGCTTCTTTAGCAAGGCAGTGGTCATCTTGGAGGTGTGTTTGCGGTCGTTATTATGTTGGGATACTGCCCTGCAGCCCAGTCTCCTAAGGGAGGGGATCATGCTCTGCTTCAGTATGTAACAGTACATGTTAGCATTCATGGTTCCCTCAATGAACTGTAGCTCCCCAGTGCCGGCAGCACTCATGCAGCCCCAGACCATGACACTCCCACCACCATGCTTGACTGTAGGCAAGACACACTTGTCTTTGTACTCCTCACCTGGTTGCCGCCAAACACGCTTGACACCATCTGAACCAAATAAGTTTATCTTGGTCTCATCAGACCACAGGACATGGCTCCAGTAATCCATGTCCTTAGTCTGCTTGTCTTCAGCAAACTGTTTGCAGGCTTTCCTGTGCATCATCTTTAGAAGAGGCTTCCTTCTGGCACAACAGCCATGGAGACCAATTTAATGCAGTGTGTGGCGTATGGTCTGAGCACTGACAGGCTGACCCCCCACCCCTTCAACCTCTGCAGCAATGCCGGCAGCACTCATACCTCTGGATATGAAACTGAGTATGTGCACTCAACTTCTTTGGTTGACCATGGCGAGGCCTGTTCTGAGTGGAATCTGTCCTGTTAACAACGCTGTATGGTCTTGGCCACCGTGCTGCAGCTCAGTTTCAGGGTCTTGGCAATCTTCTTATAGCCAATTCCATCTTAATGTAGAGCAACAATTCTTTTTTTTAGATTCTCAGAGAGTTCCTTGCTATGAGGTGCCATGTTGAACTAACAGTGACCAGTATGAGAGAGTGAGAGCGATAACCCCACATTTAACACACCTGCTCCCCATTCACACCTAAGACCTTCTAACAGTAACAAGTCACATGACAACAGGGAGGGAAAATGGCTAATTTTAAGGGTGTACTCACTTTTGTTGGCAGTGGTTTAGACATTAACTAGTGTTGCGCGAACCCGGACTGTAAAGTTCGGGTCCGTACTGAACTTTGGAGTGTCCGGGACCCAGACTCGAACCCGGACTTTTCAAAAAAAGTCCGGGTTCGGGTCCGGGGTTCTGGTAATTTTAATAAAAGTTCTGAAAATTGCTGTAAAAAAGTCCAGGAAAGTCCTAGAGGTCTGCAAAAGGAAGGAAAATGGGGGTAAGGGTGGGACAAGTGCTCTACAAAGAAATGGGGACAGGGAAATAACTTTAAATATTTTTAAAAAAATAAAAACATAAAAAAATCAAAAATGGAGGTGGATGTGGATCATCTTCAAACTGGGTCTGAAAAGTATTAATTCACGGTAGAAGCCATATCACTGTTCTAAAATATATGATATGTTCTTCTCTATGCTACAGTTTCACACACAGTTTCCAGATGTTTGCAGAACAGTAGTTCTGTTTGTCCCGGTTTTATTGAAAGTGTTACACACAGTTTCCAAATGTTTGCAGAACAGTAGTTCTGTTTGTCCTGGTTTTATTTAAAGTGTTACACACAGTTTCCAGATGTTTGCAGAACAGTGATATGGGTTTGTCCCGGTTTTATTTAAAGTGTTACACACAGTTTCCAGATGTTTGCAGAACAGTGATATGGGTTTGTCTCGGTTTTATTTAAAGTGTTACACACAGTTTCCAGATGTTTGCAGAACAGTGATATGGGTTCACCCGGTTTTAGTTAAAGTGTTACACACAGTTTTCAGATGTTTGCAGAACAGTGATATGGGTACGCCTGGTTTTAGTTAAAGTGTTACACACAGTTTCCAGATGTTTGCAGAACAGTGATATGGGTTCTCCCGGTTTTAGTTAAAGTGTTACACACAGTTTCTAGATGTTTGCAGAACAGTAGTATGGTTTCTCCCGGTTTTATTTAAAGTGTTACACACAGTTTCCAGATGTTTGCAGAACAGTAGTATGGTTTCTCCCGGTTTTAGTTAAAGTGTTACACACAGTTTCCAGATGTTTGCAGAACAGTGATATGGGTTCTCCCGGCTTATTTATACTTTGTTGACACAGTTTGAAGATGATTTTAGAACAGTGATATGGCTTCTACCGTTAATTAATACTTTTCAGACCCAGTTGGAAGATGGTCCACATCCACCTCCATTTTTGATTTTTTTAAATTTTATTTTTTTTAAAAATGCTTTTAGTTATTTCCCTGTCCCCATTTCTTTGTAGGGCACTTGTCCCCCCCTTACCCCCATTTCCTTCATTTTGCAGACCTCTAGGACTTTCCATAACTTTTTTACAGCCATTTTTGTGCCTAAAAGTTCGGGTCCCCATTGATTTCAATGGGGTTCGGGGTCCGGGACAAAGTTCGGGTTCTGTCCGGACTAGCAAGAACCCGGACTTCCAGAAGTTCGCTCAACTCTAACATTAACCACTTGCCGACCGCATTGTGCACATATACGGCGGCAAGTTGGCTCCACTGCTCAGAGCGCTGTTTATAAACGGCGATCCGCGCAGCAGCCGTGGGGCTGTGAGTTGGGCCGTGGGTCGGGCGGATTTAATGTCCGCTGGCGACCCGCGATCGCCTGTTAGAGAGGAAGAACGGGGAACCACTGATGTAAACGCGGCGGTTCCTAATTCTGACAGGCCGCATGACAGAGATCTACTGATCCTTGTACTCGGGATTAGTTAGAGCTGTCATGCCCCTGCCAGCCCAGCCCCCACACAGTTAGAAAACACACAGGGAACACTGATAACCCCTTAATCTCCCCTACAGGTTAACCCTTTCCCTGCCAATGGCATTTATACAGTAATCAGTGTTTTTTTTTAGTTGTGATCACTGTATAAATGTCAATGGTCCCAAAAAGTGGGAAAAATGCCTGATCTGTCTGCCGCAATGTCACAGTCCCAATAAAAATCGCAGATAGCCGCCATTACTAGCAGAACAAAAAAAAAAAAAATAGTAAAAATGTCATAAATCAATTCTCCTAGTTTGTAAACGTGGCAACTTTTGCGCAAGCCAATCATTATACGCATATTGCTATTTTTCTTGCCACAAATATGTAGTAGAATATATATCAGCCTAAACGGATGAATAAATTTGCTTTTTGTATTTTTTTTTGGACATGTATTATAGCAAAAAGTAAAAAATATTGTTTTTTTTCTAAATTGTCGCTCTTTGTTTATAGCGGTGATCAGAAATGATGCAGAGGGGATCAAATACCACCAAAAGAAAGCTCTATTTGTGGGCCAAAAGGGACATGAATTTTGTTTGGGTACACGTAGGGGTGTACTCACTTTTGTTGCCAGAGGTTTAGACATTAATGGCTGTGTGTTGAGTTATTTTGAGGGGACAGCAAATTTACACTTTTATACAAGCTGTACACTCACTACTTTACATTGTAGCAAAGTGTCATTTCTTCAGTGTTATAGCATGAAAATGACCAAGCCTAACGCAGTGACGTGTTACGAGTAGAGTTGAGCGAACACCTGGAAGTTCGGGTTCTGCTGGTCCGTCCGAACTTCGGGACAAAGTCCGGGTCCGGGTCCGGACGGAACCCGAACGATCGCACGCAGTAAAAGTACGATATTGTGACTTCTTTACTGTGAAACGATGTTACATTTCATCACTCACATGTCGAACATATTTTCACATTTAAACGACAGGGGAGTTTTATTGAGTTGTGTGTCGGTAATTACAGATTTGGAGACCGTTGTTTTCACTCATGTGGGGATGCACATGGGTTTGTTTTAAGTACAGGGAAAACCGGGTGTTTATCTCGAAAGAAAACCACCATAAACTAGGGGAGACGTAGTAAAGACTAGTGGCGATATTTGTTTCTCGCTGTTAAATCTTTTTTTTGTTATAAAAAATGAAAAACGATATTATGTACAG
>BLSH010263575.1:95970-108292 GCA_018402905.1 Glandirana rugosa
TGTCAGGACGCCTACGCCTGAAAACGTTGATTGCGATGCACATGTTGCACATCGCCGCGCACACCAAAATGAGAGCAATAATTCTATCACCACACCTCCTTTGTAACGCTAAACCGATGACCTATAGGGGGTTATCAAAGCGTCGTCTATGAAAAATACAGTATCTCACAAAAGTGAGTACACCCCTCACATTTTTGTAAATATTTTATTCTATCTTTTCATGTGACAACACTGAAGAAATGACACTTTGCTACAATGTAAAGTAGGGAGTGTACAGCTTGTATAACAGTGTAAATTTGCTGTCCTCTCAAAATAACTCAACACACAGCCATTAATGTCTAAACCGCTGGCAACAAAAGTGAGTACACCCCTAAGTGAAAATGTCCAAATTGGGCCCAAAGTGTCAATATGTTGTGTGGCCACCATTATTTTCCAGTACTGCCTTAACCATCTTGGGCATGGAGTTCACCAGAGCTTCACAGGTTGCCACTGGAGTCCTCTTCCATGCCTCCATGATGACATCACAGAGCTGGTGGATGTTAGAGACCTTGCGCTCCTCCACCTTCCGTTTGAGGATGCATTACAAATGCTCAATAGGGTTTAGGTCTGGAGACATGCTTGACCAGTCTATCACCTTTACCCCCAGCTTCTTTAGCAAGGCAGTGGTCGTCTTGGAGGTGTGTTTGGGGTCGTTATCATGTTGGAATACCGCCCTGCGACCCAGTCTCCAAAGGGAGGGCATCATGCTCTGCTTCAGTATGTCACAGTACATGTTGGCATTCATGGTTCCCTCAATGAACTGTATCTCCCCAGTGCTGGCAGCACTCATGCAGCCCCAGACAATGACACTCCCACCACCATGCTTGACTGTAGGCAAGACACGCTTGTCTTTGTACTCCTCACCTGGTTGCCGCCACACACGTTTGACACCATCTGAACCAAATAAGTTTATCTTGGTCTCATCACACCACAGGACATGGTTCCAGTAATCCATGTCCTTAGTCTGCTTGTCTTCAGCAAACTGTTTGTGGGCTTTCTTGTGCATCATCTTTAGAAGAGGCTTCCTTCTGGGACGACAGCCATGCAGACCAATTTGATGCAGTGTGCGGTGTATGGCCTGAGCACTGACAGGCTGACCCTCCACCCCTTCAACCTCTGCAGCAATGCTGGCAGCACTCATTCGTCTATTTCCCAAAGACAACCTCTGAATATGATGCTGAGCACGTGCACTCAACTTCTTTGGTCAACCACGGCGAGGCCTGTTTTGTGTGGAACCTGTCTTGTTAAACTGCTGTATGGTCTTGGCCACCGTGCTGCAGCTCAGTTTCTGAGTCTTGTCAAACTTCTTATAGCCCAGGCCATCTTCATGTAGGGCAACAATTATTTTTTTCAGATCCTCAGAGAGTTCTTTGCCATGAGCTGCCATGTTGAACTTACAGTGGCCAGTATGAGAGAGTGAGAGCGATAATGTCAAATTTAACACACCTGCTCCCCATTCACACCTGAGACCTTGTAACATTAACGAGTCACATGACACCGGGGAGGGAAAATTGCTAATTGGGACCAATTTGGACATTTTCACTTAGGGGTGTACTCACATTTGTTGCCAGTGGTTTAGACATTAATGGCTGCGTGTTGAGTTATTTTGAGGAGATAGCAAATTTACACTGTTATACAAGCTGTACACTCACTACTTTACATTGTAGCAAAGTGTCATTTCTTCAGTGTTGTCACACGAAAAGATAGAATAAAATAATTACAAAATTGTGAGGGGTGTACTCACTTTTGTGAGATACTGTAAAAGGTACTGAAGTCTGTCGCCATTGTCACGGGCGCACACAAATTTAAATTTTGACATGTTGGGTATCTATATACTCGGTGCAACCACGGTTTTTATATTTTATCAAAAATCGGGTAATTTATTGAGTTTTTATGCCACCTAGAATTAACGTTAATGTGTTTTTACTTTAATTTTGTGTTTCCTAGACAATTGTGGTAATATTGTGCAACATAAAAAATTGGAACTGCTACTATTTTATTCTCTAGGGTGTCTGCTTTCAGAAAATATACAATTGATATAAAAAGTCTACACACCCCTGTTAAAATGCCAGGTTTCTGTGATGTAAAAAAATGAGACAAAGATAAATAATTTTCCATCTTTAATGCAACCTATAAACTGTGCAACTCAATTGAAAAATTGGGGGTTAAAATAAAAACTATAAGATTGCGGTTGCATAAGTGTGCACACCCACTTATAACTGGGGATGCAGCTGTGCTCAGAATTAAGCAATCACAGTGAAAACTTATGCTAAATGGAAGTCAGTACACAACAAACGCCATCATTTAAAGTGCCTCTGATTAACCCCAAATAAATCTCAGCTGTTCTAGTAGGTCTTACCTGCCATTTTCTTAGTTGCATCCTACAGCAAAAGCCGTGGCCTGCAGAGAGCTTCCAAAGCATCAGAGGGACCTCATTGTTAAAAGGTATCAGTCAGGAGAAGGGTACAAAAGAATTTCCAAGGGGGACCTGTACTGATGGAGGGTGGGGTCTGTACTTAGTGGGGGGTCTGTACTGATAGAGAAGGGGTCTGTACTTAATGGTGGGTCTGTACTGAGAGAGGGGGGTCTGTACTGATGGAGGGGAGGTCTGTACTTAGTGAGGAGTCTGTACTGATGGATGGGGGGTCTTTACTTAGTGGGGGGTCTGCACTGATGGAGGGGGGGCCTGTACTTAGTGGGGGATCTGTACTGATAGAGAGGGGGTCTGTACATAGTGGGGGGGGGCTGTACTTAGTGTGGGGGTCTGTACTTAGGGGGGTCTGCACTAAGGGGGGTCTGTACTTAGTGGGGGGTCTGTACTGATGGAGGGGGGTCCGTACTTAGTAGAGGGGTCGGTACTGATGGAGGGGGTGTGTACTTAGTGGGGGGTCTGTACTGATGGAGGGGGGTCTGTACTTAGTGGGGGGAGTCTGTACTGATAGAGGAGGGCTGTACTTAGTGTGGGGGTTCTGTACTGGGGGGGTTTTAATGAGGGAGGGGGGCCTGTACTGAAGGGGGACTATACATTGGTGGAGTGGGGGGTGACACCATGTTTTACTACATGGGTCGGGAGACACCAACCCTAATGACGCTACTGCCACCCACCTCTTCTCGGGGCTGGCTCCAGAATGCTCTAAAGCAGGGGTCCCCAACCCCGGGTCGTACTTATACTGGGAGGAGCCACATTGGAAGCCAACTGCAGGAGGGGCATTCACCTTCTCGGGGCTCTGGTGTGTTGGACTGGTGGCAGGCTGCAGGTGGCAAGTGACACACTGCATCTGGCGGCAGGTGACGGTGGCAAGTGACACATGTATCTGGCAGCAGGCGACGGTGGCAAGTGACACACTGTATCTGGCAGCAGGCGACGGTGGCAAGTGACACACTGCATCTGACGGCAGGCGACGGTGGCAAGTGACACACTGCATCTGGCGGCAGACGACGGTGGCAAGTGACACACTGTATCTGGCAGCAGGCGACGGTGGCAAGTGACAAGCTCAGGGTTCCCACTGATTCCGCATTATGGTGAGTTTAACTATTTCATTTTATATTACAATATAGTAATAGAAATAATGGGATTTGACATTCTGACACCATATCACGCATGGTGTCAGGGTGATTTAAGTGCTAACACCAGCCATTCGCTTGACAAATCACCCGTTGCTGAAATCCCCGTCAACCCCGAGACTAAGTTCACCAATCGTCATCAACAAACACGGGTCCTTGGCAAAATTGTCCCTGAATGGCAGTTTGGAAATGTGGTCACCCTAGTGCTGGCTGTGTGGTGACAACAATCTCCCATATTCTTCATATGTCTGGGCTATGGGGTACAGTGGCAAGATGGAAGCCTTTTCTTACAAAGTAAAACATCCAAGCTAAATTTTGCAAAAACACATCTGAAGTCTCCCGGTTCCTTTTCTTCAACCGGAACAGGGGCCTTAGTCAAGGTAGAGGGAATTATGAACAGTTCCAAATACCAGACAATATTGGCACAAAACCTTCAGGCTTCTGATAGAAAGCTGAACATCAGCATGACAACGACCCAAAGCATCCATCCAAATCAAATGGAATGGCCCAGCCAGAGACCAGACCTGAATCCAATTGAAAATCTGTGGGGTGATCTGGAGAGGGCTGTGCACAGGAGATGCCCTCACAATCTGACAGATTTGGAATGTTTTGCAAAAAAGAGTGGGCAAATATTGCCAAGTCAAGATGTGCCATGCTGATAAACTCATACCCAAAAAGACTGAGCGCTGTAATAAAATCAAAAGGTGCTTCAACAAAGTATTTGTTTAAGGGTGTGCACACTTATGCAACCACATTATTTTAGTTTTTGTTTTTACTTCCCTCCACCTAAAAGATTTTAGTTTGTTGTTCAACTGAGTTGTACAGTTTATAGGTCACATAAGGTGGAAAAAGTTCTGAAATTATTTATCTTTGTCTCATTTTTTACATCACAGAAACCTGTCATTTTAACCACTTAATGACCGGAAGGATTTTCCCACCTTAGGACCAGAGCACTTTTTGTGATTCGGCACTGTGTCGCTTTAACTGACAATTGCGCGGTCGTGCGACGTTGTATCCAAACAAAATTTGCGTCCTTTTTTCCCCACAAATAGAGCTTTCTTTTGGTGGTATTTCATCACCTCTGCGTGATTTCTGATCACCGCTATAAACAAAAAAGAGCGTCAATTTTGCAAAAAAAAAAAACAATATTTCTTACTTTTTGCTAAAATACAAATAAAAAAAAAATATATAAAAAACATTTTTTTTTCATCGGTTTTGGCCGATTTATATTCCTCCTCATAATTTTGGTAAAAAAAAAAAATCGCAATCGACGTTTATTGATTGGTTTATGCAAAAGTTGCCGGGTTTACAAACCATGCGAATTCATTTCTGGCGTTTCTTACAATTTTTTTTTCACTAGTAATGGCGGCGATCTGCGATTTTTATTGGAACTGCGATATTGCGACGGACATGTTGGACATTTTTGACACTTTTTTGGGACCAATGACAATTATACAGCGATCAGAAATTTAAATATCCACTGATTACTGTATAAATGTCATTGGCAGTGAAGGGGTTAACCTGCACGGGGCAGTAAAGGGGTTAACTGTGTTCCCTGGGTGTGTTCCAACTGTGTGGGGGCTGGGCTGCCAGGGGCACCAGAGATCAAACTGATACCGAGTACAGGGATCAATAGATCTCTTGCATGTCAGAACGGGGAACCGCAGTGTTTACATCGGCAGTTCCCAGTTCTGGCTCTGTCACAGGGCATCACAAGTCGCCGGCGGACATCGAGTCCGCCCGACCGGCGGGCACGCTCGCCCCCTAGGGTTGCCACATCATCCCTTTAATCCAGGACACCTATAAATTACACAGGTTGTTCTGAGGCTAATTTCATGCACATAAGGCAACACGTGAATTTAATTACCACCTTAATCATCCACAGAACCTGTGTAATTCATAGGTGTCCTGGATTAAAGGGATGATGTGGCAACCCTATCGCCCCCTAGCCTCCGCGCACGGGAGTGACGACTATAATTGATAATTGTGATTCACGGGACAGAGCCACGCTGTTGTTGCTTATAGTTGTATGGCGGTCGGCAAGCTGTTAACAGAGGTGTGCAGACTTTTTATATCCACTGTATAATGTTTTTGGGGGTTTTATGTAATCTTCAGGCCTAAAATTTATTTTTTAAACCTGTGTTCAAGTAACGCAAAAATGCCTCTGGCTGTGAAAGGGTTAAAGGATAATTTCACCTTCAGGAACATGTTACACCCGTAAGCTTTGTTAGTTAAAAAAACGGTCTCCTAACTTTTTTTTAGCTTGCTCCTAGATTCACAGCAAATTTTTCGAGCCCTATTAGCCACCTAAATTCCCATATTGTTTTGGCTATTAGTAATCCCATGGATGATGGAGCCTATCCAAGCAACCTTGGCAATATACAGTACCTATACCGTATGTAAGGTTACATGCAGACTAAGCTGTCCAGTAAAGGTGACAATTATAGGGTTAGTACAAACCATAAAACACTGCCAGGGATCTGTACTTGGATTAAAGGCCCATTCAAAATGTTGAAGGTGCATTGTGTTGTGTTAGCAAATCGTTTCTGCACTGAACTAAGGCAGTCTGTTCATTTAAAAAGGCCAGGGAGGAAGGGGCTGTCTTTTCTCAATATTGAGTTGGCCCACCCTTTGCAGCTATTAGAGCTTCAACTCTTCTGGGAAGGCTGTCCACAAGGCTTAGGAGTGTCTATGGGAATGTTTGACCAATCATCTAGAAGTGCCTTTGTGAGGTCAGGCATTGATGTTGGACGAGAAGGCCTGGCTTGCAGGCTTCGAATTAATCCCAAAGGTGTTCTATCAGGTTGAGGTCAGGACTCTGTGCAGGCCAGTCAAGTTCCTCCACCCCATGTCTTTATGGACCTTGCTTTGTGCACTGGTGCTCAGTAGGGGTACCACATCATCCCTTTAATCCAGGACACATAGGGATTACACAGATTCTGAGGCTAATTTAATGCAGATAAGGCACCAAGTGAGTTTAATTACCACCTTAATCAGCCACAGAATCTGAGTAATTCATATGTGTCCTGGATTAAAAGGATGATGGGGCAACCCTAGTGCGCAGTCATGTTGGAACAGGAAGGGGCCACCCCCAAACTGTTCCCACAAAGTTGGGAGCATGAAATTGTCCAAAATGTCTTGGTATGCTGACGCCTTAAGAGTTCCCTTCACTGAAACTAAGGGACCAAGCCCAAACCCTGAAAAACAACCCCACACCATAATCCCCTCTCCACCAAATGATTTGGATCAGTGCACAAAGCAAGGTCCATAAAGACATGGATGAGCGAGTTTGGGGTGGAGGAACTTGACTGACCTGCACAAGCCAGGCCTTCTCATCCAACATCAGTGCCTGACCTCACAAATGTGCTTCTGGAAGAATGGTCAAACATTCCCATAGACACTCCTAAGGCCTCATACACACGGGCGTTTTTTACAGCCACGTTTTTTAGCCTTTTTTGCAGCTCTCCATATTATTCAATCGCCCCATAAAAACGCTGCCGTTTTTGAGCTGTAGAGGGTGTCGGTGTTAGTGAGCTGTAAATAGAATGCGGGACCAGCGTGTTCCGAGGCTGTAACGTTTTGGAGTTTTTGACGCTAACCCGGCAAAATGCTCACTAACACTCACTAATGCCGTACCGACGTTAAACTATGTTTTTGATGCCAGCGTTTTCAGGTTAAGAAATAGCAGAGGACAGTTTTTAAAAAAAAAAAAAGCCTATTGATGCCGACGCTCACTAACGCACATTAACGCTCATTAACGCCGATGCAAAATGCCGGTTTTTCCCTGACGTCGGGCCCGACGCTTTGCTTATTTTTTTTTCATACGCCCGTGTGTATGAGGCCTAAATCTTGTGGACAGCCTTCCGAGAAGAGTTGAAGCTGTTAAGGCATCAGCATTCTTATGCCTCGTACACACGGTGCGACCGTCGTACAACCGAACGGCCCAAATCGTATGTTGGCTGATTAGGGTTGCCACATCATCCCTTTAACCACTTGCCGACCGCCGATCGGCATCTGACGGCGGCAAAGTGGCTCGTTCCCGCAAATCGCCGCGCGCTCACTGTGTCCAGGGGGGGCCAGGGAGCGGGTGCGGCGGCTTCGATTGCCACCGGCTACCCGCGATGGCCCCCCCGGAGCGAGTGAGCGGAGGTCCGTGTAAGTAAACACGGACCTCCGCTCTGTGTGAGGGGGAAGGGCTGTGATCACAGCCTTCCTGTATACGAAGGCTGTGACCACTTCCCTTCCCCAGCTAGGGCAGTCCCCCCACAGTTAGAACACGCCCAGGGAACACAGTTAACCCTTAGAGCGCCCCCTGCAGGTTAACCCCTTCACTGCCAATGGCATTTACACAGTAATCAGTGCATTTTTATACCACTGATCGCTGTATAAATGCCAATGGTCCCAAAAAAGTGTCAAAATGGTCCGACATGTCCGCTGAAATATCGCAGTACCACAAAAAATCGCAGATCGCCGCCATTATTAGTAAAAAATAAAAAAAAAATTAAAAACCCCAAAAATGAATTCTCATCATCCGTAAACGCGACCACTTTTGCGCAAACCAATCAATAAACGCCGATTGCGATTTTTTTATCGCAAATATGAGGAAGAATATAAATCGGCCAAAACCGATGAAAAAAATGTTTTTTTATATTTTTTTTTTGGATTTGTATTTTAGGAAAAAGTAAGAAATTTGGGTTTTTTTGCAAAATTGTTGCTCTTCTTTTGTTTATAGCGGCGATCAGAAAGGACGCAGCGGTGATCAAATACCACCAAAAGAAAGCTCTATTTGTGGGAAAAAAAGGACGCAAATTTCGTTTGGGTACAACGTCGCACGACCGCGCAATTGTCAGTTAAAGCGACGCAGCGCCGAATCGCAAAAAGGGCTCCGGTCCTAAAGCTGGAAATCCTTCCGGGGCTGAAGTGGTTAATCCAGGACACCTATGAATTACACAGGTTCTGTGGCTGATTAAGGTGGTAATTAAGCTCACTTGGTGCCTTATCTGCAATAAATTAGCCTCAGAATCTGAGTAATTCATATGTGTCCTGGATTAAAGGGATGATGTGACAACCCTATGGCTGATGTATCTCGCGTACTGACATGCACTAAACGATCGTACGACCAAGCTGAACGTAGAGTCGTGTTATGAACGTATAAAGAGAAAGTTCAGGTGCCTGTAATTCGCGTCCGGCCGTTCCTGACTTCTGAGCATGCGTGTTTTGCACAATACAACTTTGTTGTACCAACTGCTCTGTACACACGATACAACGGTCGTATGAGCGCTTGTTGGTACGACCAAGTTTTCTAGTCTGCTCATACAACTCCCTTGTACGACCGTCGTATGTCGGCTGTTCTAATCACGCATACGAACGAATCGATTTCGCATACAGCGGTCGTTAGTACGACCTGTTGTATACGATCGTTGTCTCGTGTGTACGAGGCTTTAGGACTTCCAGTCGTGTCTCAGGACACTTCCAGTCTTGAGAATGGGCCGGCTCTTCATTCCCCTGCCTCATAAGGTTAATGCCCCGTACACACGATCCGAAAATCGGACGACAGATCGTCCATTTTTTTTTGCATGCTAATCTCAGATCGAATCAGAAGAATGTACTAAAGTCACAAATATTCTCGTAGGACAGAATAAAAAATCTGAAGTGATGTCATGTGTTGTAGTGCATTTGTATTGTATTGTAGGACGACAACTGTACTGGTTAACCACTTACCAACCGGAAGGTTTTGCAGCTTTAGGACCAGAGCACTTTTTGCGATTCGGCGCTGCGTTGCTTTGACTGACAATTGCGCGGTCGTGCGACGTTGTACCCAAACAAAATTTGCGTCCTTTTTTCCCCACAAATAGAGCTTTCTTTTGGTGGTATTTGATCGCCTCTGCGTCATTTCTTATCGCCGCTATAAACAAAAGAAGAGCGACCATTTTGCAAAAAAACCCAAATTTCTTACTTTTTGCTAAAATTCAAATCCAAAAAAAAATATAAAAAACCATTTTTTTTCACTGTTTTTGGCCGATTTATATAATTCCTCATATTTGCGATAAAAAAAATTGCAATCGGCATTTATTGATTGGTTTGCGCAAAAGTGGCCGCGTTTACAAATGGTGAGAATTCATTTCTGGGGTTTTTATTTTTTTTTTATTTTTTACTAGTAATGGCGGCGATCTGCGATTTTTAGCGGGACTGCGATATTGGGGGGGACATGTCGGACATTTTGACACTTTTTTGGGACCAATGACATTTATTCAGCGATCAGAAATTTAAATGTCCACTGATTACTGTATAAATGTCATTGGCAGTGAAGGGGTTAACCTGCAGGGGGAGAGCTAGGGGTTAATCGTGTACCCTGGGTGTGTTCTTACTGTGGGGGGGTTGGGCTAACATGGGCATGAGAGATCTAACTGATCCCAGTGACAGGGATCAGCAGATCTCTCATGCCCCACTGACAGGGCGGGGAACCGCTGTGTTTACATCGGCGGTTCCCCGTTCTTTTCCCTATAGCCGCTCATCGCGGCTCGCCGGCGGACATCGTGCGCGCCCCCTGGTGGCCAAATGCACGGCGATTCGCGCAGGGCTCCCCGACTGCCGCCGTGAAAAGACGGCGCGCGGTCGGGAAGCAGTTAAACGAAAATCGTACGATCGGGCACCATGTGATCAAAATTTTCATGCTTGTCCGATCGAATATTATCAGGTGAACTGTCATGATCGGCTCTCGTAATCTCTGTACTAACGATTCGATTATCGTACGATCGCATTGTATGCGGTATTTTTCGTCCGATTTTCGGATCGTGTGTACGGACCATAAGTCTCTGCCTCCGCAGGGGAAGGAGGTCTGGTGCTTGCGGTGATCACCACTTCCCTGCCAGCTGTTCTTCTCCCGCGGGGGGTTTGCTTGCAGCGATCGTCCGTCCGGGGGGGGGGCTGGCGTCAGTTTTGCGACCCTCCCAGAAATATTTAGCACCAGCCGCCACTGTTGCTATGCGTTTATTTATTTGACTCAGAACTTGAACATTTCAGAGAGCCAGACAACTCGCATTTTCCAAACTTAAAATGATACCCTCAAACCTGACTTAATTAAGAACATGAATGTTCCATTTAAGAATTATATTTGATTCAGTGTGAGATTTATGGGGATTATAGTAGCGGTTACAAGAGTTATACTGGCAAATCTGAGCAGACAAACCTCAGCTGTGTATGTTATAATATATCAGATTAAAATTACATTTAAACCCAATCTACATTGATTGGTCAGTTTGTTAATTCATTAAACCAGGCTGCTTCATTACATAGATCAATATTGTTCAACACAAAAAAAAAAAAAATCAATGGCAAAGCAGAGAATTACTGCAGTATTGTAGTAGTTACAGATTGCACCCATACATTCATAGCGGAATGAGAAAATGCAGATGATGCAGTAAACATTTTAACCACTTCCTGTCCGCAGTTTTACTGCTACAGGTCAGCACCTGAGCGCCGGATCACATACACAAGGCTTTATTTCAGCGGGAATGTGGGGAAACACAGTTCTGGCACCTCCAGCACTGAATGTACACTATACAGTATTACCAAAAGTATTGGGACACCTGCCTTTACACCAGTGGTTCTCAACTCCGGTCCTCGGGACCCCCTAACAGGCCAGATTTTAGTTATTACCTTGGGGAGATGCAGACTAGAATACTGCAATCACTGAGCAGCAAATTATATCACCTGTGATGCATTTCAGTTATCCTGCAAACCTGGCCTGTTAGGGGGTCCCGAGGACCGGAGTTGAGAACCACTGATTTACACGCACATGAACTTTAATGGTATCCCATTCTAAAGTCTCTCCCATTTTCTAACAGGAATTTTCATTCGACGGCCTGTCGTCCGATATTCTTACTGTAAAGCCTCGTACACACGGTGCAGCGGTCGTGCGATCGTACGGTACCAAATCGTATGTCGGCTGTTGTATTTCGCATACTGACGTGCTCTAAGCGATCGTACGGCCAAGCCGAACGTGGTGACGTGTTACGAACGTATAAAGAGGAAGTTTAGGTGAATGTGATTTGTGAATTAGGAACACAGGTTTACAGGAATGGACACTTCCGGTCGTTCCTGACTTCTGAATATGCGTGTTTTGCACAGTACAACTTGTTGGACCAACTTCTCTGTACACGCGGTATAACGGTTATACGACCACTTGTTGTAAAACCAAAGTTTTCTAGTTTGCTCATCCAACTTGTGTTGTATGACTGTGTTCATTCGCTATTGTCACACAAGTGGGCGCAGTGCTCTTTTTTGAAGCCTGTTAGAGCCTCTGGCTCTAATCATGTGCTTCTATAAAAAAAAAAAAAAACCCATTGAAATTCATGCGTCCGGCGCCCCACATGTAGATTATGGATGGGGGGGGGGGGGCGCGGCGCCCTGCATTATGGGCCAACACTGCGTAACAAACGTTCAAAAATTGATTATGTAGGTTTTTGGGCGTTGAGCTTTGTGCATTGTTAACCATGCATTTAGGCACGCTTTTGATGTCTGCAAAAACATGCATCCGCTTGCCATGTTTGGGGTGTCATTAACAATGTATACACAGTTTTCTGTGTTTCAGAAACGCACGCTTTTTGTGCGTGTTCAGAAAATGTTCACGTGTGAATGCTGCCTAAAGGAGGATGAATGAGCAACAAAGACGCTTTTCTTATTAGACCCAGTAGGGGGGATTTACTAAGATTGGTAC
>BLSH010263575.1:108302-143664 GCA_018402905.1 Glandirana rugosa
GGGGGGGGGGGGGGGCGCGGCGCCCTGCATTATGGGCCACCACTGCATAACAAACGCTCAAAAATTGATTATGTAGGTTTTTGGGTGTTGAGCTTCGTGCATTGTTAACCATGCGTTTAGCCACGCTTTTGATGTCTGCAAAAACATGCATCCGCTTGCCATGTTTGGGGTGTCATTAACAATGTATACACCGTTTTCTGTGTTTCAGAAACGCACGCTTTTTGTGCGTGTTCAGAAAATGTTCACGTCTGAATGCTGTAGGAGGATGAATGAGCAACAAAGACGCTTTTCTTATTAGACCCAGTAGGGGGGATTTACTAAGATTGGTACACTGAGAATCTGGTGCATCTGTGCATATTTACCAATCAGCTTCTAACTGCAGCTTGTTCAATTAACCACTTCAATATCAGGCACTTTCGCCCCCTTCCTGCCCTGGCCAATTTTCAGCTTTAGGTGTTGTCGCACTTTGAATGACAATTGCACGGTCATGCAACACTGTACCCATATGAAATGTAGTGCACCCCCTAAGGTGCCACAAGTATACTGGAATCCCTCACCCTGCACAGCCAGGCACATCGAATCTTCACAGGCACACTTGAGTCAGAGGGCAGTCCGTGACTTTGTTTTTTGGTTTATTGAGGATAAAAACTTGGATAGGGATGGGAGGTTATAGGATGCCCATTTGACTTCAACAATAACTTCAGGGACAGCTTCTCCTATATACAGTCTCTATATACAGCTCCTCTTCTTCACTCCAGCACTCGCTTGCATAACCCAGCTGGAACACTGTGTATACCTGACAGTCACTTAGTCAGATGAAGCAATGGCCCTTTATGGGCAAAAACCCAAGACCCCTTTTGTAGCAGAATTTCAGTGTTCAGCTAGCATCACTCCTGTGGCTACTGATCCCAGCACCACCTCTTCAGGCACTGCCAACCCACCTGGCTGCAGTTGACCCTTTCACTAGCCCTCCAGGCTAACTTCTCCCCACGGTCCTCCAGACTGACACTCACTAGCCCACCTGGCTGACTCTCAGGAGATCTCCCAGACATGCTGACCTGCTCCTGCTGTCTTCTCCTTGCTCCCATGCCTCCAGGAAGGACTTCCTCTGTGTGTTTTGGTAGGAATCTTCCAGCACCCAGGCCCAAGGTCACCCCCCCCAGACTAGGGGGCACCCTCAAGGGCCACTGACAGCCTCATTAGCAGTCCATATCCATCTTCCAGCCAACTGCCCCTCCCTGGCACGACTCATGCCTATTTATGAGGTGGACTGCCCCCTGCCAGCCCTTTACTGGGGATTTGCTGAGGTCCTCATAAATATTCCAAGCAACTCCTCCTGACTTCCACCCACTATGTCTGGAACATTCTCCAATGTACTAGAAAACAGGGGGAGGTAACAGAGAAGCTGCTAGGATGAGTCACCCAGCCCTGAGTCACTAAACCCTGACCCATATTCAAAGCTCAGGCTTAGCCCTGAGCTAAAACTAATTTTTATCTACACTAATACAAACCTATCTACATCTAGCACACTAGGGGGTGCTACAGAAATTGTAATGTTTTTTTTTTAGAAGGATAGAGCTTTCTTTTGGTTGATATTTTATTTTTTACTTTCAAAAGATTTTTATTGAATTTTTCAAAAGAGTAACATCATAAGACCATATGTGGTCATCAAGGAGAGAGCACAAAAACAGTGTTGGATGAGCTCACAAATAGTGTACAGCCCTTCAGGAAACATAATATAACTAACGGTACATTCAAATATGGAGAACGGCACATGCAAATATGGAGTGGCCATACGCTACGTGGGTATATTGCAGTGTTGCAGCATGGAGAGGAGAGAGGCCCAGTTCCCTAGACACCCCTACTGGGAACTAACTGTGTCAAGGGGAGGGGGGAATAATCGGCAAGCTGCGTTCTGCTTCTCTCAAGTAATAGTATGCATCTGGCAACAAAAGCGAGTACACCCCTAAGTGAAAATGTGCAAATTGGGCCCAAAGTGTTAATATTTTGTGTGGCCACCATTATTTTCCAGCACTGCCTAATCCTCTTGGGCATGGAGTTAGTCAGAGCTTCATAAGTTGCCACTGGAGTCCTTTTCCTCTCCTTCATGACAACATCACAGAGCTGGTGGATGTTAGAGACCTTGCACTCCTCCACCTTCTGTTTGAGGATGCCCTACAGATGCTCAATAGGATTTAGGTCTGGAGACATTCTTGGCCAGTCCATCACCTTTACCCTGAACTTCTTTAGCAAGGCAGTGGTCATCATAGAGGTGTGTTTGGGGTCGTTATCATGTTAGAATACTGCTCTGCAGCCCAGTCTCCGAAGGGAGGGGACCATGCTCTGCTTCAGTATGTCACAGTACATGTTGGCATTCATGGTTCCCTCAATGAACTGTAGCTCCCCAGTGCCGGCAGCACTCATGCAGCCCTAGACCATGACACTCCCACCACCATGCTTGGCTGTAGGCAAGACACACTTGTCTTTGTGCTCCTCACCTGGTTCCCGCCACACATGCTTGACACCATCTGAACCAAATAAGTTTATCTTGGTCTCATCAGACCACGGGACATGGTTCCAGTAATCCATGTCCTTAGTCTCCTTGTCTTCAGCAAATTGTTTGTGGGCTTTCTTGTGTATCATATTTAGAAGAGACTTCCTTCTGGGATGACAGCTATGCAGATCAATTTAATGCAGTGTGCGGTTTATGGTCTGAGCACTGACAGTCTGACCCCCCACCCCTTCAACCTCTGCAGCAATGCTGGCAGCACTCATACATCTATTTCCCAAAGACAACCTCTGGATATGACGCTGAGCGCGTGCACTCAACTCCTTTGGTCGACCATGGCTAAGCCTATTCTGAGTGGAACCTGTCCTGTTAAACCATTGTATGGTCTTGGCCACCATGCTGCAGCTCAGTTTCAGGGTCTTGGCAATCTTCTAATAGCCTAGGCCATCTTTATGTAGAGCAACAATTCTTTTTTTGAGATCCTCAGAGAGTTCTTTTCCATGAGGTGCCATGTTGAACTTCCAGTTACCAGTATGAGAGAGTGAGAGCGATAACACCAAATTCAAAACACCTGCTCCCCATTCACACCTGAGACCTTGTAGCACTAATGAGTCATGTGACACCGGGGAGAGAAAATGGCTAATTGGGCCCAATTTGGTCATTTTCACTTAGGGGGTGTACTCACTTTTGTTGCCAGTGGCTTAGACATTAATGGCTGTGTGTTGAGTTATTTTGAGGGGACAGCAAATTTACACTATTATACAAGCTATACACTCACTACTTTACATTGTAGCAAAGTGTAATTTCTTCAGTTTTGTCACATGAAAAGATTTACTAAATTATTTACAAAAATGTGAAAGGTGTACTCACTTTTGTGACATACTGTATATCACTGAAATACCCCCCCCCCCCCTCTGCTCCATGGCTTGACCACACCAACATTCACAGGGTATGACATTCGGTGGGTTTGGTTTGATGTTCCACTGACTATGAAGGAAGTGTGAGAGTTGAGTAAACCAAACTTTCTCGGTGGCAGGCATGCCTAAATTGCTCACACAATATCCTTTGGTTATGGGACCAGAGGGTAGAAAAAAGTGGCTTATTCTGTATAATCCTTTGTCTAGCCACCATTTAAATGTGTGAATATCCATTCCGGGCTGAAACTGGGGGTTCCTGGAGATATGTGCCAGCGGTTTAAGATCAGAAACTAGTTGCAAATGATATCTTAGAGTGTCCCAAAGAGCGAGGGAGTGGGATAGAGTTGGAGCAAGGATCGGGGTCTAAGTTTAGGAGTACACCACAATAAGTAGTCTAGGGTGAAACATGGAGTTGCTTGTCTCTCGATCTCTATCCATCCAGGGAGACCTGATCAGAGGTAAATTCCTGACAGTTGAGCCAACTGAGCTTGGTAATACCATTGGAAATTAGGTAACCCTAAGCTGCCTTGCGAACAGGAGCGGCAAAGTACCACTCTAGAGAGACAGTGACCTTTTGAGCCCCAGACAAATTTTATAATATTTGTTTGTAGGTGCCTCAGCTGCTCTCTAGGCACTGAGATAGGAAGAGATCTAAAAAAGTGTAGAATTTGAGGGAGAAGGGTCATCTTAATTGAGTTAATACCCTTCAGAAGAAATAGGGGTGGGTAGTTTGCCACATATAGCTGGTCTATTCTGGGAGTTAAGGTGATTCCTAAATATGGGATTCATGTGTTACTCCAAGAGAACCCAAATTGTCCCTGAAGGGTCTAAACCAGAAGGGGTGGAAGATTAATATTGAAAGCTTGAGATTACAATTAACTGTTAGGCCTGAAGCTTTTGAGAAGATCTCCAGAGTCTGGCAGACATTGGGGAGGGAAGTCACAGGGGAGGATTGGAACAGCAGCAAATCATCGGTGAATAAGGCACACTTCTGGGTTTGTGGACCGCATCCTGTGGATGTCTGGATGCCTGGTCCCTGATCACTATCGCTAGTGATTATATTGCAATAGCAAATATCAACGGCGATAAGGGACAATCTTGCCTGGTGCCTCTTGAGATGCCGAACGATCTGGAGTAAAATCCCTGCAGACGAATTTGAGCCTCAGGGTTCGAGTATAAAGCATTAATGATGTTCAAGAATGTTTCTCCAAAACCCCAAGTTGTAAATATATAAGGCCAAGAGACTGAGTCAAAGGCTTTAGGTAAGTCCAAGGAAAGCAACATGCCCTCCTGTGCAGGCCCTCAATACCATTGTGAGTGTAGAAGGGAGATGATGTCTACTGCCCTGCGGATCTGGTCGGGACCTTGATGCCCTGGTATAAAGCCCACTTGGTCTTTGTGGATATAAGGTGGTCTGCAAGGATTTTAGTCAGAATCTTAAGGTCGTTGTTTATGAGAGATATTGGTCGGTAGTTGCTCACCGAGCTTGCATCCATCCCTGTTTTCGGTATGACCAAAATGTAAGTGGAATTACGGGATTTGTCTAAAGCTTTATAATAAGGGACCGAGAACCCATCCGGACCAGGAGCGGAACGGCTTTTCAGGCTTTTGAGTACTTGAGAAACTTCTTCTGTAGAACTGTAGAAACTGTCTCTGGAGATGATGGCCCTCCAATTTTGGGGTTTGTATTTAATCAATAGGCGATCTTGGTCAAATTGGGAAGTGTTCATTCCTGGATTATAAAGCTTTTGGTAAAATTCCTTGAAGGTATTAAGGATTTGTTGTGGATTCTGTGATAATGGGCCTCTTGCCATCTTAATTTTAGGAAAGGTGTGTGTTTGAGTCTTAGGTAGTATTCTACGTGCCAGCATAGTACCCAATTTATCTCTATGGAGATAGAAGCGTGCCCCACTCCAGCAAAGACTTTTCTCCACCCTGGAGGTGAGTGCCAAGTTAGGAGCTGTCCTAGCTATATCCAGTTTAGCAATGGGGACCAGTTTAGGGTTTTGTTTGTGTTCCTTACTCAGCTGTAGGAATTCTCTCTCTAGCTTTTCGATTTCAGAGAGGTTATTGCAGCGGATTTGGGAGGATATTTGAATAAGTTTACCTCTTATGGTAGCCTTATGGGTTTCCACAGTGTCTCAGGTGTGATCTCATTGGTATCGTTCTGTAGGAAATAATCTTTTTTGGCTTTCTCGATCTCAAGTACTCTTATGGGGTCGTCGAGGAACAATTCATTGAAGCGGATTTCCACCCAAAAGTGGAACTTCCGCTTTAAGGCCTCCTCCCCAGCTCTGGATGATTAAACTGAGCTTTTGGGGAGGAGGGGGGGGTGCGGATACCCGATTTTTATGGGTACACCCGCTTCAATCGCCTTAGGTCATTGGAAGTGAAAGGTCTCCTTCCTCCTCCCTTCCGAAGTCTTCTGGGACACATGACAGGTCCTAGAAGACTTCGGGACCAATCACGAAGCGCAGCACCGCTCGCGCATGCACAGTGCACGTCCGGCCGTGAAGCCATGTCGGGTGCCCACAGTAGCAATGCCGATGCCATGGACGGGAGGGGAAGAGATCCGAGGCTCTGTGTGGCCCCATCGCTGGACTGGGAGACAGGTGTCTGTTTATAAAAAGTCAGCAGCTACACTTTTTGTGGCTGCTGACTTTTAATAAACATTCGGAAAGGGTGGAACTCCGCTTTAAGCTTCCATCTGAATTCGCTCTTGTGGTTGGAGGGACAGCGAATGTGCAGAAAGACTGAGGAATGGTCAGACCAGACCGAGTCTCTGATAGGCCTTGTAGGCTAGAGGTATGTGTGCAGAGGAAATGAGGATGTGGTCAATCCTAGAGAAAGATTGATGCGGGTGGGAAAAATGAGTGTAATCACGTAGCGTAGGGTTGACACCTCTCCAAATGTCCACCAGACCCTGTAGGTAGAATAATTTGGCAATGCGTGAACTATGTTTAGGGGGGTTTTCGAAGGGTCTCTTTTTGTCTATGCCCTGGTCAAATGCTGTGTTAGAGTCTCCACCGTAAATTACTAGACCTTCTAGAAGGGGGTTGAGAGTTTTGAAAATGTTCTGAAAGACACTGAGGGGGGAAGGGAAGAGCTTCCCTTCCACCCCTCATACGGAAGAGTATGAACCTCCTCTACCGGAGAGGGGGTATTCCTGTAGTGGAATGGAGGATAAAACAGGTTTCCACAACAGGAGGAGGGGCATGAGTACCTCCCCGACTCCTGGACTCCCCTATTAAACTGGGAGTTGTAGTAAAATAAGCAGTTTGGTAAAATTCTATAAAACACCAATAACATTACGATTGGTTTCAAAGCCTTGGAACATGTGTAAAGAACAGTAACAGCAGTGTGGGACCGATTGAACATATTTCCTAGAGGTTTAGGAATAGTCCACCTAAGTTGAGCTATTAAAGGCTCCGGATGATCTTATAGATAAAACGTGAGCCGGAACTATCTACTCACTATGTCTGAGAGTGAACCTGCCTATGGTGAGGAGAGCAAGCGCCCAAAGAGGAGTGCCTCCCAAACATGCTTGGAGGGGGAGGCAAAACAGAGTGGTGGTGGGTCCATGTTAAAGCGTTATGTTCACTGGGAAATAGAGGCTCTATTAACAAGTAGGAAATCAAGCTAAACCATTCCAACTGGGGGAAAAAGGTAGATGGGCTTCCGGGCAGGAAGAGTTAATTAATCAGGTATAGGACAGGGATAGTTCCGTCATGGAGGTCTGCCATCCCTGGACTTCTTGGTCTTGGATTTCTGCCACAACGGAGAAAGTGGACTAGTGGGAAGTTGTCATTTGGAGGATCCAGATGCCGAACTAGGAGGTGGGAATGAAGGCTCTTGAGAGATCAATTTCAGCTTGAGCAGCAAGTGCTCTCCTTCCTTGACGGTTGCAAAGGTGTAGGACTTCTGTTTAAATTCAACTTTCAGGCTGTGTAAGAGCGGATAACAAAGGTTTAAAGACCTTCATCTTTGGATCGTGGCTGGGGATAGGTCGGTGAAGATTTGGATGGGCTTTTCTTGAAAAAGCAGATGAGGTGTGGAGCGGGCTCTCTTCATTACCTCCTCTTTAACCGCATAAAAATGTGGTTTTACAATCACATCCCTCGGTAAGCCATCCATGCATAAGGGTTGCAGGGCTCTGTGAGTACGATCATGTTCAATTCTGTGTGGTTGTATGTCCGGGATAAGATCTTTGATGAACGATCGAACAGCCTCAGGCACATCTTTGATCCATTCAGGTTAACCTCTGACTCTGAAATTATATCTTCTACTCCTGTTTTCAAGATCATCAATTTTTAGGAGGGCAGATTCAAGTTGATTTTGGAGGTCCTGAATGCGATCAGAGTTTTGATTAGTTCTGGCAACAGTATGATCAAGTTTTTGTTTGATAGTTTCCATTCTTAAGCCCGAATTTTGGAGGTCTGCTTTAAAATCAGTTGTGATCGTGGAAGCTGTGTTCGAAAGTCCCCCGTCCAACAAGTCAGCAAATTTAGCAAAAAAAGCCGAGACCTGATCAAGTTGATCAGGAAGGGGCCCAAGTGAATGGGGCTGGGCTGGGCTGGGCCCAGAATCATGGGGGAGCAAGATAAATCCTCCAGTGTATGTCCTATAAGAGACTCAGTGGAAGCTGGGGATACTGGGTCTATATAAGGCCCATTACCTAAATGTCCGGTGGCATGGATTAACATTGGGCACATTATCTGAGGTGGCTGGGGGTAGGGTAAGCATCTGAGGTAACACTGACCGCCATCTTGGGGCCTTCGGCCTGGTACTCACTGCTGAAGCGAAGCTCCTGGCAGGTCATCCCCACTATCATATGGGGTGTCAGCCTCTGTGTTCCGTGTCCTGGATGATGTGAGCGGTGTGATTGCAAGATAATTAGGCAGGTTTCTTCAGTGGAGTGCTCACTCCTGCCTTAGGCTACGGCCATCTGCGCCATCTTGGAACTTGCGACCTGGTATCTGCCTTTAAGAAGAAACACCCGGCGTGTTGTTCCCCTTATTATGGGGGGTAGAGGAAGCAGCTCTACGTGCATTGGTGGGCCGGGATAGCCCTGAAGCAGGACCCACTGGTCGGGCTGGTGTCCTGGGTGAACAAGGAGAATCCGCGCTATTGCCTCAGTATTTGCTATCTGGTGCCATCTTGGGGCCTGCAGCCTGGTCTCCGCCCGTAATGTGAAACACCCGGTGTGCTGATCCTGCTAGCATAGGGAGTGGAGGCAGCAGTTCTGCATGCTCCAGGATAACACTTATGTAGAGCTCACAAGTCTGGATGGAATCCTGGGTGAATGGTGAGAGACCGCGTAGCTGCCTCATAGTAATTGATCCAATTCTATCTTGAAATCCTCAGCCTGGAGCTCGTGGGTGAAGCGGGGGTCCATTCGGCTTCGGTGGGGGTAATCCATGTCACCCAAGGTGGGTAACGGAATCTTCCCCCTTTCCTGAAGCTGTTGGCGCTTTTGTCACTGGGTTGGTGTGCCTATGGAGAGCCCTTAGCTGATTGGTTACTATGCACAGCTGCACCAGTTTCTGTGTGCACCATTTTTAATAAATCCCCCAAAATATACTGACTGTATGTAACCAATGTCATATTTGTCACAATTATTTATAATATTGTATAAGTGTCTACAGTATGTGTTCATTAACACATTTTTGGTAATTTTTGTGGTAAAAATAAAGAAATAAAAGCCACAGTTCAATGAAAAGACAGAAAAATTAAGACTAAATTATATAATTATATATATATATATACACACAGTATCCCCCAGAAGTGAGTACACCCTTCACATTTTTGTAAATATTTTATTATATCTTGTCATGTGACAACTTTGAAGAAATGACACTTTGCTACAAAGTAGTAATGAGTGTACAGCTTGTATAGCAGTGTAAATTTGCTGTCCCCTCAAAATAACTCAACACACAGCTATTAATGTCTAAACTAGTGGCAAAAAAATGAGTACACCCCTAAGTGAAAATATCCAAATTGGGCCCAAAGTGTGAATACTTTGTATGGTCACCATTATTTTCCAGCACTGCCTTAACCCTCTTGGGCATGGCGTTCGTCAGAGCTTCACAGGTTGCCACTGGGGTCCACTTCCACTTCTCCATGATGACATCACGGAGCTGGTGGATGTTAGAGACCTTGCACTCCTCCACTTTCCATTTGAGGATTCCCAGCAGATGCTCAATAGGGTTTAGGTCTGGAGACATGCTTGGCCAGTCCATCACCTTTACCCTTAGCTTCTTTAGCAAGGCAGTGGTCATCTTGGAGGTGTGTTTGGGGTAGTTATCATGTTGGATTACTACCCTGTGGCCCAGTCTCCAAAGGGAGGGGACCATGCTCTGCTTCAGTATGTCACAGTACATGTTGGCATTCATGGTTCCCTCAATGAACTGTAGCTCCCAAGTGCTGGCAGCACTCATGCAGCCCTAGACCATAAAACTCCTACCACCATGCTTGACTGCAGGCAAGACACACTTGTCTTTGTACTCCTCACCTGGTTGCCGCCACTCACGCTTGACACCATCTGAACCAAATAAGTTTATCTTGGTCTCATCGGACCACAAGATATGGTTCCAGTAATCCATGTCCTTGGTCTGCTTGTCTTCAGCAAACTATTTGTGGGCTTTCTTGTGCATCATCTTTAGAAGAGGCTTCCTTCTGGGACGACAGCCATGCAGAAGTTGATGCAGTGCGTGGCGTATGGTCTGAGAACTGACAGGCTGACCCCCCACCCCTTCAACCTCTGCAGCAATGCTGGCAGCACTCATACATCTATTTCCCAAAGACAACCTCTGGATATGATGCTGAGCAGATGCACTCAACTTCTTTGGTTCACCATGGTGATGCCTGTTCTGAGCTGAACCTGTCCTGTTAAACCGCTGTATGGCCTTGACCACCATGCTGCAGCTCAGTTTCAGGGTCTTGGCAATCTTCTCATAGCCTAGGCCATCTTTATGTAGAACAACAATTCATTTTTTTCAGATCCTCAGAGAGTTCTTTGCCATGAGGGGCCATGTTGAACTTTCAGTGACCAGTATGAGAGAGTGAGAGCGATAACACCAAATTTAACGCAACTGCTCCCCATTCACACCTGCGAGACCTTGTAACACTAATGAGTCACATGACCCCGGGGAGGGAAAATGGCTAATTGAGCCCAATTTGGACATTTTCACTTAGGGTGTACTCACTTTTGTTGCCAGTCATTTCTTCAGTGTTGTCACATGAAAAGATATAATAAAATAATTACAAAAATGTGAGGGGTGTACTCACTTTTGTGAGATATTGTGTGTGTATAAATATATATATATATATATATATATATACATTAAACACATTATTACATACAGTGTTTTATTTATTAATATATTGTTTTTTATATACCTTTTTTCTCCCTCCGGTGCTGCTATGGAATATCTTACAGGAACAGCTTCCCCAGCCTATTAGTAGATATACCTGATTAGGCTATCACATTACTGAACTTATTTTGCACCCCTGCTTAGATAGGAAAGTAATGTTGGTGGCTTACCCTGAGGCAAGAAGTAAGCTAGGCATCTCTTCTGAAGAATCAGAAGAAGCATTTGAAAATGATATATATATATATATATATATATATATATATATATATATACACACACATATATTTATGTAGCTGTAGCTTCCAGATTTAGGCTGCTCAATACTGTGAGCAAAGATTAGAGCAGATATTACTCCATCCATCTTTCTTGGCAAGATATGTGTCCTTCTATGGCCAGCCTCAGGGTGGCCAGTTCCCTGCAAATATTGTATTGAGCATGAACTTGTGCAGAGCTGTGACCCACAGATTGTTGTTGCATGACCATGTTCCGCCAGTTATGGGATTATTTCCAAACTTTGCAATTAGATAGGCCTGAAAGAAATAGCATAAACACCACTGCACTTAACATAGTATATATAACAAAATAGTAAACTTACAGTGAACCTGTGTTAACTTAATCAAAACCCCTAGATTGTAGAGAGCCTCCGGCGGCATGTGCGCGCTCACTATGCTAGTTATCGCCGACGGCGGTTTGCGACAACGAGTAACTTTTCCACCTCCACGCTGCGGCGGTGGTTAACGACCACAATATACAGGGGTATACAATGTACTATTAACATATAAGCGCACACACACAGGTTGGACTGGATGGACTTGTCTTTTTCCAACCTTACTAACTATGTAAACATTTTATACTAGGATGTACAGAAAATTGAAAAGTTGATGTTAAAGGTGAAGAATAGAGTTGAGCGAACACCTGGATGTTCGGGTTCGGCGGGTTCGGCTGAACTTCGTGGAAATGTTCGGGTTCGGTACCGAACGTTACCCGAACTTGACCCCGGTCCCCGAACCCTATTGAAGTCAATGGGGACCCAAACTTTTCGGCACAAAAATGGCTGTAAAAAAGTCCTGGAAAGTGCTAGAGAGCTGCAAAAGGAAGAAAAATGGGAGATGTTATTATATCTGCAATCTGTCCCTCAAAGCAGTAGTAATCTCTACCTAGTCCAGTATCAGATCGTTCTGTAATCAGATCGTTCTGTAATGCAGGATGAGAGATCCTTCTGTAATCAGATCTTTCTGTAATGCAGGATGAGATGTTATAGATCTACAATCTGTCCCTCAAAGCAGTAGTAGTAATCTCTACCTAGTTATTAGATCTGCAATCTGTCCCTCACAATCTGTCCCTCACAGCGCCGGCAGCATCCTCTCCCTACACTAACCTGAGAGCATGTGACATGCAGCACTGTGACTCCAGCCTCATATAGAGGCTGGGTCACATGATGCACTGGCCAATCACAGCCATGCCATTAGTAGACATGGCTGTGATGGCTTCTAGGGAAAACCAGTGCAATGCTTGTTGATTGGCTGCCCTGCAGCTATTCAACATGCATGATAAAATACCAGAACCCGAACCCGGACTTTTTCCTCAAACGTTCAGGTTCGGGACACAGACACCCGAAAGTTCGGTACGGACCCTAACTTTACAGTTCGGGTTCGCTCAACTCTAGTGCAGAATAGTTCAGCAACGGTTATTAAACCAGAGTTAAGCCCCGTACACACGGTTCGACGATCGCATACAACAGGTCGTACTCACGACCGTTGTATGCGATATCGATCGTTCGTATGCGCGATTTGAACAGATGAACGTACGACGGTCGTACAAGGGAGTTGTATGAGCAGACTAGAAAACTTGGTCGTACCAACAAACGCTCATACGACCGTTGTATCGTGTGTACAGAGCAGTTGGTACAACAAGTTGTACTGTGCAAAACACGCATGCCCAAAGTCAGGAATGGCTGGATGCTAATTACAATCACCTGAACAGTCTTTCCCCGGCCGTACGATTGTGTAGTGCAGTCAGTATGCTGCATACAACAGCCAACATACGAATCGACGCGATCGTACGTGCGATCGTCGAACCGTGTGTACGGGGCTTTAATGTCCGTACCTCACACTCAAGCTGGGGAAGATCAAAGATAAAATAAGAATGTTAGTTAAGGCTGATGTGGATATACAGTATTACAGAAACAGTAAATATGAACCTCAACGGCACATTTCTTCGGTGTCCCTTTGGTCACAAAGACTTAAAAAAAAAATTAAAAAAGATTTTTGCGTATGAACGTCTATTTAAATTCATGACTACATCTTCTCTTTGTCCTTCTTCTTCTTAGACATATCAGCGTTTGCTCCTGTTTTTGAAGCAGATCAAAAGAATTTTAAACAATGTTTAGGAAAGAAAAAAAAAAAAGCATCAAACTAAAGCAATATTTCCAACAAAATACACTTTCATTGAACGTGACTGAAATAATGACAGGTATGTGGGCAAATTGCACTTCAAATAAAGCTGCCGCTACCTACCGCGTAATTGTATGCTATTATTTCCTTTTTTTTTTCAACTCATATATTCCTTTGTTTGTAAAACAGGTTTGATGCCTGCAGCACATCTAGGAATAATAAAATGTATTTTTCATTGAAGGTAAAAAAAAACCATAATAATCAAAATAATCCAAATTCTGTTATTTGTAGTTCTTCAGAGGCTGTGTTTTTTTCCCTCAAAGCTATTCAAACATTACAAACAGTGCCAAATAACCGAATAAATGGGTTTTGCGTTTTAGCCTGTTAGCAATTACTCTTTGTGATTTTTTTTTTTTTCCTGCCGGAGGTAAATTTAATGCAATGGAAATCTAGCTTGGCGTTACAATAAAATGAATCAAAGACCGACATCTTTTAATTGTCGCGGTATTAGTTTTATGTAAATGTGCGCCAGCGATTTTAAATGATGTGTTTATGTAATTCACCTCTCCCGTCTGCCTTACAGTGGCGCGATAAGAGTTTGTTTTGGTGCGCGACGCGCTGGGGGAAGTTAAATGGATTTGTTAGAATTGACTGTGAGGGGTAATGTGCGTTGGATAAAATGTAATAATAAGTCTTTTCTTCAGGGCCCCAACAATGGCGTTCTGCTCCGTCGTCAGACAGAAGGGGAATCGTAAATTGATGAGTGATCTCTCTATAAAACAATTTTGTGTATTATCTCGCAATCAATCTCTTTTGCTGGGTAATATAAATTATAGCCTGTAAAATTCAAATCAACCAGATTAACATAGAAAGTCTGGAAAAAAAAAAAACAAGATAAGAAACCCATCACTGCTATCCAATGTTACTATGTAGGAAGTCCATAATGTGATACAAATATGGCTTCTGAATTCTCTGGCTGCATGCCGGTTCTAGGTCAGTGACTTAACCCCTTTCTACCAGAGACATTTTTTTTGAATTTTGCACATTTTAGGCCTGAAGATTAGTTAAACCCCCCAAAACAATGTACACTCACTGGTCACTCTATTAGGTACACCTAGCTAGTACCGGGTTGGACCCCCTTTTGTCTTCAGAGCTGCCTTAATTCTTGGTGGCATAGATTCAACAAGATGTTGGAAACGTTCCTCATAGATTTTGCTCCATAGTGACAATGATGGCACCACACAGTTGCTGCAGATTTGTCGGCTGCACATCCATGATGCCAATCTCCCATTCCACCACATCCCAAAGGTGCTCTATTGGATGAGATGTGGGGAGTGTGGAGGCCATTGGAGTGCAGAGACCTCATTGTCCAGTGGTGAGATGATTGGAGCTTTGTGACATGGTGCATTATCCTGCTGGAAGGAGCCATCAGATGATGGGGACACTGCAGTCATAAAGGGATGGACGTGGTCAGCAACAATACTCAGGAACGCCATATTGTTTAAACAATGCTCAATTGGTACTAAGGTGCCCAAAGTGTGCCAAGAAGATATCCCCCACACCATTACACCCCCACCACCAGCCTGAACCGTTTATACAAGGCAGGATGGATCCATGCGCCAAATTCTGAACCTACCAGCTGAAATCGAGACTCATCAGACCAGGTAACGTTTTTCAAATCTTCAATTGTCCAATCTTGGTGACCCTGTGTGAATTGTAGCCTCAGTTTTCTGTTCTTAGCTGACAGGAGTGGCATCCGGTGTGATCTTTTACAACTGTAGCCCATATGCTTCAAGGTGCGATGTGTTGTGCGTTCAGAGATGGTATTCTGCATACCTTGGTTGTAAGGAGTGGTTATTTGAGTTACTGTTGCCTTTCTATCATCACCAAACAGTCTGCCAATTTTCCTCTGACCTCTGACATCAACAAGGCATTTTCTCCACACAACAGCCGCTCACTGGATATATTCTCTTTTTTGGACCATTCTCTGTAAACCCGAGAGATGGTTGTGTGTGAAAATCCCAGTAGATCAGAAGTTCTTGAAATACTCAGAGCAGCCCATCTGGCACCAACAACCATGCCATGTTCAAGGTCACTTGACTCCCCTTTCTTCCCCATTCTGATGCTCGGTTTGAACTTCAGCAAGTTGTCTTCACTACGTCTAAATACCTATATGCATTGAGTTGCTGCCACATGATTGGCTTATTAGCAATTTGCGTTACCAAGCAATGGAACAAAGAATGGAATGGAATAAAGTGGTCAATGAGTGTATATTTTCTGAAAGCAAAGACCCTGGAGAAAAAAATGGTGGTAGCTGCAATGTTTTAAGTCAGATGATATTAGCGCGCATTAAAGTTATGTTGGTGCACACAAACACAATATATTACCCAAATTTGGGTAAAATATAAAGGATGAAGTTGCGATGTGTAAATAGATTCACAACAGGGTTGATTTACTAAAACTGGAGAGTGCAAAATCTGGTGCAGCTCTTTTAACTTCAGCTTGTTCAATTAAGCTTTGACAAACAACCCTTAGCTGACAATGTGTCCAAGAAAACCCGAAAGGACTGTTTATGCTCGGTAAGGATGTTATAAGCACCAGGTGTAATCGCGAGTGCCTAAGAGGGGAGCGCTCTCTGTTGAGTGCGGTGAAAGAGGGGGAGCCTGCGTGTAGGGCTGCACTGTGTAAATCCACTGCACAGAGGAGGTAAGTATAACATGTTTGTTTGTTTTTTTATCCACTTCCTCACTGCCTGCCGTGTATTCACGGCGGCAGTGTGGATGCATTGCGCGAATCGCCGTAAAAAGACGGCGATCTGCGCATGGCTGCTAGGGGGCGCGTGCGCCCGCTGCACTCCTGAGGAGTGTGCCCGTGGCTCGGGCGGACCCGATGTCTGCTGGCGAGCCGCGATGAGCGGCCACAGGGAAAGAACGGGGAACCGCCGATGTAAACACGGCGGTTCCCCATTCTGACAGTGCAGGCATGGGTGATCTACTGATTCCTGTCACTGGGATCAGTTAGAACTCTCATGCCAATGGTAGCCCCAACCCCCCCACAGTAAGAACACACCCAGGGAACACAGTTAACCCCTAGCCCCCCCCAGGTTAACCCCTTCATTGCCAATGACATTTATACACTAATCAGTGGACATTTAAATTTCTGATCGCTGAATAAATGTCATTGGTCCCAAAAAAGTGTCAAAAATGTCCGACATGTCCGCCCCAATATCGCAGTACCGCTAAAAATCGCAGATCGCCGCCATTACTAGTAAAAAAAAAAAAAAAAATAAAAACCCCAGAAATTAATTCTCATCATCCGTAAATGCCGCCACTTTTGCGCAAATCAATCAATAAACGCCGATTGCGATTTTTTTTTATCACAAATATGAGGAAGAATATAAATCGGCCAAAACCGCTGAAAAAAATGTTTTTTTTATATTTTTATTTTGGATTTGAATTTTAGCAAAAAGTAAGAAATGTGGGTTTTTTTTGCAAAATGGTCGCTCTTCTTTTGTTTATAGCGGTGATCAGAAATGACGCAGAGGCTATCAAATACCATCAAAAGAAAGCTCTATTTGTGGGGAAAAAAAGACGCAAATTTTGTTTGGGTACAACATCGCACGACTGCGCAATTGTCAGTTAAAACGACGCAGCGCCGATTCGCGAAAAGTGCTCTGGTCCTAAACTGGGAAATCCTTCCGGAGGTGAAGTGGTTAAAAAATTGAGCCTTTACAATCACTTTAACATTAACTTTATTTTTGTTCATGCTTTTTTTTTTTTTTTTACAATTAACTTTATTGTAATTAAAGTGATTGTAAACCATCACCTTGTAAAACAACACATTCCATTTAAAATAGAAATTAAAGGCAAAATCTTTTATGTATAGATATACAAAAAAAGTTATAAATAAATGCCTTTTTGACAAGGCGGGTGGGAGGGGTAACTATGGATGTGGTAGTGAACTGTCTTTTCCTGGGGTAATTGAATTATCTACTAAAAGCACACATTTTGTTGCATTAAAAAATATTTATGGAAAGGAAAAACACTGTGATTTACTGCAATTTTGTAAGTGTGTGGTGGGGTCTCTTTGGTGTGTATGTAAACCCTAACAATTTACTTCTCTTATTTGGTCCCTTCTGGGTATTTGGCGGACTGCTGCAATGTGATTGCTGCTCATATTGAAGCAGTCCTTAGTTAGGCTCCATTCACACTCTGATGCACAATGGCAGGCAATGCAAATCTGCACATCTATGCACTTTTTATGTGTTTTCTTGCTACACCCATAGGGTAGACCGGGGGTCTCCAAACGTTCTAAACAAAGGTCCAGTTTACTGTCCTTCAGACTTTAGAGGGGGAACAGACTGTGGCCAGAGGGAGAAGAAAATGTCCTGGTAGACTATGCCCCATCTTTGATATTAGTGGGAGGAATAGCCTCCCATCATTGGTGTCTGTGAAAGGACTAGCACCCCGTCATTTGTGTCAGTGGGAGGAATAGTGCCTCATCATTGGTATTAGTGGGAGGAATAGTGCCCCATCAATGGTGTCAGTGGAAGGATCAGCGCCCCATCTTTGGTATTAGTGGGAGGAATAGTGCCCCATCATTGGTGTCAATAGGAGGAATAGTGTCCCATCATTGGTGTCAGTGGGAGGAATAGTGCCCCATCATTGGTATCAGTGGGAGGAATAGCACACCATGATTGGTATCAGTTGGAGGAATAGTGCCCCATCATTGGCATCAGTTGGAGGAATAGTGCTTCAACATTGGTATCAGTGGGAGGAATAGTGCCCCATCATTGGTATCAGTTGGAGGAATAGTGCTTCAACATTGGTATCAGTGGGAGGAATAGTGCCCCACTGCTGCTGTCAGTGGGAGGAATAGTGCCCCAACATTGGTATCAGTGGGGGGAATAGGGCCCCATCATTGGCATCAGTGGGAGGAATAGTGCCCCATCATTGGTGTCAGTGAAAGAAATAGTGCCCCCATCATTGGTATCAGTGAGAGGAATTGTGCCCCATCATTGGTGTAATCGGGAGGAATAGCGCCCCATCATTGGTGTAATCGGGAGGAATAGTGCCCTATCATTGGTGTCAGTAAAAGGAATAGTGCCCCGCCCAAAGGCCAGTCCAAATGGCTACATCTGGCCCCTGGGCCACAGTTTGGAGACCACTGAGGTTGACCATTCATGCCATTGTGCTGCCCTATGCATGACAAAAGCATCAAAGTAGCTCATGTAACTTTTTGAGAACTAAGCTTTGCGCATTTTTTAATGTTTATTCTTTTTCACACGGATTTTGTCGTGTATTTGTTTGTGTGGCAAATGTGGCTTTTCCTGACAGAATCCATGGCAGCATACGTGTGGGTTTAGCCCTGTCTCTACTACCCTATAGGACTCCACTCCCATAAATCTTTGCTCTGAGCCAGGGCCGTGTTCCTTTTTTGTCCTCCTCTGCAGGACCGATGTGAAGGTCCTCATACCCGGACAAGGCTCCTTCTACGAACAACGGCTGAGGGGCGACCCGGGAAGGATGGGTCCCAGATCTCCAATAAGCCTCAGCTACTAGCAGGGTATGGAGGGGGTAATATGGAGGAAATGCTGAGAAGTCTAGCCATTGACAAGAAAATACAGCACAACTCCCAAATAGCCTAGCTACTAGCAGGTGGCCATGTCACCCCTAGAAAGACTGGCATGGGCATCTTACCTCGGCTTCTGGGAATTCGTAACAAGGAGTGGTGATATTGTTGTCCTTCCAATGGTAGCCATTTTTGTGCTTTGCATGTGTATGTTCTGTTACAGTGCTCCAGTCGCCGTTCGGCAGGGCTACAGGCATGGTGGCTGGTTCTTACTGCGTTCCAGCCGCTGCTCGCTTGCTTCCAGGTTTGTACTTGCGCCCATTCTTCGAATGCGTGAGGTTGTCTGGAAGGGAGGCTTGGTTCACTCATGCGCGGTTCCGCCAAAATAGCAGTGGTCGCGCATGCTCACTGGTGCCGTGGCCGGCGCTGCGCTGACATCACTCTGGGCGCCCTATTTGAATGGCAGAAAAGCCTGCAGATGCTGGGAACGTCTTGCATGCGTCAGCAGAAACTTCCTCATGCTCAGTCCTTCTGGTAGAAGGTAAGGGGAAGTGGGATGCTTCTTGGGGCCCGGTTATGGGTTGCTTATGGTCCCTCTCTTGCAGCACCATGGAAGCCCCCGGATCCAGAGACGCGTCAACGCCTGCCTGTGGCCAGCCCTCTCGCAGCGGGTACTTGGGGGGGCCTGCTGGGGGATGGGGCAGGGGGGGGAGTCACTTGGAGTGTCCTCACTGTGTGTTCTCTATGTCTTTCTGTGTTTTTTTTCTCTACAGCTCGTGTAGGTCTGATCATCACCGCAGCTCACAGAAGAGAAGTGGTTCCTCAAAGTCCCATCGCCGGCGTTCATCCTCCAGATCCAGGCACCATGGCTCACCCTTCAGGTCAAAGCACCATAGCAGGGTCCCAGCACGGCCGTCTACGGCTCACTCTGGCCGATCGCCTGAAAGTGTTTGCTGGGGATGCAGATGGCAAGTTCTAGTGGGCAAGCTAAAAACTCTTGTAAAAAAGGCTGTCAGAGAATCTCTTATGGAGATAGAGTCCGGCCAATCCCATGATTCGCCTGCAGGGCCTTCTTATTCTCCAGTAAGGGAGACATTGGCACAGGACACATGGGAGTCATCTATGCCAAGCCACCCGTCTGTTATTCTCTTGGATAGCGACTCGGAAACTGAAGAACCCTATGGGGGAGTTTGACTTTGCCCTGGTGTCTCACCTGGTAAAATCGATAAAGGACGCTTTTAAATGGGAAGAACCGGTGGCTGCTCTTTCTAACAAAGGAAGTATTTTAAGCAGTTGAAGCAGGAACGTGTCAGTTTCCCTTTCCTAACTGAATTGGGGGAAGTTATCTCCGAAGAATGGGGTAAAGTGGAGAAAAAGGACACCATGTTGGCAAAAGTATTGAGGATGTATCCCTTTAAGGAGGAGGAAGTTAGAAGCGTGGAGTCAGCACCCCTAATTGATGCGGCTATAATGAGATTGGTCAGACACGTAATCCTTCCCTTGGAAGATACAGTCTCATTTAGAGATGCCTTGGACAGGTGTAATGATGTCAACTTGAAGCAGGCCTACCACACAGTGGGCATGGCCTGCTAGCCTGCCCTGACCTTGGCAGCAATGTCCAAGGCCATGGAGCTATGGACTGACAAGGTGGATGAGACACTGAGGAATGTCTCAGAAGATGTGGCCATTGGGTCCCCTGTCCAGGAACTGAGACTGGCCTCTGCCTTCCTGGGAGAGGCGTCAATTGACATTATTCGTCTAGTGACTTGCGTGATGCTGTTAGCCGTTACCGCCAAGCGCGCCCTATGGCTTTGCCCGTGGTGTTTAAACAGGTGTGGTGTTGAATCCCATTTGATGGATCCTCCCTTTTTGGGAATGAATTGGATAGTGCCATAACCCGAGCCACTGGAGGTAAGTCGGGATTCCTTCCCCAGGACAGACGAGGTCAAGGCTTGAGAAGAGGGTTCGCTTGAAAACAGTATCAAGAGTGAACCAGGGAAGCACAGAGCTACAAACTGAGCTGGGAGTTTGCCAGGTCTTGGAGGTCTAGGCAGTTTGCCGGCAAGAAGGCAGCGAAGAGTGAGTGACAGGAGAGAGGGAAGTGTCAAAGTCTTTTTGAGATTGGGCCCGTCCACACAGGTCAGGTAGGGGGTTCGTCTTCTCCGCTTTTGCCATGTCTGGGCGGCCTCAATCCAAAACTTCTGGACCATCAAAACGGTCTCTGGGCCATACTTGGTCTTTCAGCAGGAACCCCACTTGCAGATTTGTCCCAACCGCGCTCTCGGCTTCAGAAGAAAAAAGGCAGATTTTACTGGATTACGTGGAATCTTTGTTGGAAAAAGGTGCTGTCATTCCCATCCCAGACATCGAACGAGGCTTGGGGATTTATTCTCCTATTTCATGGTACAGAAGAAAAACTGCACTTGGAGGCCCATTATAAACTTAACCTACCTAAACTGCTTCATCAAAAAGGAGAGGTTCAAAATGGAAACACTGTCCATGATCCAGCAAGCGGTCCAACCTGGAGATTGGCTAATCTCCATAGACCTAAAGGACCATGTGCCAGTAGAAACAGCTTTCCAGAAATTCCTGCGGTTCGCCATAGAGAGGCATCACTTACAATTCATTTGCCTTCCAATCGGATTGACAACTTTACCACGAGTCTTATCAAAAGTCTTGTTGGCTATTGTGGCCCTGCTGAGGCCCAGGGGGATACGTCTGCATCATTTTTTGGACGGTCTCCTCCTGTTGGCACAGAACAAGGCCCAGTTGATAGATCACAGGGGCCAAGTCATCACCACCCTTCAATCAAGATTTCGGGCGGATCCTAAATGTAGAGAAGAGTCAGCTGGAGCCGTCACAGTCCCTGATCTTCCTCGGGCCTCTTTTCGATACAGCAAAGGGCACTATTTCCCTGCCAGAAGTGAAGATTGTGGTCGTTCGTGACTGGATCCGTCCAGCCATCTCCTCCGCCCACCTCAGTGTTCTCCAGTGCCTGAAAATTATTGGTACCATGGTGGCCATAATCCCCATGATGAAGTGAGCTCAATGGAGGATGCGGGCCTTCCAGAAGGGCCTCCTGCAACAATGGCGCTCAGGCGACAAGAGCCAACGTATTTGCATCACTTAAACAATGAGATGCTCCCTCCTCTGGTGGCTCCAACGGAAGAACTTAACCAACTGTCACTCCATTCTTTCTATTACATGGGCCATGATAATGTCAGATGCCAGCAATAAGAGCTGGGGAGCACTCTGCCTGTCAGAGGTGACGCAGGGTTCGTGGGACTTTCCCTCTTGGGGGATAGATTTGAACGTGCTGGAGCTGAGAGCCACTTTTCAGGCACTACAGGCTTTTCACCATCTGACAACGGAGTCCTCTGTCCTACTTCGCATGTACCATACAACGACAGTAGCCTACATAAGGAGGCAAGGGGGCACTCAGAGCCTGTTGCTACTGCTGGAGATAGAAACAATTATGTCCTGGGCACAGAAGAACTTAGCCAACATCTCAGTGACAGAATGTTCAGGCAGACTTCCTCTCTCGAGTCCGTCTGGACAACAACGAGTGGTCTCTTTCCATGAGGAGGTGTTCAGATGAATCCGAAACTTAAGGGTCTCTCCAGAGGTCGATCTCTTCGTCTCCCATTGCAACAAGAAATTGGTGAAGCACTATGCAAGGTTCCAGGACCCTCAGGCATTCGAGGTAGATGGCCTTACAGAGCAGTGGAAATTCAGCAGGGCTTACGCCTTCCCTCCGATTTCAATTGTTCTCCAGTTCCTGAAGAGACTCAGGATGAAAGAGGTGGAGGTGGTAGATGTAATACCATATTGGCCCAACAGGCCTTGGTTTCCCCTCCTGTCACTGCTCAGCTACCGGGACCCAGTTCCCCTCCCTCTCAGGCCGGACCTGCTATCTCAAGGGGCGATCCTACATCCATGCCTGAGCCATCTGCACCTGTGGGACTGGTTCTTGAGAGGGAGAGGCTGGAGGCGCCAGGGTGCCCAGTGGAAGCTATTCCCACACTCCTGAGTGCAAGGAGAAAAAGCACCAACCGGGTGTATGAACAGATATGGGCTAGGTTTGTGGACCATATGTCATCCAGAACCAATTCATGTGATTCTTCAGCAGTTCAAGACGTCTTAAGCTTCCTACAGTCGGGCCTTGACATAGCTCTATCGGTGAGTTCCCTATGAGTTTGGGTTTCAGCAATCTCTTCTCTGCCTTTACGGGGTATCTTGGGCCAGGCATGCCCTTGTTCAGCAATTTTTCAAGGGGGCAGTCAGACTCAGACCGCAGAGAAATCCACGATTCCCTAAATGGGATCTTCCGCTGGTTCTGGATTTTCTCAATCAAAGAACTAGTGCTGAAGACCACCTTTATAGCAGCTATCACATCAGCTAAAAGAGTGTCAGAAATACAAGCCTTAGGGGCTAAAGAGCCTTTTCTGACCTTCTTTCCGGATAGAGTGGTCCTGATTCCAATGTTGGGGTCCAGTCCTAAAGTCTCCTCAATATTTTATGAGAACCAGGAAATTGTTCTCCCTTCCTCCAAGCTGGCTGAAGAACAGGACTTACATCCCCTCGATGTGGGGGCCACCTAAAGATTATACCTGGAGGCCACGGCCCCTTTTCGCCAGTCGGACTATCTTTTTGTTTTATTCAGTGGGAAGAATAAGGAACGTTGAGCTTCCGTCATATCCATTGCTCCATGGGTCGTACAAGCAATTCAGTGGGCATATAAATCAAGAGGCTTGGCACCTCCACAGGCGGTGACTGCGCATTCAACTAGAAGCGTTTCAACCTCATGAGAGGCTTCACGACATGTCGCGCCTGTTGTAATCTGCAGAGTGGCAATCTGGTCGTCTATTCATACATTTATGTCTCATTATTGTGTTAAACCTGCTGCTTTGTCTTTCGTTAACTTTGGTTTGCAAGTACTGTGAAATGGACGGTGTTAATTAAATCTTTGTTCAGCATTTTTGCCCACCTGGGTGTGTACAGCGAGTCATTGCCCACATGTATGCTGCCATGGAGTATGTCAGGAAAGTGGAAAATTTATTATCAAATACTTACCATAATTTTCCTTTCCTGATGGACTCCATGGCAGCAGGAGTCCCTCCCAAATGTCTAGAGTAGGTTAATTACAGAACACGGCCGCTGGCCCGGAGAAAAGATTTATGGGTGTGGAGTCCTATAGGGTAGTAGAGACGGGGATAAATCCACACGTATGCTGCCATGGAGTCCATCAGGAAAGGAAAATTACGGTAAGTATTTGATAATAAATTTTCATTTTTTTTGCCATGTTTGGGGTACCATTACCAATGAATGGCAACACAAGTGTGACATGAATTTTTGGCCTGATTTTCATGCTTTCATGAAATGCTAAAGTGGGAATGCAGCTTTACAGGTTGCTGGCCAAGGATGGACAATATTGCGGCAGTGTAGCATCTTTACCGAGGTTAGGCAGTGAAAAGCCGTCAATTTTCCGCACCCTGAAACCACGATTGCAATTTCCTGTAAGACTTCAATTGCACTTTACCTTTCACAAGTTTTAATCTCATATTATTGCGAGCTTTGCTGAGCTACTTCAAAGTGTTCCTCAAGCAGGTTCTATATTTTCATTGAAAATACAATTTTGGCCCATTTTTTATAATACATTAAAAAAAAAACGTTAAGACAAGTAGTTTTATGGTGTGAAATAGCATTTTTTGTCTCCGGGAGAAGGCTGCCAATAACATTTCCGAAGAGATGCATTTTATTTGCATGCTTGAGGGAATAAGAGAAGGAATTCTATTATATTTTGAAGTGGAGTGTAATCACATTGAAGGCATAAAGATTGGGCCATATTGGAAGCAACTGTCTTGTAAATTGTGTATTATTGTAAAAGGCAAAAAGTGGATTTTTAAACTCGAAGCGTATGAAAGATGTGGAAATGAAAAGTAAAAAAAAATAAAAAAATTATATATTGTTGTCTTGAATTGCACAAACCGTGAAATATGTTGTGTCTACAGTGCTCCGTAATACCAATACGGCTACTTTTTCTTGGAAACCTCATTTCACCCTCTGCTGTCTTAGGGGTACATTTCCAGCCATACGTGAAACGTTGAAATTTGCATTAGCGAACTACCAGCATTGCCTCTCATTTTTATTGCATTATTAAAGTGGAACTACAGGTGAAATATAAAAAAAAAATGATGTACATGATGCAGTCAATCACTAGCATTAAGGGCTCATTCACAATAGTGGTGATCTCTGTGGTTTGTCTCCTCTCTCATTCTTCTGTTATCTGCAAGCAGTACCAGGACAGGGTCATTCATTGCCTAGGGCAAGGATGCAGAATTGCGCCCCCTTCCCCCACCATTAATGCATGCTGCGTCCATTTGCCCCTTTGCTTCACTGCGCCCAGGGCAACTGACCCTTCTGCCCACCCCTTGTCCTGGCCCTGTCTGCATGAGTCACTTCTGACAGTTTATGTCAGACAATCATTTATTTCAACAGGCTGTCCTATGAGTGTGAAATATGCAAAAATAGTGCATATAGGAAAGGCTGCTCCCTCCTCCCTCTCTTACAAATAAAAAGAGTCTCTTCCCACTCCTTGCATACGGGCAGATATGCCTTAGAGCTCGGGTCCTGAGGGAGCTCTGTGGCACAGCAGTGCATACTCTGGTTTCCCATGCCACCTGTGCAGGTGTAGGGTTTCCAGTGCATAGACTGCTAACAGGGAAGCCAGAAACCTTCCCTGTCTTTGCGCATGCACGAAAAATCACCTGCTCAGGTGTGTTGAAGGGCTCTGCCAGGACTTAAAGGCTGGGCAGAGCCCATGGGCACATCTGCACATGTGCCCTAATAGTGGTGTCCGAGGTAGGGGGCAACCTCCCGCAATTTTTTTTTACTGGCAAAACATGGCAAATTTACTGACGGAGCACATTTTTTACTGACAACCTGAAAAGTGACAGAACTCTTGTGTATGAAGACAATCAATATTAAAACAGTATAAACATGATATGTAAACACTGACGATACCCCTAACAAGTAATTTGTCTGGTTTACATTTAAAAAGTCAACAGCATGACAAAATATCAGTCCCCCCTAGTATACAGTTGAAAAACAAGTTCTGCTTTGCATGCCACAGAGAGCAATGGGCATGGCCAGATAGCACCTAAGAGTGGCAGAGGGTTAAAGGAGGGTTAAACAAAACCGACCCCTGACCACATACCTCTTACTGCTTAGTTAATGTGAGGGACCTCTGGACTGGAAGATGTAATATCCATCTCATGGAAGGACACCAGGGATTGAGGTGGCAGTCTCTCTATGGAGGAGCTCCTGGACTGGAGGTGGCAATCTCTCTATGGAGGGGCCCCTAGACTGAAGGTGGCAATCTCTCTATGGATGGGCCCCTGGACAGGAGGTGGCAATCTCTCTATGGTGGGACCCTGGTCTGGAGGTAGCAAAGAAAAACTGCTACCTCCAGTCTAGGGGCGCTTCCATAGGGAGACTGCCACGTTCGGTCCAGGGACCGGAGGGCCCTGTCATAGAGAGACAACTATCTCCAGCCAAGGGGCCCTTTTGAGATCATTCCTTCTGACTTTTATGCATGCTTGTTCCTGGTCAGTAGTTCTGTAAGCATTGAGCCAACAGACAATCAGACAACTGCTATCAGACAAAAATATTACGTGATCAGTGTTGTAGTTATTAATGGCAGTGCCTAGAGAAAATAGCCCCTCCTCAGTAGAGCAGATACCTCTGGTCTGGAGCTTGATGATCAGATCCCATCATGGACAATGTTAAAGGATACACAGAAATCCCCCATCACCTAGCTGTACCCTACAACACATGGAGCCATGCAGATACCCCCTTACCTTCTCCAGCATACAGAGACTCTTCTATGTGGAGGAACCAAACTGTCTGGAGCCAGACTGGTGCTCCCACTACCCCTCCTTGCATTCAGACCACCCCGAGTCCGCACAAGCCCGCCATGAGCCCACCAGAGCCTGCCTGGACCATCCCCAGAGCCCAGGACCTCCCTGAGCCTGCGCACAATTCAAATGACTTCAGAACTGCACATACACAGTTCTTAAGCCGGTCGTGGCCATATTTTTAATAGCCAGTCACTGACTGTAATGGACATTTACGGACAGTTTGGAAATCTATTTTATTTGAATCGACTGATTTTTACAAACGGTCCATAAATTTACATGCGGTTGGTAACCCTGGGGCAGAGCCACCTGCTAGGCAGACTGAACTTCTGCTTTAACGCATGTTGCCACAATTCATGTGTGATGTGTTGCGGTGCCATTCATTGTAAATGTCAGCTCAACATATGGTCCAGGGCGTGACCACGCGGCTATCCTGTGTGTCGGCTTGACGTTCCTTGTCCCGGGAGCATCGTTGGTGATTCCATGCATCTAGCGGTGAGAAGGATTCGTCCTGAACGACCCTAGTGTCACGTCATTGTTGTTTTATGCTGATTTCTATTTGGGTTTTGTAAGTGCATTTCTTAAGGGGGGGATTTCCTTGTGTGGAGTCAAAATAAAGTGTTTTAAAGGTAACGTGCTATGTGATCGCTTTTGTTTTCAAGGATAATCTTAGCCAATGCATAGCGGCATAGGATTGAAACCCTATAAGGCATTAACTGTTATGGAGCCGAGGAGGCACTGATGTGGACATCTTAGAGAGAGCTGTTTTGGGCATTTTATCTGTCAGCATTTGGTGAGTCTCTCCAAATAGGGGGAAACCCCGGTCTCTCACACGGTGTGGTGATGGGGTGCAGTATACATGAAAGCTTCATCAAAGAATGCACTTATGGACTTTTTATTACAGTTTAACAATGTGTTTATGGTTTTTACTTACATGGAAAATTGACATCATGGAGTAGGGTGTCAGTAGCGCTGCTATACACATGATATATGCCTAGGTCCATCATTTATGATTGTGAGAAGAAAAATCCGGAATGGCAGCACACTCACCAATAAAAAGCAGATTCTTTTATTGAAAATATGAGCAAAAAATGGGGGATAGAAGCGGGGGGCAAGGTTGACGCGTTTCACAGTACCAAGAGTGCTTTGTCAAAACCATAATTTATGAGTGTGGTTTATTAGCAACATGTTGTACAGCTGAATAAAATACACAGCAGCACACTACAACACATATATCATGCGTTTTGGTGCAATACATTGTTAAAAATGGGTCAAGCATGCTTTTTATCCATTGTAGCATGTTGGCAGCCCATTCATGTTGAATGGGCAGCCTTAATGCAATGTACGTTAATGCATGCCATAACACACATTAACGCGTCTTCATTAATACACCTATACAGAACGCTTAAAGCGGAGTTCCACCCAAAAGTGGAACTTCCACTTTAAGGGAAGGTGACCCCCCGACATGCCACAATTGGCATGTCTTTTTTTTTGGGGGGTGACCAGGGACCCTGTTTTCACAGGGTCCCAGGTCCACTTCCTCCCCTGGTGCCGCGGCTCAGGGAAGGAAGTCCACCTTCCCCCTTCCCTCTCGGCGATCTTCTGGGACACGTCACAGGTCCCAGAAGATACGCCGGCCAGCCACAAGGCGCAGTGCGATTCGCGCATGCGCAGTGTGCACCTGGCTTTGAAGCCAAAGCCGGGTGCCCACACCTGTGATGCCAGCGCCGAGGAGAGGAGGGGGAGAAGTGCGAGCCCTAGGGCAACCGCATTGCTTGAGTGAGGACAGGTGAGTGTCCGATTATTAAAAGTCAGCAGCTACACTTTTTGTAGCTGCTGACTTTTATATGGGTGGAACTCCGCTTTAAGTGTGAATGGGCCCTGAAGATTTATATCTACCTTACCTATTTAATTATTATACAACATATTATTTGTACTATAGACAGCAACGTTCTGTTCATTCTGTTTACTGTTGGATCTGAGTGTTCACAAATTTCCTGAATGTACGACAATGAAATCCGCGTTTCGCCTTTCCCCAGACTGACAACGTCTCATCTAAGCGAGACATGCTGAGTTTGATCAATGACTCACTTAGGTTAACCGTGTTCCTAGAATTTCGCTCTCGTTCATCAGCCAACATTGTCATTTATCTTCCCGAGGAAGATTCCATCGTAACCTTGTAATCTGATCATGGCTCACCCTACGGAATGGGGCCATACAGGTCTAATTATTCCGGATTGTGTTAGAGGAGGACCAGAAAAAGGAACCCAACATATAGTTATAGACGTGGAAAGTGAAAAGCTCTCTAACTGTAATTTTATATTAGAAGTAGATATTTGCTAGAAGACACGTTGTGTAAAATTTCATCCCTGAACCAGGAAATTAATCACATACCGTGACTGTGTCATACGTTCCTGGAATTTCATACAATGCCGCTTGATTCTCTAGTGAATCCTGTTTACTAATTCACTGTGAACTATAAAATCGCAATAAATTGCTGGCAAGGCCACATAGAAGATGTCATCCATATTTAGGTATCACATTGTTAAATCAGAACTCCAGCCAAAAATAACAAGGTAAAAATATATATCCTATTAAGCCTTTTACTGCCCCGACATATGTGGTATGTTGGTGGCAGTGGAGCACTACTAGCTGTCAGATGGAAGGCATTTGACTGCTGCCCCGTCATGTTTTTGAGGCTCTGCACGCCTATTTTTGGGCCCAGGACCAGCATGGCGGGTGCTACCAGGGTTACTGACCTAGAAGCGACGTGTAATACAACACTTTTGGGGTCTTGGTGTCACTTCCCCCCCAGCAAGTATGGCAGGGGAAGAAACAAATGCAGTACGATCTGCACTGCATTTGTTTAATTGGAGGACAGGGGAGACATCAGGGGTCTTTTAGACACCTGATGTCTCATTAAAGAGACCCTATCAAATATGGGTTGGAAAAAAAAAAGTTTAGTGAAAAAAAGTTACACCCTGTGGCTGCAGGAAGAAAATGGAGGGATTGGCTTGTCTTTATGCAGCTGCCCCCACCACTCTTCCTATCCAGGTGTACGGGTCCCCTGCAGCATGGGGCTGGGTCACAATAATGAGCCCTGTAGGTATGCCCCTGCACCAGAGTAACGGCAATAACTTTAGATCATTAGTTGAGAGCCAACTGTGAATAATGGGCCAAGAATTATTGATTTAATGGGCAGACAAAGTTCAGACTGATCCCTACGTTGGACCCAACCCAAACCTCACCCCTAGATTGGATTAAGATGGCAGTGCTACCTGTGTGCATATAAATGCTGGGGTATATTCCTGACTTTCATTAGAACTGAAGAATCTGCTTGGAGAAGCTACAAAACATTTTCAACCTTACAGAACAAGTCCATCTGAAGATACCTACTCCTAGATATACAGTACCATGACCTGGATAAATGTAACAAACGTAAAGAGTATCTTCTTACTTATACCAATTTTGATTAAAACTTTGCTGTAGTTCTGCTTTATAATAGGAAATTGTGTATGCTCAGTATGAAGAAAAGAGGACGTAAAGGCAATTTAATTAATACATTTAACGGAGATGTAAACTCGATAACTAAAATCTCATATAAGTTTCAGCATGTTAATGTAGTTTCAAAAGTTGTTTTTAAACTTATTAAATCTGCAGCTTTTGATAAAGTAATATTGGCTGATCCTGTTATAAAGGTGATTGTTCAGCCACTTTCTGTAATAAGTAGACAAATGCATCATTATCCTGCCAGTAGGCCCCTGATGAAAACTACAAGCGGCCACACCAACATACGCTATATTACAAAAAGTATTGGGACGCCTGCCTTTACACCTACATGAAATTTAATGGCAACCCAGTCTTAGTCCGTAGGGTTCAATATTGAGTTGGCCCAAGCTTTGCAGCTATAACAGCTTCAACTCTTCTGGGAAGGCTGTCCACAAGGTTTAGGAGTGTCTATGGAAATGTTTGACCATTCTTCCAGAAGCGCATTTGTGAAGTCAGGCACTGATGTTGGACGAGAAGGCTTGGCTCTCAGTCTCAACTATAATTCATCCCAAAGATGTTCTATCGGGTGGAGGTCAGGACTCTGTGCAGGCCAGTCAAGTTCCTCCATCCCAAACTCGCTCATCCATGTTTGTATGGGTCTTGCTTTATGCACTGGTGACCATTAGGGCACAGGGATGCCTCCCCCTCTCTCCAGCCACCGCCTCTATGCTAATGGATAGATTCATGCATAGTATGAACCTATCCATGGCCGCCTGTGACCACCCCCCATTCATGCGGCCGGCGCCTTTACCGCGGCGGGGGTGTCTATGAAGCATCTCATTAGAACCGTAAGCTCTAATTGGCTTCATTACAGTGGCGCTTGTAGTGCAAAGTGTGCCGCCACAATCTCCACTGGACGGCTCTCAGCCAATCAGGAATCGCCGGTATGTTACCGGTTTCCTGATTGATGGAGAAGACAGGCGATCCTATTGAATGCCTTTTTCAGAGGAGGAGGAGGATGCCGCCGGAGCACACACAGCACACTCCCTGCTTGCCGGACTCTGCACGCTGCCAGCACACTCCCCACTCGCCGGACTCTGCACACTGCCTGTGTCTGCTCATAGATGGGGTAAGTGCGGGACTTTGATGTCCCGACTGCCAGGGGGAGGGGGGGGATCTGTCAGTGAGTGCCGCAATACCCCACCTGTATTACTGGCTGCATAATACCTGTGTTACTGACTGCATAATTCTTGTGTTACTGGCTGCATAATACCTGTGTTACTGGCTGCATAATACCTGTGTTACTGGCTGCATAATACCTGTGTTACTGGCTGCATAATACCTGTGTTACTGGCTGCAAAATACCTCTAACGGTGTTACTGGCTGCATACCTGGGGCTATATACTCTGTCCTGTGGTGCCAAGCTGTATACTCCTGACACAATATGTGGAATACAGGGGGCAGGGTGGGTGAATTCTATAAGGGGTTGGGCTTATGAGAAGTAGGAGGGGTCAAAAAAGGAAGGACAGGGCCTGGCGCCCCCCCCCCCCATCCTAAAACTTCACCAGCCGCCATTGGTGCGCAGTCATGTTGGAACAGGAAGGGGTTGTCTCCAAACTTTTCCTACAAAGTTGGGAGCATGAAATTGTCCAAAATGTCTTGGTATGCTGATGCCTTAAGAGTTCCCTTCAATGGAACTAAGGGACCAAGCCCAACCCCTGAAAAACAACCCCACACCATAATCCCCTCTCCCTTGTCCATCATTGTTAGGAAGCCAGTTTAAATGATGTCCAGCCGATATTGATGACTCAAATTAGATGTTATCCAGTTATGATTTAAATTTACCTTAACTCCGGGATAAGGTAATATTATCTAAATTCATTCATCATGTGCATTCTTCTTGAATCTTGGTTTGCTTTGTGTATTTCTTCCAGATCTCTGACCTAATATGTTACAGTAATGCAGGAGCTTCCTTTAATGAAGACCACTCACTTCTGCTCTCTCTCCTTGTGCAGGGTGATTGGAATACAGGGTGTCTGGTCTCCGCCCCTACTGTGGTTTTCTGTATGCAGCTTGTAGTGGGTGGAGTCTGCTGGAACCCTCCCACAGCTCTGCTCTCTGCACAGGCTATGTGTAGCTAAGGCCTCTTTCACACTTGTGCGACCTGAAAGTTGCGCAATTTTGCCATGATTTTACTGCAATTTTTTTGCAGTGATTTTGCCAGGATTTTGTTGCAACTTTAAGCAATGCCTGTGTAATCTTGAGGTCTATTGACCTCAAATTGCATCATAGTTGGACTAAAGTAGTGCAGGGACTACTTTGAACTTGCTGCAACTTGAAGTCGCACAGATATGAATGGTACTCATTGTATATCATGGGGTACGACTTGTCATGCAACTTTGCAGTCCCAAATCGCAGGACAAGTCACACTAGTGTGAAAAGGGCCTAAGTGATGATGTCATCAGTACTGTAACAAGGTAATGCCAGGGTTCACAAAGTCATTTAGTACATACAAAGTAGATTTCTATCCTTTGTGTCTATGGGGGCCTATTTTTAAATGGGTTTTGGTACCCAGCTTTAAATTTAACTATGACCAGTATAAAGATGTGGCAAATCTTTTTTTTATCCTAAAGGTTGTATGAAGAACAACAAGACAGCAGACAGAAGATTTTTTCATCAGGTAAAGAACTGGATAGCTTTCTTGCAACTAATAATATCCAGAGTAATAATTACAAAGAGTAACGTCTTTTGATCCAGGGAATTGAACTAGCTGATCAGAAAACCATGAAGAACTGTATTCTCATTTGACAATGTACTCAACTGTACAGTTGTCTTCCTCTGGACCAGGGCTGGCAGGGTTGTAAAGGCTAAACTTGATACATGCCATCTTTTTTTTGGACTTATCTTCCTTCGAGAGCACAGATATTACACTCTTTTCTGGTCCTGTTTCCAACTCCATAGGGCTTTTGTTTGAACCTCCTAAGCATGGCCCCATAACCCTCTTCCCTGCTTGTCCTGGTAAATCCTAGGCTTCTGAAAACCCCCCATGAGACTTATGTCCCTATCACTAGAGGCCTAAAATGTTGCAATAGTCATAGCAAATTGTTGTAGATTGAGAAGCAGAAATTGATGAAGAGCAGGAGGAGGTGTGTGGGCCTATGGTTGTTGACTTTTCTAATTAAAGCAAAACTATACTCTCCTGTTCTACAGTGCTGTGATCCCCAGGAGATTCCCATCGGCCGCTGTCATCCCCAGCTGAGCGGCTTCTGAGTATCGATCCCTGGATGTTTTCATTGGTCAGATCGAGATGACATCACTCCTGCATATGCACTAGACTTCAGTTATCCTGGCATTGCTGAAATTCTACACTAAAGCCTCGTACACACGCGCTGATTGTTGGACAACCGAATGCCCAACTTCGCTGTTGGCGGTTTTGTCTAGCATACTGACGGTAGTCAAGTAATCGTCCAACAAAGCCGAATGTAGCGGCGTGTTACGAGCGTATAAAGAGGAAGTTCAGGTGAATGTGATTTGTGAATTACAAACACAGGTTACACGACCGAACACTTCCTGGATTCCGTATAAAAGTGATAATGCGCTCAGGCACACAACAAGCTATTAGGTATGAAACCCCAATATGGAAATATAAAGATCAGCAAAATAAAATTCAGGCAAGCGGCTATAATACAATCAAACAAATTGGTAATTAAGAATCAGAAGAACAAAATTACAGCGCTCAACCTATAAAAAATCGAATAGTTCAAATAGGTTATCCAATGGAGGGTGTAAAACCCATATGTTATAAGTTCTCCAAAATAAGTGTCTATAAGTGACCGTTGTGCAAATATTCACATCAAAGGAGGTATCCTGAAGAATATCATATGGATAACTAGGAGGCGGATGGGGTATATCCATACAAGTAAGATTGGAGGCTTACCAGACACCAGGTTGCTCAAGCACCGAACAATCAGGAGGACCCTGAGGGTTGTAGGGGTGAAGGATTCCGTCACGCACTCCGGGAATATTCACAGATCTCACTGGAGGGGTATTCCTTACGGCTGGCTTGTAGATGTTCAAAGATGTCCTGCTGATGTGGTGTAGGTCCGGTTCTCCAATGATACTCAAGGGGTAGTACGTCACACACTCCAAACCGATTTATGTAGGTCTTGCTTGTAAGACAGATGGATCACCATCAACCCTTGGTGATGGTGGATGTGAAATATATCAATCCAAATGGCTCCGAGAGGGTGTATGGCCGGGAGAGATAAGAGAAACTCCAAATAGTGTGAAACCTCTTAGGATGTGAGGTATATTTATTAAAAATCCATAGTAAAAGTAATAACACAAAAAGCAGCACTTCAGAGAGGTAGACTCCCGACGCGTTTCGTATCCTAATACGTCATCTGGGGTTTTACACCCTCCATTGGATAACCTATTTGAACTATTCGATTTTTTATAGGTTGAGCACTGTAATTTTGTTCTTCTACTTCCTGGATTCCGAGCATGCGTGTTTGCACTTCCAACTTTTTGTTTGCCCACTTCTGTACACACGAGCCAACAATCGGCCAACGCTTTGTTGGCCAACAAAAGTTTTCTAGTCTTGTCAGCCAACTTCTGTTGCACAATAATTGGAAATCGGCTGTCGAATTGTACGTGCTAACGGTCAGATAACCGGTCAAAAGGCTGTTGGGCAACCGTTGTTGGCTCATAATCGGGTCTTAAGTAGAGTTGAGCGAACACCTGGAAGTTCGGGTTCTGCTGGTCCGTCCGAACTTCGGGACAAAGTCCGGGTCCGGGTCCGGACGGAACCCGAACGATCGCACGCCCAAGCAACAGGCACGCTAGCAAGCCCAAGGCAGGCCTGGGCCTGGGCCTGAAACAGGGCTTCAAGCCTGCCTGGTCGTCTTGGGCTTGAAGGTCCACAAGCGAGTTGAGATGAATTCTGGGCTAATACTCGGTTGTTGCCAACGGGTTGTCGGAAAACTGGCCAATAGACTGGCAATCGTGCATGTTAAGCTGTCGGCTAAAGGTTAATAACACGTTGTCTTCAACCGACTGTTCTGATCTTTTGAAAACAACCGGTTGTTTCGCAACCGGCTAACAACCGAGCACACATGTCTTCACCCGTTTGTTTTTCAACCTTCACGTTTGTGCGTACGAGCCTTAGGTCCTTCATCTTCTTGTTTTAATGTCA
>BLSH010263575.1:175175-188575 GCA_018402905.1 Glandirana rugosa
GCGCACGAGTGACACAGACCCCTCCCGGTCCCTCGCCCACGCCGCCTAAGATAGAGGCGGCCGGTGGGCGCTACGGGGGGGGGGGCTCACTTTCTTGCCTCCAGGCACATTCATTTGTGCCTGGAGGCAAGACACACTCCCCCTTCCCGACACTAGTGTCGGAAGGAGATGCACCTTTGACACTAGTTTTTTTATTTTTTACTAGTAATGGCGGCGATCTGCGATTTTTAGCGGTACTGCTATATTTCAGCGGACATGTCGGAACATTTTGACACTTTTTTGGGACCATTGGCATTTATACAGCGATCAGTGCTATAAAAATGCACTGATTACTGTGTAAATGCCATTGGCAGTGAAGGGGTTAACCTGCAGGGGGCGCTCTAAGGGTTAACAGTGTTCCCTGGGCGTGTTCTAACTGTGGGGGGACTGCCCTAGCTATGGAAGGGAAGTGATCACAGTTTCCACGTAGAGGAAGGCTGTGATCACAGCCCTTCCCCCTCACACAGAACGGAGGTCCGTGTTTACTTACACGGACCTCCGTTCTTTCACTCGGGGGGGGGGGCATCGCGGGTGGCCGGCGGAGATAGAATCCGCCGCACCCGCTCCCTGGCCCTCCCCAGACACAGTGAGCACGCGGGTGCGCCTCCGGCGGTGTGCGCATGCTCACTGGGCGCGATCTCGCAGCCGCCGTCATATGACGCCGATTTGCGCAGGAGCGCCACACTGTCGCCGTCAATTGCCGATCAGCGGTCGGCAAGCGGTTAAACTTGGGATAGGTTAGAACTGCTATCCCACTTGGGGAGATTCACCCTATCTATTTGTACTGGTAAACATTGGCATCAAGATAAAAAAAAAGAGATGGTAATGTAGCACCCCCATAGTATAGGTGCTTTTGGTTTTTTAGACTTTTGGTAGGAGAGGAAAACTCGAGTCAGGCCAGACTGTAGGCATACCTTCCAACTGTCCCTGATTTTGAGGGACTGTCCCTCATTTGGAACAAAGTCCCTCTGTTCCTCATTCCTCCTCATTTGTCCCTCATTTTGGTCTGATCTATATAGTTGTATATAAAATGCACTATTTATCTTTCAAAAAGTGTTTCCCAGTGCTAAATATTCCACCCAATTACTAAATTGCTGCATTTGTAAACTTCAAAAGCCAATATAAAGTAATAGTAGTGGTAAAAATAAAGCACTTGTGGGTTTAACTAATCATTTTTGTGTATAATTCTCCTTTAAGGGGGCGTGGCAGGGGGTGTGTCCTATGCCTACATACATTTGCTAATAGATGTCCCGCGTTCCCATCTCAAAAAGTTGGGAGGTATGCTGTAGGTGCAGGCCTGAATGTTTTGATCTGGGCTGGGAGTGGCTCAGGGGAGGGGCTGGAGATGGAGGGAAGGGACACTGCTTTCAGATTTCCTCCCCTTGAGCTGAGAAAGCTCTAGAAGTGGGATGGAGGAGAAGGTGTCAATTCCTGATGTATGACAAGGAGCCCTGACCAATCCAGCAGCTGGATTGGCAGAGGGCAGGGGTCAGGAGAGTTCGGGTGGAAGAGTGAGGATGTAGTCAGAAGCTGCGGAGCAGACGTCGCCCGGGAGGGGATCCCCCTGTCTGGGGGGGGGGGTTAACCTGAGGCCTGGGGCTTGGGTGCAGCCAGGAAGGGGAGTCAGCTCCTGGAGTGGCACAGGAGAAGCAGAATAACAGCTGAGGTCTACACGGAAGGAGACTCTTTAAAGAATTCACAATATAGTCAGTGAGTGGCGGCCCCTGGGAGTTGGATGAGAAGGCTGGGACAGTCTGGGAGTATAGAGAGCAGTCTGTGGAAGCCGGTAGGAGCCAACCAAGGGGAAGGAGAGCCATTAGACCGAAGAACAGAGCGGATGGGTCTGGAAGATGGATGGGCTGGGAGTTGTAGTTCATCCAAAGGCCAGGCTAGCACCAATGTACTTTGCTACACTAAAGAGGTTGCATGGTTTCAGTGAAGGAAACCTGCAACTATTACCCACAAAGGGTGGAACTGAAGCTTTGCCCGGGGCTGCAGCAGGCCTCACCGTGTGCTAGCTGTGGTGAAGAGGAAGTGTTATGGAGGTCTTATAAAGGTCCCTTAGAACCAGGAGAACTGGTTGTACCGGTCATGCTGGAGAGAAGTAAAGGAGAAGTGTAATGGTCAGCAAGTAGTGTGCTGGAGTAAAAGTGTATATACTGGAGGTGTATATAGTAGGTCCCATGTTCAATTATTGGGCATCCCACAGTCATCACTATCCAAGTTCAAACCCCTAAATAAAACAACAAAAACAAAGTACAGGCCTGTTCAGTGACTTTGGATGTATGGAATTCGTGATTGAGGGCATCGGGCAGGTGGACCACAACTATCAGCCACTCTTAAGGGAGCACATGGCTACAGTAAAGCCAAATGTTTACAGTAGTCACTAGATCAGATTGTGCTGACTGCTAGTGGCAATTCACTGTAACCAGGGCTTTTTTTCTCAGAAAATAGGTGCAGGAACTTGCCCTCCCTGCCCAAAACCCTGCCCCAACCCCACCCAAACCCCACCCCTAACAACCACACCCAAACACCACCCCCCCAACCACACCCAAACCCCAACCCCCCAACCACACCTAAACCCCACCCCCAGACACGCCTGCCTTAGAGGAGAGAAGTACAAATAATTTTAATAAGTGAAGGCTTAGACCTGCGCATTACACATGGTTCAGGAATATGTAACACACAAGTACAGGACTCAGGACTTCATAACATACAGGGCTCAGGAGTGTGCATTTTGCAGTTGAGCAGTTGTGAGCAATGAATATCACACATGGCACAGAAAAAAAAAAATCAGCAAACAGTATAGTACTTACGAATGCGGAGCGTCCCTTGTTCTCAGACATATGGAGCATATAGCCCTGTGTACAGAGTGCAGGGGTCAGGAATATGTAACATAGAGTCCATCACACAGAGAGCAATTGTAAAGCATATGTAATATGCAGTCCAGGGCCGTCTTTAAGGCAGGGCAAAAGGGGAAGCTGCCCAGGGTCCTGTCATTGTTGTGGCACCCAAATAAGCTGCCTCATACTTGCAAACTATCCTGGTGACTCACCTGCAGACCATAGGTTTACATGTAAATAACCGGCATTGATATGTAAATAGCGGCAGCATTCATATGTAAATAGTGGCGACCAGCTGCACTGATATGTAAACAAAGGTGGCATTCATATGTATATCATGCACCCCTGAGGTCATATTCACCATCACATATTCTGAATGCTGCCCACTGGGGAGACAAAGGCATGAGTGAAAGTCCACAGCACATGTCAGCAGATGCGTTAATAATTGATGGCACTGCTGTGTATCTGCTAAAGGGAAGCACATTTCTGTGGTGCCAGGAAAGCAACTTTGCGCTCCCCAGTCCATGGTGTGCAGGCAGTGAGGAGATGATGTGCTGTAAACTCTAGCAACCAATCTGTGGGCAATAATTATGTGCAGTAACCTCTAGCAACCAATCAGTGAGCAGTATTGATGATCTCTAGCAACCAAACAAGCAGAAGTCATGTGCTGTAACCTCTAGCAACTAATCAGTGAGCCGTAATGTGTGCTGTTTCAGTAAACTGATTTTGAGTCTAGTTGCTATTTATTGTATGTCTCAGAGCAGGTGGAGAGTGAAATTGCATGAGGGGGGCCCAAGGAAATATTTGCCCAGGGTCCAATCAATATTAAAGACGGCCCTGATGCAGTCCAGCATACAGAGTGCAGGGCTAAGGAGTATGTAACACAAAACCCATTGTACAGAGTACAGCATTCAGGAGTACCATCCAGAGGCCTTTAACCACTTGCCGACCGCCAACCGCAGGTTGACGGCGACAAAGTGGTTCGATATCGCAAACCGCCATCATACGACGGCGGCTGCGAGATCACGCACTGTGAGCGCTCGCGCCGCCGGAGGCGCGCACGCACGCTCACTGTGTCCGGGGGGGGCCAGGGAGCGTGTGCCGCGGACGCGATCTCCGCCGGCTACCCGCGATGGCCCCCCCGCACTGAAAGAACAGAGGTCCGTGTAAGTAAACATTTTTTACTTAAAGTGCCTAGCATAGTCCAGAAGAACCCACCCCGGGGTAGCCCATTGATGTGACCCTTGCTTGGTGCCCAATGAGGAGGGAAACATAGAGAATGAGACAACCATCCTTTCACCCTACCCCCCCCCCCACCACCACCACACTTAGATGTGGTGGTTGCATTAGGTTTATTTGCTCTTTTTTCACTTTGTGCATCTCGGGCCTCACCAACAGATGTGTTCCAGGATCATTATATTACTGTCAAAATGGAGTAGGATGGCCTGGCACAAGAACGACAATGTCTGCATAAAACACTGCAGTTGTCAGCAGGTAAGCCAACTCTTCCCATTCGTCTTGTAAGCTCCACCCCAAGCAGACATTTAGATAGTCTAGAGGGTGACCCACCCCCATGAAACACCTAGCAGGACTTAACTAAGTAGAGGTTTAATACCTGCCTACATGCTGGAAAAGCTGCTAACATTGTTTGAGATTTCAGTTCAGTGCCCTAAAAGTTACAAATACACTAGATCTCTGGAAGGATCAGTATGAATTTCCTGGATTACTTTACTGGTTAAGTTAATGTCAGAATTCATGTTTTAGGTTTCCAAGGTGATGCCCTCTTAGGGGGTAGGTCTAAGATGCCCTGCACTCACAGTATGTTCTCAATATTCTGGGTTGGGGAACAATAGGCATCATTGAACTCAGAAAACTGAGGGCAGCTTGGGGAGGAGAAGAGGTACTGTAGCAAATTGCTCTAGATTGAAGGTCTTTTTTTAATTATGGGGGGTACTTATATCCTGGGGACCATATTAAAAAATAGCCCAAAGTTGGGTTTTAATCTTGTTTTTCAGCAGGCATTTTTAAATATTTTTTCGAACAACAAAGTCCCTCATTGTCTTTTTTCAGATTTCGTATCCCAGAAAGGAATGTAACTGAAATCCAGCCCTTTTACATAAGATATGATTTGAAAAAAATTTGGAATTATGCCAATAAAATGCACAGTGCAATATTTAGGCAAATAGGTCATCATGTTCAAGAAGGATAGCTATGTGTCAAATCAATTTAAAATGTTTTAGAAGTACTTCAGTTGCAGTAGGAGATCAAGTGGTGTTCCTCCATTGGGCACAGCATAAGTGTAAATTAACTGGCTTGGGATGAAAGAAGTGACACATACTGGCTCATCTTCATGAGCCATTGACATGTACAATTATTGCTGGAACAATTCCAGGGAGTGTAATATATTAGAAGTTGCAGAAATAGACTGCGGCAAAACTTAATAAACGAGTATATCTGATAAATGCAGAAAAGTAGAGTAACTGGAAAAAACATCATTCAGTGAATAAAAAACCCCAAAAAGACGGTCCATTTCCAAATGGATTGGGTGACAATATGTTTATGAGGTTATAGGTTATAGAATATAACCATTCGATTATAATGGGGTAGATAGGTCAGACAGGGGTCAGCTCCTATTGGTGGGTGGAATGGGGAAAGATGGGGGGAGCGCTATGGAAGATGATATGAAGGTTCCCATGTTACAATCAACCATTGGAAATGGTACTGTTTGTACTAAAATTAAAAATATGCAAGATACATGTGTAAAATGTGACAGTGAATTCAAGTGTTTGTTCACCAATGCCGGGAGTCTGCCAAGCAAAATAGGTGAGTTGGAAGCTCTGGTGCATGAAGAGAATTATGATTTGATTGGTATAGCTGCATCTTGGCTTCATTCTTCACATGACTGGGCTATTAATATTCCTGGCTATGCTCTCTTTCGGAAAGACAGGGTAAAACAGATGGGTGGGGATGTCTGTCTCTATGTGAGAAGTGATCCCAAGCGAGTGTGAATAAGGACCTAGTTGATGGAGAGTGTGATGAGTCTGAAGCATTATGGGTAGATCTGCATATGGGTGTGGCCACTACAAAGGTTATCATTGGAGTTTGTTATAGACCTCCCAGTGTTAAAGAGGAGGTGGAGACTCTGCTCCTTGCACAGATGGAAAGAGCTGCAAGGGCCGGCACAGTGATAATAATGGGGGATTTTAACTACCCGGAAATTGACTGGAGTAATGGCACTGCTGGGACAGTTAAAGGGCAAACATTTATAATCCTATTACAGGACAATGTTATGGTCCAGTTTATTGAAGCCCCAAATAGGAATGACGCTTTGCTGAACCTGGTAATCTCAAACCATGCAGAGTTTATTACCATTATTCATATAAAAGAACATCTGGGTAACAGTGACCATAACATGATTTCATTTAATGTAAGCTGCAAGCAACAAACACATACGGGAAAGATAAAAACACTACTAACTACTCATTTTAAGAGAGCAAATTTTACAAAGATGAGGGCTGCTCTCCAGGACTTAGACTGGGAGGGAATATTGGCATTGATGAACATAGAACAGAAATGGGAATTTTTTTAAAAAACGGTATGAGAACTCACTGTAAAGTATATTCGCATGGGCAATAAGTTTAAAAGGCTAAAGATAAAACCTATGTGGCTCACGGCTAAAGTTAAAAAAGTTTTAAATGACAACCAAAGAGCATTTAAAAAATATAAAAATGAGCAAACACTATCTTCTTTTAAATGTTACAAAGAATATAACAGAATATGTAAAAAGGAAATAAAGCACACAAAAATTCAAAATGAACGACAGATTGCAAAAGATATTAGGACAAACCCCAAAAAATTCTTCAAATATATTAATAGTAAAAAGGTCAGGTCTGAGCATGTAGGCCCTTTACCATATAATCTAGAGTGCGTGACTGGGGACAAAGAGAAGGCAAACTTATTAAATACTTTCTTCAGCTCTGTGTATACAAAGGAACATGGGGGAGCTCATGTCCATGATGGGGGTGGTAGTGGCACAGCCACAAATGATCCACAATGGCTCAAAAGTGAAATGGTCCAGAAGTATTTACAGGATAAAGGGAGATAAAGTACCTGGACCAGATGGCCTTCATCCACTGATCCTAAAGGCATTGAGCTCTGTAATTTCAAAGCCATTGTATCAAATTTTTAGGGACTCCTTGATGACTGGAATAGTACCACTGGATTGGCGTAGGGCCAAGGTGGTGCCCATATTTAAAAAGGGATCAAAGTCTTTACCAAGCAACTATAGACCTGTTCGTTTAACTTCTATAGTTGGAAAGATACTGGAGAGTTTATCAAAAGACCACATAGATGAGTTCTTGTTGAAAAAAAATGTTTTAAGCAACAGACAGCATGGATTCATGAAAGACAGAAGTTGTCAAACAAACCTAATTTCTTTTTATGAGGAGGTAAGTAAAACCTTGGACAGAGGGGTGGCTGTGGATGTGGTATACTTGGATTTTGCAAAAGCGTTTGACACCGTTCCCCACACGCGGCTAATGTGTAAGGTAAAGTCTACAGACTTGGAAAGATCAGTTTGTAAATGGATAGAAAACTGGCTTAAAGACCGAATTCAGAGAGTAGTGGTTAATGATTCTTACTCTGAATGGTCTAAGGTTATCAGTGGTGTACCCCAAGGTTCAGTGTTGGGACCCTTACTTTTCAATATATTTATAAATGATATCGGGTCTGGGATTAAAAGTACCATTTCAGTGTTTGCAGATGACACCAAGCTATGCAGTGGAATAACGTCCTTACAGAATGTCTCCAACTTACAAGCAAACCTCATTGCACTGTCTAATTGGGCGACTGTGTGGCAAATGAGGTTTAATGTTGATAAATGTAAAGTTATGCATTTGGGGGCTAAGAATCTGCATGCATCATACATACTAGGGAGAGTACAACTGGGGGAATCCATAGCGGAGAAGGATCGAGGGTTTTGGTAGATCATAAGTGTAATAATGGCATGTAATGCCAAGCTGCAGTTTGCAAAGCAAGCAAAATCCTTTCTTGTATTAAGAGAGGTATGGACTCCAGAAATAGAAACATCATTTTGCCCCCCTGTACAAATCATTAGTAAGATCTCATCTGGAATATGCAGTTCAGTTTTGGGCACCAGTTCTCAAAAAGGATATCGGGGAACTGGAGAAAGTGCAGAGAAGGGCAACCAAACTAATAAGAGGCATGGAGGAGCTCAGCTATGAGGAAAGATTGGAGGAACTGAATTTATTCTCTCTTGAGAAGAGGACATTAGGGGGGGATATGATCAACATGTACAAATACATAAGTGGTTTTGAAAAAAAAAATACATAAGTGGTCCATATAGTGAACTTGGTGAGTTATTTACTTTAAGGTCATCACAAAGGACAAGGGGGCACTCTTTATGTCTAGAGGAAAAAAGATGTCATCTCCAAATACGGAAAGGTTTCTTCACAGTTAGAGCTGAGAAAATGTGGAATAGACTCCCCCCAGAGGTCGTTTTGGCCAGCACGGTAGATTGCTTTAAAAAAATGGCCTGGATTCTTTCCTTAATGTAAATAATATAAATGGGTACTAATATTTTTAGGTAAAGTTGATCCAGGGTGAATCCGATTGCCTCTCGGGAGATCAGGAAGGAATTTTTTTTCCCCCGCTATAGCAAATTGGAACATGCTTTGCTGGGGTTTTTTGCCTTCCTCTGGATCAACTGTGGGTGAAGGATTGTATATGGGATTGTATGGTTATATATAATTTTTCTATTTTTTTTATTTTTTTGGGGTTGGAATAGATGGACTTGTGTCTTTTTTCCCAAGCATCTGGACCTGAATCTGGGTCCGGGCCCGGATTCTCCTCTCACCAAGGAACCCACGAAAATCACAAATGAACTATTATCAATTTATCTTCCCGGTCTCTGTCTTCTGACGAGAAAAGGGTTTTGGAGTTAGGGCTTACTTTTTGCCCTGAAACTAATGTAGAAAAATTTACCCTAATCAAAGATCTACATCTCTTTGCCAGGAATCTTTTATATAGGGTAATTAAGACAAATCCTCGGCCGCAACTCATAATACTGTGAGTCACACACCCAGTTTCCTCTCTTCAGGAGATTCATACTCTGGGTGATTTGATGGACCTTTGGGAGGAGAGTAACACCGACTCTGAGGATCACACGAACAGCCTGGCCTCGGCCTCGGCTGCCCCTGTCTCCGACTTGGTGTCCCCCCCATCTTATTTAAACCTAAATATCGTGCCTTTCCCATGTTGAATCAGAACCCAAATATTTGGGCTTTTGTTCAACAAACCACTGCTCAAATTGAAAAACTGTCTCTCACTAAAAGGGACCTTCTAATCTCTCACAATCACAAACCAAGGCTCTTAAAACTTTACAACCAGATTCCAGTCTGATGATTAAACCAGCAGACAAGGTTGGGAACCTTGTTGTTATGGATAGATAATTTTATGAACAAATGTGTATCAGGATACTCACGAATAGGGAGTGGTATAGATCCATCTCACAACTAGTAATTGATGGTTACTATCAGGAATACAGAAACATCATTGCTGCAGCCTCTCGATCCGGAGTCATAAGCAAGGATGTTTTTGACTTCCTTAACATCAAGTAACCCAACATTCCCCCAATGTATGCTCTGCCCAAAGTCCACAAAAAAATGGCGAAACATGTTGGGACATCTTCTCTCTGTACAAATGTAAACTTTCTGTATCATGCTGTTACAGTTTACCCCAGCATGTACCACCTCACTGTGTGTGATGTCCTCTATTTTAAACGATTACTATTAAATATGGTTGATTTTATTTTGGTTGTTTTTCTTTTTATGCTAACACCGCAAAAATTCCCATAACTCTTATAGACCTTGTTGGTCTATTGTCCTCTACATATAAAAGACAAAGTATTGGACAATGAGGGCAAACATAAGCCCACATATATATAAAATATACATGAATATCGAGAACCATTAAACGTGTTAGACCATGAGCCACACAGAATTTGCCTACATGTTTCATGGCACAGGCCACCTCTTCAGGGCTTGAAAATCCGTGTCTGGTTCAGAAATATCTGACATATACAAACAAAACACAATTAGTAATTGTATAATACATACATAAATAGATATATACAATAGATATGTACATGCATTGCCCTATCCCATGGTAAGAAGAGGAGGGGGAGGGGAGAAAAAAAAATAATAAGACTACTAAAAATAAATAATAAAGATGAAACTTGCCCCAAATGTAAAACCCAGACGGGGGATTTGATACACATGCTCTGGAGATGTCCCAAGCTACACAGGTACTGGGAAGGGGTGCTGAGGGTGATAGATTCAACGTTTCAGGTGACATTGCAAAGAGACCCGGTGCAGTGTATATTGGGATATACCGAGCAAAGTATGGGAGGAAAACAACTGCGTCTAGCGGTCATGAGATGCTTGTATCTGGCGAGGAAAGAGATTGCGAGAAATTGGATAAAACCAAGGTCACCTACAGTAGAGGAATGGATACAGACGGTAAATTATGCAATAATAAGGGAAAAATAGCCTATACAAAGAAGGGAAAAAGGGATCATTTTGATAAGATATGGAAAAAGTGGTTGAACTCCCCAGGACTGGTACCCAAATATATTGAAATATAGAACTCTTATTAAGAGAAAGAAAGGAAAAAGATAAAGGAAAAAGTAGAGGAAAGAACTTTTGTAATTGCTTCATACCTTCGTTTGATAAAGAAATATAGGGGGAAGGGAGGGAGGGGGGATGGAGGGGAGGGAGGAGGGGGGGAGAGTAAAAGAGTCCTTATTGCAATGTAGGTTGGGAATTGAATATTTGAAGGTATATGTGATTAATGGTTATACAATTCCCTTTTTTTTTATTTTTTTTTTATTTGTATCTGTATTTGTAAAAGAAATGGAAAAATTAATAAAAATCATGTGAATGAAAAAAAATAAATAATGAATGAAAAACCTCTAAATAAGTGCATCAGGTGTGTTTGAGCTAAGGTGACACTTCAATCAACAATTTCACAAGCTGATAACAAGTATTATTGGAGGGCCGAATAGGACCAGACATCACAAATGGTATCTGCTCAATGTTAAAAAGGAAAGAAACAAAGAAAAATAAGGATAAATAGGGGACCAATATAAAATACTATATGGTCAATGCTAAAAAACCCAAACCTTAATAGGTAGCCCACTATATTGGGGGTATAAAGGGGAATGGGGCTGCACTGATAAAAAAAAGGCCACAAAACTTGCCTGAGTAAACAAGGAGTGTTTAATCACTGATGACAGTGCTCAGGTAGTATCCCGAGATGTATATGATGCATCCATCAATCCAAAAAGTGGAGGGGAGTACTGGCGAGCGTGCCAAAAGCCTCAAGAGGAAGCTGACCGCAATGGCCGCCACAACGAGGGTACAGGTCCGGGTGAAAAAGGAAGTGACGCCAATCTCTGCCATAGGGCGGAAATGGCGTCAAGACGTATCGCATCAAAATGTCCTCCAAAACCAGAAGTGTGCGCGATCGTGACCACATAGGTAGAAATGCCTGCACCGGATCTGTGCCACACCAGGACCAAAAGGTCAAAGAGTGCCCACTGCCAAAAAAGCCATGCCGGGGACTGCAGGCACCCCATACCTCCAAACTGAATAGGACACGGCATCCGGTCCCACAGGGAAACCCGGAAGCCATCCCACAGGCTAATGACAAACCACACACCAGGCAAAGACCATTAACAGATATATATTCAGGGGGGCCAAGGAACGTAGAATCCAACAATAAGGGGTCACTGCATCCCAATCTCACTATAGGCAAAATAACCACCATATTCCACAAAAATAAAGAATACATTGATAAATTGTTAGGCAAGCCAACAAACAAAGGCCAAAGTAGACCTAGCACAAACACATAGAAGGCAAAAAAAAATTAATATCTCCCTTCTATGCCAAAGGTGTACAGTCTATAGCTGCATGATAACATATCCCAGATGTTATTGTCAGCAAGAGACACAGAAGGGGAGCAAAAAATGTAGAGAGTGAGATGTCAGTCCTCAAGGAAAGGAGCATAGATCACATATCCGTTCAAGCAAGGGGGTCTATGAGGTTCCTGCAGACCATTATTTGAGGTTTCTTGAAGGAAATAGAGTGATCATACAAGTTAGGAAAGCTTGTTCCTTTTCCCTCCACTCTACATAAGCTAATATTGATTAGTCTCTCAAGCTTATTATTCATGTTTGGGAACCCACCAGCAGATACAGGTGCCTGAGAGTGCACTACACAGGACATGGTTGCACTGAAGCATGCTGAGTTCACCCCCTTCCTCACTCCACTACTGGTCTGCTGGTCATACTGGGCTATAAACAAGTGTTCCCTGGCACACTCACATCATCAACTGTGCCAACCAGACCTCAGTGATCCTGGCATCTGTGCTCAGTCATCTATAGAGAGCTCTGTGCTCAGGCAAGGTTTGTGCCCAACTAAAGCAAACCATGACTTGACCACCTCTTCCATGTTGGGGCCTCTTGAAGGAAATATCGATAACACAAGTTAGGAAAGCTCATGCCACTACATAAACGAAATGTGACTGGTCTCTTAAGCCTATCATTCATGTAGGAGCCCACCAGCAGATTGAGGTGCATGAAAAGGTTAGATCAAGCTACATTCCAGATCGCCCACTATAGTCCACAGATGCCTTACCTTTAGAAGCTATCTGTACAGAGTAAAATACAGTATATTGACTGCCATTGCCAACCTCCTTCTGAAAATGGAAATGTTTCTAGTTTCATTAGTTTATGATTCACATATCCTGAACAAACATGTAGCGCTATCCCCGCAGGAGCCACTTAAGAATATTTGGTTACTGCCTTAACCCCAAGAACAGTGCCAACCCCTCTGGCATACCTAACAGGCAGTATTAGGGCAAACACAGAAGTAGAAAGAGCACAACCTGTAATAGATCATAAGTAGAGTTGAGCGAACTTCTAGAAGTCCGGGTTCTGCTGGTTCGGCCGAACTTCGGGACAAAGTCCGGGTTCGGGTCCGGACAGAACCCGAACTTTGTCCCGGACCCCGAACCCCATTGAAATCAATGGGGACACGGACTTTTAGGCACAAAAAATGCTGTAAAATAGTCCTGGAAGGTCCTAGAGGTCTGCAAAAGGAAGGAAATGTGGGTAAGGGTGGGACAAGTGACCTACAAAGAAATGGGGACAGGGAAATAACTTTAAATATTTAAAAAAAAAATAAAAACTTAAAAAATGCAAAAATGGAGATCATCTTCAAAATGGGTCTGAAAAGTATTAATTAACATTAGAGGCGATAGAACTGTTCTAAAATCATCTTCAAACTGTGTCAAAAAAGTATAAATAAGCCGGGAGTACCCATATCACTGTTCTGCAAAATGTGTGTGTCACTTTAAATGAAACCGGGAATCAGTGCACATCTCTTCTGCACAATTATTTCAAGTCTGTGTGTCACTTTAAATCAAACCGTCAATCAT
>BLSH010263575.1:193136-205297 GCA_018402905.1 Glandirana rugosa
CATAAATTGGTGTAACACAAAGAAACGTAAAAAAACGAAATAACTGACTTTAGGAATCTAACGTATTAACGTGACCAATGATCATCTCAACTCGCTTGGGCCTGACATTTCAAGCCCAGGCATGGCTTGAAACCCCACAGGCCCTGGGCCTGGGCCTGAAAAGTTTTTTTCAGGCCCAAGCCCAGGCCCCCAAGACCATTAAAATTACTTTTTAGAATTTTTACGACATTTTTTCGGGTCCTTCCAGGATCTCCAGACGTTTCCCTTCCTTTACAGCATTTTTAAGATTTTTCATTAAAATTACCAGAACCCCCGGACCCGAACCCGGACTTTTTTTGAAAAGTCCGGGTCCGGGTCCCGGACACCCCAAAGTTCGGTACGGACCCGAACTTTACAGTCCGGGTTCGCTCAACTCTACTAGTAACCAGTGCAATTATGCAATCTAAGGATTTCAGTCAATAAAGCAAAAAAATGCAAAGAAACACAATGTGGTTAAATACCCTGTTTAGGTCATTGAAACCTATGCGAACAGGCAACAGAAATGTAGGGGGCCGGCACTTTATTGATTGTATCAGACCACACCTTTCTGTATCCTCACCCCACAGGCACTTAATATCTAAGCAACTGCCAAAACATTCAACAAACTGTTGTATTTATAAAAAAAAAAAGCAGATCGCTTAAGTTAAACAACACTAGTCCCTGGTGAAGATTGAGCCCTGGTTCACACCAGTGCGCTCAGCAATATCGCATATGATTCGCACAGCACTGCAGTGCAAATCATATGTGATGTCCATGCAATGCGATTTCAGCCATACAGATTGTATGGCTGATATCACATCACATTCGGACCAAACTGGCACAGGACCCTTTTTTCAGTCAACAGCAGAATCGGATCACGTGGGTGTTCATACCCATGCAATCCGATTCCTGTGGGAGTTTGCAGTTCGTACTACGATATGCGAGCTGAAAAGGGAGTGTCATTAACAATGTATTGACACCGCCCTTCAGTTCATATAGGGCAGTGTAAACTGCCGTGTGAGTCGGGTGCGAGTGGATTCGCAGGGTTCCTGCATCGCAACTATGTGGATAAAAGGGGTTAAAGGTAACTCCGTAGAATCCGGCAGGCACTCAAAGAATGGTAGGTTAAACAATCCTGGATGGAAGAACAGAGCAAATTTAGATGGTATGGGGTTAATCAATAGAGGATGCAAACGTTTCCTGTATAATCTAAGCACAAGTGATCACTATGTTTGCTTGTTTACTGGTATTGTATCCTGTATGACTACACATGCTAGAGATGTGAGCAAAGCACAGGTGTCTGTATACAGTGTCTATGGATTTAAATGAACTTGCATCCTGTGGCACTACAGGTACCAGAGGTGTGAACAAAGACAATAGTGTCTGTATACAGTGTCTATGGGCATATCTCTAGTGTGGGCATCTGAAGCCACAGTGTCCTTCTTCCTGGATTCTGTGCATGCTGACTATCCAGCATGCACCTGCCAATCTCGCGCATGTGCAGTGCGATGCAATCTTGGTCAGCTTGGCATGGCACGGCTCCAGTAACATTTAACATTGGCTTCTATGGGAAATCTTGGTCAGCATGACATGGCACTGGACCAGTCCGCCCTACCTGCTCCCTGGCCCCCCCCCGGACACAGTGAGCACGCGCGCGTGCCCACAATGCTAGTTATCGCGGCCGCCGTCAGGTGATGCCGTTTCGCGATTACGAGCCATCTTGCCACCGTCACGCTGCGGCAGGCGGTCGACAAGTGGTTAAATGCCTTTATAGGTTACCACTTTAGATTTACAGAGGAAGACTACTGCTAGAATTACTACCCTCGATCTGAGGTGATACCTCACATGCATGGTGCAGTTGCTGTTTACATATGACACGAGAGCAGCGCTTGCTGTTTACCTTTGCGCGCGAGCACTGGGGGAGAATGGTGCATTTTTTTAAAATTTTTATTTTGCTTTTTATTTTATTTTTACCCTGTCCCTTTCATTTTTTTTACCATTTTCATCGTTATCACAGGGAATTTAAATATCCCCTATGATAAAAATAGGTAATGTTTTTTTTTTAAATTTTGGATCTATTAGACTCTAGATCTCTCCTCAGCCCTTAAAACATCTGACCACACCAAGATGCTTTCCCAATTTCCCAATGGCACTGTTTATATACGGCAAAACTGAAGTCATGAAATGCTCGTAGCTTCCGGTTTCTTATGCCATAGAGATGATTGGAGCCATTCTAGTCTTCGATGAGCTCTATGGTCAGCTGGCAGAACCACCGGCTGCATTCTCGCGTTCCCTGGTGGGAAAGGAGAGCCTGAGAAAACCATGGAAGATGGTGGGAAGGGGGGGAGGCCTTTCCCTCCCACTACTTGTGAATGCATTCTAGTGGCTAATTAGCTACTAGGTCACTGGTCCTTGTTGGGCATATGTTGTAATGTTTTTCTTTTTCATGCAGCTTGTTGGTTAAATAAAAAAGAAAGAATCAATCAATCGGTGGGTACGCCCACCATTAGAAAACCGCCCTGCATCCACCCACTTCTAATGATGGGCATAGTACCGTTCTAAAGCTATATGCTGGAGCATAGGGACAACCGCACCTATGTCCACCCCCTGCCCCTATGCTCTGGCATATATGCTTTTTTAAGTGTGGTGGTGAAATCACCTCCTACAGTGCTGGAGTCTCTAATTTACATATCATGGGAGCAAACACTGTTGCTGTCAAGATAAATAAATCAGTGCAGTAGCTGAATGGCATACCTGAAAAGAAAATAATGATTAAAGCATTTGATAGCCCCCCAAAAAATGCTGCTTCTGTCTCTTTAATGTGCAATTAACAGCATGGTGCTTTTGCTTTTTAAATTATCCCTCTGTATCCCCTAAAATATCTGATTGATATTGCCAGGTCATGACTTCCCCCCTTGAGTGCAAACTCCCCTTGTATATTGCTTATCCTGAGAGCCTGTAGTCTATGCAGGCTATTTCACTCCCAGCTCTCCTATCTCCTGTTTGCCTGTCTTCAACTTCCCCCTCCTCCCCCTCCCTCTTCCTCTCGTAGCTTCTCTTCTCTGCTCTCATAATTAACTCTAAAAGCTCCTATCCCTCTGTATTAGAAGAAGAAGTTCACCCGGTATCTGTGTTATATCAGAAATATTCTTATCTATATAGATAACACAGCACGGCTCTGTCTCTCCAGCTGACGTCAGCAGCAGTGCTCAGCCCCTCCCTCAGGACTTCTGAGCTCAGAGAGAAAAGCACAAAAACGACAATTGATCCTAGTAAAAAGGTGTGATATATATACAGAAAAGTATATAGGTTATAACACAGACACAGGGCAACTTCTTGTTCTAATACAGAGCGGATGGGAACTTTTTATAAAGTGGCTTAACAAACACTTTAACAATAAAACACAGTAAACAGTAACAGTAACGTATAAACAAAAATAACATGCCTGCAAAGAAAATATGATAAAACACAGTAACAAAACATTACAGTAACAATAGAGAGAGAGAATAGAGAGAGAACAATAGAGAGAGAAAATTACAACTATTTTTGGCTTTTTTATTTTATATTTTTTTTGTTTAACATTTTTTATTTTTTTTTGTTGTTTAAAAAAAATATTTTATCTTATTTTTTTTTGGTACACCCGTGCACCAAGAATGTGGTGGCATCTTTAAGACCCTATGAAAATATGCCCTATGCCTATGTAGTGCTGTACCCTATGTTAATGCTCCACTAGTGTATGGTAGCGTTGGAAACATTTACTGATGCAAAGACCGGGCTGGTCAGGACAGGAGGGACAATAAGTGCGGGTGTCACACCTATATCCATGTCGTCTGCAGACAGGCCTGTACTGGCCATCGGGACTACCGGGAGTTTCCCGGTGGGCCGATGGCTCAGTGGGCCGGCCTCGCCCTCACAGGGGTCCCCGTCCCCGTGATCTATCCGTCAATCACCACCAGTCAGCTGACGCCTGACGGGTAGATCGGGATTCAACTGCAGAGAAGTGCGGGAAGCGGCTGTGTATGAAGTTCTCATTCATGTCATGCTGCTCCCTGGCGGCCCCGCCCCCTCCTCTCTCCTCGTCCATTCCAATTTGCTTGTGACATCACCTGGGATGGACGAGGAGAGAGGAGGGGGCGGGGCCGCCAGGGAGCAGCGTGACATGAATGAGAACTTCATACACAGCCGCTTCCCGCGCTACTTTGCAAGAAAAAGAAAAGACTGGTAACACTTTGCCCTGATGTACCCTCATGTGCCCAATGTGCCCTGATGTACCCTTATGTGCCCTAATGTGCCCTGATGTGCCCCCATGTACCCCATGTGCCCTGATGTGCTCCATGTGCCCCATGTGCCCTAATGTGCCATGATGTGCCCTAATGTGCCTGATGTGCTCCATGTGCTCTGATGTGCCCTAATGTGCCATGATGTGCTCTGATGTGCCATGATGTGCCATGATGTGCCCTAATGTGCCATGATGTGCCATGATGTGCCCTGATGTGCCCTAATGTGCCATGATGTGCCCTAATGTGCCATGATGGGCCCTAATGTGCCATGATGTGCCTGATGTGGCCTGACATGCCCTAATGGGCCCTAATGTACCCTGATTTGCCCTGATATGCCCTAATATGTGCCTGATGTGCCATGATGTGCCTGATGTGCTCCATGTGCCCTGATGTACTGTGCCCTGATGTGCTGTGCCCTGATGTGCTGTGCCCTGATGTGTCCTGTGCCCTTTGCCCTGATGTGCACTGTACCCTGATGTGCCCTGGGCCGGTCTGGATGAAGTCCAGGGCCAAATTTTTGTCCCAGTCCAGCCCTGTGATCAGTAGATCTGTCATGTTCCCCTCTCACAGAACGGAGGACCGCCGTGTTTACATTGGCGGTTCCCCGTTCTGCAGCTCCGCAGGCGATCGCGGGTCAGGAGCGGACATCGAGTCCGCCCGACCCACGGGCACGCCCACGCAGCGTGCTGCGGCCGCGCGCGCGCCGCCGCCTGTGAGTGCGTGCCAGTAGCGTGCAAAGGGGCGGACGTCAATAGACGTCCACCCGGCAATTGAGATCCGCGCTGTAGCCGTCTTTCGGCTATATCGCGGATCTGGAGTTGTTAAGGAAGGATCCAGTCCGTCCTGACGCTTTGTATAGCACATAAACATTGAGCAGAGCCAATTAAAAAAGGTATACAGACACTTTTTTGTACCAGCGTCTGGCCTTACCAGCAATTAAGTATGACGCCAATAACTGGAAGTTGAGGTCCACTCCTCCCATATTAAGTTTGTATTCGTGGACACAGAGGGGCTTCTCCACAAAACACCAGTCACCGTAGGAATTTGGACTGTCGTATCTCTGTGAAAGAAGGTCAGAACGAAAACATTCCGGTTTTCCCTAGTGGGATGCAAAAAGGATCTGTGAGGCAGCACTCACTTTTCCAATGCTTTATTTAAGAGCCCATGCAGACAAGACGGAGCACGGCTAACACATTTCACATCCTGCTGATGGATGCTTAGTCATAGCCACATGGCTATGACTAAGCATCCGTCAGCAGGATGTGAAAAGCTTGAAGTATTTTGTGGTATTTGTGAATGAGGCTCTTTATCTTCTCAGATGGTAAAGCTGCCCATTCCTCTTGGCTTTCCAGTTCCTGGAAATCCTTGGGCTGTCTTGCATGAACTGCAGATTTGAGATCTCCCCAGAGTGCATCTTGAAACAACCACACCCCATGTTTTCAGAGAGTCCTGTATTTCACATGAAGTTATTTGTGGGTTTTTGTTTGCATCCCAAACAATTTTCCTGGCAGCTGTGGCTGAAATTTTAGTTGGTCTACCTAACCGTGGTTTGGTTTCAACAGAACCCCTCATTTTCCACTTCTTGAGAGTTTGAACACTGCTGATAGGCATTCTCAATTCCTTGGATATCTTTTTATATCCCTTTCCTGTTTTATACAGTTCAACTACCTTTTCCAGCAGATCCTTTGACAATTCTTTTGCTTTCCCCATGACTCAGAATCCAGAAACGTCAGTGCAGCACTGAATGAAAGATGCAATGGTCCGTCAGGAGTCCAGAAACTCACTGACCTTTCATGCACACACACTGATTACAAGCAAAACGATCACAGGTGAGGATGGTTACCTTTAATAGCCATTCAACCCCCTTTGTGTCAGTTTGTGTGCATGTTATCAGGCCAAAATCCCCAGGGTATGTAAACTTTTGATCAGGGTCATTTGGGTAGTTTATGTTGTCATTATGGTTTAAAAAGAGTAAACAAATTTGATTGATAATAAATGGCTTCAGCCAAACACTAACAATGAGTGAAAGAAACATTTTTAAGTTATCATTCCTATTCTCTCAAAAATGGACATAAAATCATAAATTCTGCCAGGGTATGTAAACTTATGAGCACAACTGTAGATCTGATCAGATCACAGATATTGATCCGTTCAGATACTATACTAGTAGCGGACCTATCTAATGTGTGTGTTCGTGTTAGAGTACCTGACTAATCTGACCCTGCCTGGTATTTACGCTGACCCTAAATACTGTTGTTACCCGCTGGATGATCAGGGGTTTAAAACCTTTATTAGGTAATATACGGCGGGTACCCTGACAAAATAAACAACTATCTAACTAACTAGCGTCACCCATGTACAGTGATCACTGGTGACAGGGGGCGATCAAGGAGTTAAAACTTTTATTAGGGGGGGTTAATGGGGGGTATCTATACTTACCTGGACCTACTACTAACTACCCTAAGGCGATTTATTGTCACAAGTGACAAAAGTGCAGTGATCAGTGAAAAATATGAACACTACACAGTGACATGGGGTGAAAGGGTTAACTGGGGGCAATCAGGGGTCGATCAGGGTGTATAGCCCTTATTGGGTATATGCGGTGGGCACCCTGATGCTAAAACCTAATTGAGGTCACCGCCGGGCGATCAGGGTGTTAAAACCTTTATTAGGTATAAACGTCAGGTACCCTGACAAAACAAATAACTAACCTAACTAACTGGCATCACCCGTAACACTAATACAGTGATCACTGGTGACAGGGGGCAATAAAGGGGTTAAAACCTTTATTAGGGGGCTACTACCTACCCTATGGTGATTTAGTGTCATAAGTGACACAAGAACAGTGATCAGTGAAAAATCTGATCACTGCATTAAGTGACACAGTGACAGGAGTGAAGGGGTTAACTGGGGGGGCAATTAAAGGGTTAATTGTGTATGTAATGTGTACTGGTGTTGTGCAACGCATGGTTAGATGCTCTCTCTCCCTCGCTGGAACCGAAAAGGGCTCCAGCAGGGGAGATTGCATCACTTCCTCTGCCTGTGTTTACATTACACAGGCAGAGGAGGCATTTCTTTACCAGGACAGATCAGCAGGTCCAGACCAGAAATCATTGGTCTGGGCCTGTAGATTGATTGGTTCTGAAGCAAATCCGATCGCCGCGGGTAGGGTCAGGTGACGGCGATTCGCGCAGGAGAGCCATTTGCCACTGTCAATTCACGGCGAGCGATCGGCAACTGGTTAAAAAGATAGCCCAGGTCCCTTTATGGACATTTAAATAAACATGAGGGTCACAGAAGAAATGTATCTGTTTTGACATTTAATTTTGTCAAGCTCAGGAACTATTATGATTATATTGGATAGCTTTCTGTGGATGTGGTAAGGTTTTCTGCAAGCTGCAGTTAGTAGCCTTTCAAAGTTGGGTGATGGACATACTAGCTGTGAGAATCTATCCTCAAGCAAAATTGTTCTCAAGAAAGGTAAAGTAAGGATGACATTAATAATCAGCATTAAAGTTCAACAGTCTAAAGTAAAAATAAAAAGATGATCACCCATCAGTTTTAAAGATAAAAGTAGTTCTCCTTGCAATACTCACCATATCTCCAATTCTATCCTCCACAGGCTAGGCACTAGTCATTTTCTATCCATCATGAGTCATTCAATACACTTCTAGTGAGCCTAGGCCATCAAGGAACCACCTTCTGGACAACTGTTATCCATCCGCCCTGGATACCAACCGGCAGTGGAAAAAGAAGACTAGGGGACGGGGCGTGGCCTGACGACACTGCTGAATGGTTGCCTAACTCCACAGCTCCTGTGCTAAACGGCTAAAAACGACCGATCCACGACAGACACCGGGACTTTCAACTACTCCACGTATACCTGATCTCTCCTAGCACCTCCAGGAATGTCCAAAAGAAGAAAGGACTTTAAAGCACCTAGGAAATTGACAGATTTCTTTCCTGCTCCAGGCCGCATGGGGACCCAAGATGGCGCCGCTCCCACAGCAGGAGACACAGCCACAACTCTCTACTCTCCCCAGAGGGGACTACATGGATCCTTCACTCCTCCAGGTGAATCGGGTGAGTTGTCACCCCCACCCTCTCCCACCACCTCAAGTCCGGCAAAATCTAAACTTAGAACGGAAGAGCCTGAAATCGCCCGTTCGATCGTTCCTCCGCTCGTTCTGAATGAAGCATCGTTCGGGCATTCGATCTTTCCTACGAACGAACCTATGATACCTTCGTCCCAAGCTAAGCCAGCCCTGGATGATTTATCCGTGTCTGACAAACCTGTTTCTGAACAGGTCATGAAAGATATGTTGTTATCCTTAAGACACACTCTGCACCTAGACCTTTCATCGGTACTCTCCCCCATGTTATCCACGGTACAGAAACATGAGCAACGCATCCAGACCATAGAAAAGGCGGTCGCAGAACTTCCGCGAGCTCACAACAAAATGGTGGACGCGATCACGTCACATGAAGAAGACATTCAACTGATCCACCTCAAACTAGCAGATCTAGAAGATCGCTCACGCAGAAATAATATCAAATTCCGAAATGTACCAGAATCGATCCAACAATCAGAACTGAAGACCTTCCTACAGTCTCTGATGAGGACACTCATCCCGGATCTGACGGATAGAGAACTGGAAATCGACAGAGCGCACAGATTGCCGAAACCTGCACATCTCCCCCAGTCCACCTCCAGGGACGTACTGGCCCGTATACACTTTTTCAACACCAAAGAAACAGTTATGTATGCAGCGAGGAGGAGCAATAGACTGCCAGACCCCTTTAACGCCATCCAGCTATACGCGGATCTCTCCAAAGCTACGCTGGAAAATCGACGCCAGTTAGCCACCATAACGAAAGCTCTGCTTAACCACTAGATACCTTTCAAATGGGGCTTCCCGAACAAGCTCTTGATTACTCACCTTAACAAAACCTTCGTAGCACGCACACTACAAGAAGGCCTCCGTCTCCTGCAAACGTGGCATATTCTACCACAAGACATGCCCACCGACCAGGAACGCCACAATGCCCCCATGGACACCAACAAGCTGCAACAGACGGGATGAGAAGATCCACCCTACCCGGTTGTCCCCGCACCAACTGATGCCGAAAGCCCAGGACTCCACTCAGCGGTGCCGTTTGCCTGAACTGTTTGACTTGGTCTCACCCTCCAGTTTTTGTGGGAGACCTTGCACCCCCAACTGCCCTTCTTTTTGAGCGCAGCAAGAAAACTGCGCCCTGAGACCGGGACCTCTCCCTCTCGGTCTCCCTTTTTTTACCTGGGTACCAGCACTGTTCCCACTCCACTGAAAAATAAATTTCTATTACATATCAGCCGCCTGCAACACTAACAGGCTGCACGATGCCAATTAAAATCCTTTCTCTGAATGTCAGAGGTCTCAACTCAACTCCGTACAAAAGATCCTTACTAGCCAAAGAAGCGAACAAAGTAAAGGCCGATATCATCATGGCCCAGGAGACCCACTTCTCTGTCCAAAAGACCCCCCAATTTACATTGGCAAACTACAAACAAATCTTTCTGGCTTCTGGAAATAAAAAGAAGAAAGGAGTTCTCATAGCTATCAGAGACTCCCTGACCATCTCAGTGCAACAATCTACGTTGGACCCCGCTGGAAGATACATTATCCTCTCATGTATATTGAACAATACCTCCTTTACCATTGTGAACATATACGGACCGAATAAACACCCCCTCCGGTTCTTCAAAAAACTTTGCCGCAAAATACCCGTAAATACAGCTTCTAGGACTATCATAGGAGGAGACTTTAACTTAGTAGGAGACCCATCACTAGACGCCAAGCCCACCACCCGACACCGCAGACCGGCCCTCAACCCACTCATCCGATCCCTCGGACTGTACGATGCTTGGAGATGCCAACATGGAGCAGAAACTGATTTCTCCTTCTTTTCACATTCCCAACTCTCGTACTCTCGGATAGACTTTTTTCTCGTTGATAAAAGAACCCTTCAAGAAATATCAGACTCGTCTATTGGCCCCATATCCTGGTCAGACCATTCTCCCATTTCCATCACTGTAGGCCCCCGTTTGAAAACCTTCCCGAACTCCTGGAGACTTAACCCATCACTACTAGCGGACCCTGCCAACATCCGAACCATCAAGGAAGAGCACCAGGCTTTTTCTGAGATAAACGAAACTCCCAATGTGAATTGTTTTGCTTTATGGCAGACTTACAAAGCTTATATGCGTGGAGTTTTAATGAAACTAAGCGCTATTACTAGGAGGCAGAGGAATCAGCAGATTGACGAGGCTCTTACCAAAATTGACCACCTGGAGAAAATAAATAAGCAACAACCCTCTCCACATACAACCACAGAACTCAATACATGGAGAAACAAGCTTAGATCCATTCTCACCTACAAGTATGAAATTGAGCTTAAGAAAAAAAAAGCAAACTACTATGCCCTGAGTAACAAACCAAGCGCCCTTTTGGCCCGTTTATCTAAACCCCCATCCTCAAAGGCTAAAATCTCCTTGATCCACCACCCTACAACCCAGAAGCCTTTGACCAACCCACAAGAAATTGCAGACGCATTTAGCGACTATTATTATGCCCTGTATAATCTTAAAGAGGATCCACAGACACCACAACCGACTATGTCCCAGATACAGGAGTTTCTCAACTCCGTAAATCTACCCAAAATCTCCCCCGAGCAACTAGAACACTTAGCAATTCCCTTCTCATCATTGGAAGTGGAGAAGACAATACACTCCCTCCCAAGCAACAAAGCTCCAGGGGAAGACGGATACTGTAATGAGTTCTATAAAGTATTCAAGGAGCTTCTTTCACCCAAACTCGCTGCCATCTTCAATGCTGCTGCCTCCTCTGCCTCCTATCCTATTGAAATGTTGAAATCCACCATAGTAACAATTCCGAAACCAGGTAAAGATCCAACCACAACTGCTAGCTACAGACCGATTTCACTCCTCAACACAGACATCAAGCTCTTTGCTAAGATTCTGGCCTCCCGACTTCAACACTTATTCCCTGACCTGATCCACCCGGACCAAGTTGGCTTTGTCCCGAACAGACAAGCCCCTGACGCCACCAGGAGAATGATTAATTTAATCCACCAGATCACACAAAACCGAACGCCTTCTCTGCTCCTATCCCTGGACGCAGAGAAGGCGTTCGACAGGGTCCACTGGGGCTTCCTCAGGGAGGTCCTCCTCAAATTCGGTATTGAGGGTAAGTTTTTAGACGCTATCCTGGCCCTGTACTCCAACCCCTCTGCCAGAATTCTGACTGACGGAATGCTCTCCAAACCACTCCAGATCTCTAATGGCACCCGTCAGGGATGCCCCCTATCACCTATCATCTTTGCCCTCTTAATGGAGCCCCTAGCAACTAAAATAAGACAAGACCAGAACATCCACGGCATATCCCCCTCAGGAACAGATAATAAGATAAGCCTTTTTGCAGATGACACGATACTTATGTTCTCTCAACCAAAACGTTCACTCCCTGCAATTCAGCAAATTCTCCACCAATTCTCCCTGGTATCCTACTATAAACTGAACTCGACTAAATCTACCATCCTTCCCCTCAACATTCCTGTAAACTTGGCCGCTCATTTAAAAAGAACCCTACCCTACGTTTGGTCGGACCAGTCCATCCCCTACCTAGGTATTAGTCTAACACCATCGCCTCATAAACTATTTGAATCTAACTACAAAACATTCCTGAAACAGCTTCCAAAACTCTTCAAAGAAGTACGATCTCAATACTTCTCTACACTAGGAAGAATCGCTGCATTCAAAATGCTGATTCTGCCCAAACTTCTCTACCTTTTCCGAACTCTTAT
>BLSH010263575.1:233950-245387 GCA_018402905.1 Glandirana rugosa
CTATGTGGGGGAGGGGGGGGGGTGTCTCATCACAGCGGTTGTGGAAGTGATCAATCAACATTTGGATTTACAAAAGTACACACATCCTGGCTGCTATTGCCAGGAGTGTGTAAAAAGAACATTTGCAGCATATTAAAAATCTGAAGCTTCAGCAAGTGGCTGGGGATTCAGATTTTACTCCCCTCCCCCATACTGGAACTGACAGTGGCGGCTGGTGAAGTTTTAGGATAGGGGGATGCCAGGCCCGCCCTTCCTTTTTGGCCCCTCCTACTTCTAATAAGCCCCACCCCTTATAGAATCCATCAACTCCGTCCCCTGTATTCCACACATTGTGTCAGGAGTACACAGCTCAGCATCACAGGGCACAGTATACAGCTCAGCATCACAGGACACAGTATACAGCTCAGCATCACAGGACACAGTATACAGCTCAGCATCACAGGACACAGTATACAGCTCAGCATCACAAGACACAGTATACAGTTCAGCATAACAGGACACAGTATACAGCCCCAGCATCACAGGACACAGTATGCAGCTCAGCATCACAGGGCACGGTATAAAGCTCAGCATCACAGGACACAGTATAGAGCTCAGCATCACAGGACACAGTATAGAGCTCAGCATCACAGGGCACAGTATACAGCTCAGCATCACAGGACACAGTACACAGCTCAGTATCACAGGGCACAGCATACAGCCCCAGTATCACAAGTGGGGTAAATTGCAGGCAATATCACAGGTGGGGTAAATTGCAGGCAATATCACAGGTGGGGTAAATTGCAGCCTATATCACAGGAGGGGGTTAATTGCAGCCAATATCACAGGAGGGGGTAAATTGCAGCCAATGTCCAGGAGGGGGTCAATTGCAGACAGTATCACAGGTGGGCGGAGTTATGCAGCCAATAACACAGGTGGGGGTAGCTATGCAGTCAGTATCACACGTGGGGGAAGTTATGCAGCCAATAACACAGGTGGTGGCAGTTATGCAGTCAGTATCACAGGTGGGGGCAGTTATGCAACCAATAACACAGGTGGGGCAGTTATGCAGCCAATAACACAGGTGGGGGCAGTTATGCAGCCAATAACACAGATGGGGGCAGTTATGCAGCCAATAACACATGTGGGGGAGTTTTGCAGTCAGTATCACAGGTGGGGGCAGTTATGCAGTCAGTATCACAGTTGGGGCAGTTATGCAGCCAGTAACACAGGTGGGGCAGTTATGCAGCCAATATCACAGGTGGGGGTAAATTTCAGCCAATATCACAGGTTAGGGCAGTTTGCAGCCAATAACACAGGTGGGGACAGTTTGCAGGCAATAACACAGGTGGGGGCAGTTTGCAGCCAATAACACAGGTGGGGGCAGTTTTCAGCCAGTATCACACATTGCAGAGACCCCCCCGTCCCGCACTCACCCCATCCAATAGGCACTGGCAGGCAGGATTGTTGCAGAGATTCTGCATTACAAGAAGCGAGCTGGGTCTGCAGAGTTTCGGAATGCGGAGAGCGTGCTGTCCCCCCTCGGTGGTCATCGGGTGGTTAGGGTCTCTGTGGAGCGGCAGTCACGTCCGCTGCCACAGTGACCCGCCCCGGCCACCGCATCCAATCACACTGAGCCTGAGCTCAGGGCAGCCAATCAAACTGTGTGTGTGTGTGCACCTGTTCAGTGCACACACATAGAGTTTAATGGCTGACCAATAGGCTCACTACTTGGCTGTCATGTGACAGTCAAGGAGCCGAAAAAAAAAAGAAAGTCAATGTACCGGTGCCACCTGCAGGGGGCGGGACTGACTTTTTTTTTCTTCTTCTTTAGCAGACGGGGAGGCGGTGCTCAAGCGCCCCTCATACACCAGCCACCACTGGGCACTGATTGGTCTGATTGCGTTCGCCTGTCAGTTTCTCAGGCAGACCCGATCAGACCCTCCATGTTCCTCCATGGAGTGGTAGATGTAAATAGACTTGTGTCAATTTACCCCCGTCTACATCCAATCCAATCCAATCTGCCAAAAACATATGAGGGGGATCTGTTCCCCTCCGTCTGGGCAGATGGGATTGGAGGGCAGACACAAGTCTGTTTACACCTGACCACCCATAGAGCAAAGTGGGCTGTGTGGGCTCTGCTCAGCAGGGGAGAAGCACACAGATCCCAAGCTGAGCAAGTGGATAGGAAGCATATTCTGCCCCTCTGCCCCCATGTAATCTTCTCTGTCTTGCCCCCATGTCCCTTTCTGTCCCCATTTCTCATTTTCTCTTGCACTCTGTTCCTATGTTCCCATATATTCCTCATCTCTAGAGGGCCCCTATGGTGTACATGTCAGTGGGCTGTCTTATGCAAAGAAAAGCAGCAAAAAGTACCTTTCATCCCTCCACTCCATGCTGATCCCACTCCTGTGCCTGCTGACTCCTCCCCCTAGTCTCACTGGACTCCTCCCCCTCATCTCTTGCCTCCAGTTCAGCAAAAATTGTTGTCTCTGTGCTGGACTGGAGGCGCTTCTGCTACCGCCCATGTGGGCGGGAATTGTTCTTTGCAGGGCTGGAGAGAGAACAGAGGTTGTTCTGCCCTTCACTCTGGACTCGGAGAGAGGAGGAGCTGTAGCAGCCTGGAGAACACATGGAAGCTAGTGTGACTTGAAGGCAATGGCTGATGTTCACAGCGTGGTGCTGCATTTCACAGTGCTGCTGTGTGACTTGTGCAGAGCTGAATAAAGGTGTGAGCAGGGCTGGTATCAGCATTAGCTTTTCTTGAGAGACCTGTGGCTTTAGGGCCCTCCCTCTCTTGGCAGCCACCTCTCCTCCCTTATGCTGACGCCTGCTCTGCACCCACCCAGAATTGGCCTGGCCCCTGAGTGTCCGTCTCTGGACATCTTGCTCCATGGGGGGCATTAGCCCCCCCTTGTCCCTACCTGCGGACGCCCATGAGTGCAGCACTTCCATATTGAACCCTATTAGGCCACTTGCCCTCAACTTGGGGAAGGTACCTTATCGACAGATCGGTAAGTTAAGCTGAGAATTTTCCATGGTTTTTGTTTGAAATGCGTCGCTCTTCCATGTGCTCCTTGCTGCAAAGGACAGTTATAGGCGGGGGCAGTGGCCATTTGTTTGTAGAGTTTGAATGCTGTGAGAGGACGCATTGGACACCTTTGCAGCTGTAGGGAGGGGAGTACGGGATGCCCACTTGTTTGAAACATAATATACACAGGACTCAACGTATATACACCTCCTCCCTTCTCTCCAGCACATCACTTGCTTGCACTTCTCAGACTAGCAAGCACTAATTTGTAGGCCTTGCACTGACTCCACCAGGCCTAAGGTGAATGCTTTTTGCAGGCAGGACTGCGGGCCCCTTTAGTGTATCAAAATGTAGATAAGTCCCAGTGCTAGCTGTCCATGTGGCTACTGCTCCCAGTACTACTTCTTCAGGCCCTGCCAGCCCTTCTGCCTGCAGCTGCCTCTCTCGACTACCCATGCCTCCACAGTCCACTCTTCTGGTTCTGCACCCATCCCAGACTGCATTCTCCGAGTCCTCTCAGGCGTGCCTTCCCAGTCCTCCTGACTGTGCATCACTCACCAGCCCTCCTGGCTGCGACCAGTTGTTCCTCCCTGGAGACTTTCCTGGCAGTGTTCTCTCCTGCTGTCCTCTCCTTGCTCCTGTGTCTCCTGTCTAGGGCACCTCCACATGTTCTTAGAGGGCCCCGTCCGCACCCAAACCCAGGCCCAAGGTCACCCTCCCTAGACTGTGGAACTCCCTTAAGGGCCCCGACAGCCTAGCACTCCATCTCCAGCTTTCCAACCGAACAACTCCTCTCCAGCTGGGCTGACCCTAGGTATTTAAGGAGACCTGCCCCCTGCCAATCCAAGTTGGGGATTGGCCAGGGCTCCACAGAATAACCCAGACAGCGCCACTTCTTCTCCCCTCCCTCCTTTCTAGAAGGCACCAGAACATTCTAGAAAGAGTGGGAGGTCTCAGTGATGCTGCCTGTGAGTCAAAAGCTCTACCCTGAGTCACCCCCATCCCAGAGCAAAACAAAAAGGCCTGGCTACCAGACAGGTCTGCCTAAATTTACCTACTCTACCAAAAAAAAACCTATTTACCTCTATCTAGCAACCTAGATGGCGCTACACTGCCATTGTGCTATATTCTGGGTGTAGTGCACCCCCGTGCCTTTAAGGAGGGAAGGGCCCCCTTCAGACTCACCTGCCCTCTCCTTTACCCCCTTGTTAACATTATTTTGAATGAAAGGGAGGAGCTACAGTGGTGATGCTATCACGCCCGCCAGGGTGCTGCATATGCTTGTATTTTGTGCAAGTTTATTCTTGCTTGTAGTTTTAACCTTTATTAAAAACATGAACTTTTAATATTGCACTATGAGTTCCTCATCAGTTTCCCCTTCTCATTGAGGGCACTGCTGGATCGTTTTGACTGCATGGTCTATCCATCTTGGAACCCTTGTTCTTGGCATCCTTCCACCCCATAAGTATAAAGTGTTTAGGTGCAGTTATACTTCCACCTTGGGTCCCAGCGGGTGATTGTGGACTATCCTGCTTGCTTGGTTTTGTCCATTTTGGAATCCTGACTCCTGGCATCCACCCATCCTATAGGGATATTGGGATAGGGCCTGACCTCCGTCCTGGAGTCTTAATAGCTGGTAAGTGGCTAGTAAGTGGAGTATGCACTGTCTGGGTGTGAAGAATCCTTCATTCACTTTTGGAGCACTGGAAGTTAACACTTTATAGTTTATATGAACTTTTTTTTGGACTGCAGCCCTTTATTTCCTAGACTTTATGGATTGTTTATGGATTTTGTTATTACTTGCACATGTGTTTTAAATCACCTATTTTTTTCTTTTTCACTTGATTGAATGATAATTACAGTGATCTTATGCACTTTCTAATGATAGCGCAACACAATATTTGTTTTTATAGTTTATATATTACATATGTGGATATACAGTGAGTGCAGCTATCACAGATAGATATACATATATATATATATTTATATTGTGATGTTATGCGAGGCGAGTTGATGGGTGGGCGCTATGTGTCGCCTCGCTTGAGTTCATTTGGATTGGACTAAAGCGGGATCTGGCCTGGACTTTACCAGCCCCCATGGCAGGATTGGTTCCGGACCGGATGTTCTGATCCACCAAAGCTCTCTCAAGGTGTGGTTTAAATAAACCAGGAAGAGAGCACAGTGTTGCTCTGGCCTGGGACTCTGAAGCCCTGATTCTGAGGGGACTGATCTGTGAAGTGTTTGCTTACAGACTGTAAGGAAAACGTTTGCATACTGCTTATATTTTGTGGGTGTCTGGGTCCAGCCCTGCGCCGTATAGTGAGGAAAACTATACTGTTTAGTTTAGCGCTGGACAGCAAGGATTTGTTTTCTGTTTTGTTTTGTTTTGCTTTTATCTGTTGCACCCCTGACAATAAAGCTGGCTACATGTCAGACTTTTAAAAACCTGCTGTCTGGACTACCTTCATCCCAGGGGAGGTGATTCCCCATGTGAGCAATCCCTCACATTATATATATATATATATATATATATATATATATATATTGTCTTATTAGTTTGTGACACAATTATTTGTATGGTGACACTTTTGCAGGACGTATTCCAATTTTTTTTGTTTACCCATTATAATGCATGTGCTTCTACTATGGAGGCTCTCAAAATTTAGAGCTAGGACTGCAGATAATACTGGGGTGCCATGAAGTGGTTCTGCAGCTTACACATGTTTTTGCAAATGTGTGCAAACGAAACCCTTGTTTTTAACGCATAGTGTTAGACAGGATCATTTGGTTCTTTGCAGGCTGGTCGGTAAGTTGAGATGGGAATTTTCTATGGTTATTGTTTGACATGCGCTCCTTGCTGCAAAGGACAGTTGTAGGTGGGGGCAATGGCCATTTGTTTGTACCTTACTGGGGGGGGACCCCCATATTGTTTGGGGCAAGAGCATCTTCCTCACCTCTCTGGCATAGTGGATGCAAAAATTTGTGGGGGTAGGGGAGTTACATAGTAAAAACACATACACACCATACAAAATATCCTTTACCTTAAAAGGAGGAACAAGGAGAACCTTGAACAGCTCGATTTTGAGCTCGAACCCAAAGCTCATCCCCAGTTACTATATGTGGGACTAAGCAGATAGCAAGGAGGGTTTTTGTTTGCAATCAATTGGAGCTTAACACTGAACGTATTCTCATACTTCCACTCTTTTTCATGTTTTTTTTTAAACAATGGCAATGAGACAGTGTCACGTACCTGATGGGAGACTGAAATGACAAGGTTGGCCTCTCTTGTATGTCCAACCCAGGCCCCACTGAGAGAGGAACAGAGGGTACCGAGGCACAAGAGGAACATGAGTGCCGGCAGATGTTGATAGGAGAATGTTGATAGATGCGATCCAAAAGAGACTAGCGGATCATCTGGACAGGAACAGCAAGTGTGGACAGAAGTCCAGCCGATTTTAAAGGGGCACTGCAGTCCAAGACGTGTGGCTTGTCAGGGCTCTCAGCAGACTTGAGACAGAAACACTCAGTGGTGCTCAGAGCTGGTAAAGCAGACAGCCAGGCAGGCACTCGAGCAGAACAGGAAACCAAATGAATAGCCAGGGTCATCAATGGGTGGGCAGCAAGGTATCAAATTATAAGCAGAGCCAAAGTCAGGAACAGATCCAGGGTCAGGAACTGACGATATGTCAGAAGCAGAATCTGAAAACAGATCAGGAACAAGCTGGGTCAGCAACAAGGAAAACACACAGGAAGAACGCAGTATGCAGGGAACAGTTGAAAGACCAGTCGGCACTTGAGCAAAGGCAGAGGCATCCTTAAATAGGCTGTCTGGCGCCAACATGCATTGTGTGCATGCCCGTCGCCCGAGCTGAAGCATATTTGCGTGAGTGCATGTGTATATATACTGACAGTGTCAGCGAAATCAATGGACATTGTCAGTACGGCAGTGGACGGTGTCAGTTTTTATTTTTATTATTTTTTTACATTTTTTTAGGAGCCCCGTTAGGGGGCTTTGGTGAAATATAAGGGGTCTAAGCAGAGGGAATCTATGCTGCACAGAGTGATTAGGGGGTAGCACGCCTTTGGTGGTGGATTTTAGATTATATCCGTGGTATAGACCGTCAACAAATGTACCATCCCATACATTGATTCATATGATGAAAATTTATCCATAGTTCTTATCTGCCAGAATAGTTACAGTTACCCCTCTAGCCAGTAGGAAACTTAATTTAGAAAAATACTGTACAAGAAATGGTTTCATTTATCGAATAGGCCAACCTACCCATATCCCAAACAAAATGTGTCAGTTGTAACATTTAGGAATGGAAGAGACCAGTTCTGATTTCCAGAAAAAACAGACATGGAGCAGAGCGACTTGTAGATATTATTGCAAATAAAAAGTCTATATTCTCCCAAGACCCAGCTTTGAAAACTAGAAGATCTAATTGGGCAGTGTGGGAATAAATGCTTCTAATATCCTCTGATTATTTTGAATCACAGTTCTGTCCGCCCAGGAGAGGCGACTTCACATTTATTTTCATTAGATAAAAAGAAGATCGCTTCTTCAAAGGTTTTTTTTTTTGTAAAATAAAGCCTGTACCATGAACAGAGAGCTATATTGAAATTCTTATGAAATGAATACCTCATTTTCACTAATTAGCCTTCAGATCTGTGATGTATTAATAATCTGTGATAGCTAGTTAAATACAGAATAATTTATTGGAGCCTACTTTACTTTTAAATACCCAAAAAGACATGAGAAATTAAAGAGCTCTCACCTTGTACATGGAGGGCTTGATATAGGGCAAAGTGTCAGTGCCTCTGCTAAGGGCCCCGTGACTCTCTCTATTATTTACTTTGTCTACTGTCAGGGCCTGGACCTGAACCCAGGACCTCGGTTGTGTCTGGTAGTAACGCTTCTTGCTGAGCCACCTGGGGTGCTGAACAGCTCCTTGGGCAATTCCTTGAATGATGCTGCCTTCAACCTTGTTTCTTTTGAACCTTGAACCCTTTGCTTTTTCCATGAACTTCCTGATTAAAGCCATTCCTCTGCAATATGTTTGCCAGATTAGTGTGCTCTCTCCAGCCAATATCTCGCTTTTGTAACTCCAGCTGCCGTCCATACCATTTGTTACTGACCTTTGGCTTGTTCCTTGACTACGCTTCTGCTTGATCCCAACATGCAACCACTTGTTACTGACCTTTGGTCTGTTTGCTGACTATGCTTCTGCTTGATCCCAACCTGCTATATCTGCTATTGGATTGCTCACCTCCTGGTGGGATGATCCTGAGGACCGCGATCTGTTACTAACACACAGTGAAACCCATCTCTACCTTCAGGAGTTCTGATGAATACTGGTTAGTGCTTAGACCCCGCACTACCCAGTGCTTCCCATTATGAGGGAGCATGTCACCAAGGAAATAACATCACTGCTCCCCCGAGTCACCTCAGATTTCTGAGCCAGCTTTGATAAAGGAAGGGGATGACATAGGAGTATGGGCAATGTGAGTATAAAGTGGTTGAGGGCTGAACCCTTTGCAGAGACATTGCCACCTTGCCCTATATCAAGCCAAACCCAGCTGGCTATCTACGCTGCTGGCAGAAAACAAAAGAATCCATCTCATCTTACCCTTAAGCCAAGTCTTTCAGTGAATGCATTCTGGATAATAATCTAATAATAATGTTTTGGGGGGCCCACATCCTCTGAAACACGTTGGATGTATACGACATTCCTAACTTATATAGGCTATAAAACAATTCAGCAAGTCATATGACTATTTTCAATAGGCATGCCTCACTACACAACCATAAGTCGATCATCTGATGATCGACACCCCCAACCTCAGGAAGAGCCTAGGACCTAAACACAGTCCCCATACACTGCCTTTTCCACATGGGTTTGTTCACCCCAAACAAGGTATGGCACCTATAAGGCTTGGCCATCACTTGTCCAGCACTACCATACACCATCACATTTTGCCCTGCATGGACAAGGTGCCATTGTCTCTTTAAAGAGTAAGTCCACTGTTGTTGAGAACAAAAAAAAATCCCCTCTGCAGAGATTTTAACAAACTTTGTAGCAGATTCTCACTTTGTGTTCCTCTGAAGAAATAGTTGTGTGTTTCACCATGTCGTTTGCAGACTGGTTCTGAATGGGAGGGTCTGATTCATAGTAATCACCTGGTGCACTCTCAAGGGAAAGTTGCTAGGTCTGCGTCTCTTGGGGGGGTCTCACCAAAATGAAATTCCTATTGCCGAGGTGCCTAAAATCTGACTTGCATCTTAGTGCAGACTTCTGGGAGAATCAGTGAGCTCCTATGAGAAAGCCAATTGGGTGCTACGTGTCAGGTGGGCAGTGGGCGGGGCTTGGATGTCAGCTTATAGAACAGTGTTTTGTCTATGTTTATACCATTCTTTATTTTATGGATTGCATGTAAGTGTAATACTTGTTTTTAGTAATAAATATGAATAAAATGGTCTGCACGATTGGATGTCTGTGCTTCCTTCCTTGGTTTATCAGCTAATGTGAACATACTTGTGATCTGGTGGTGATCAAGAGGTGCTGAAGGGCACTGCGGTGGTGTTTCGTACTTCTGAAGATATTGTGGCTCGAATTAAATTCTTCATGTTTTTTTATTTCTCACTTGATTGAAGAGATATTGTATGGTCTATGGGAATATTTGGCCTATGAATGTTCTTTTGCACTGTTTTTGCACTTTTCTTTGCTGTTATTTTTATGATTGATCTTCTGTGGCACTTTATATACATTGTTTATAGGATTCACATATGAACTATTTTGTTTGTATATACAGTGCCTTGAAAAAGTATTCATGCCCCTTGAAATTTTTCACATTTTGTCAAAAACCTAAATGTAATTTATTGGTATTTTATGTGATAGACCAACACAAAGTGGCACATAATTGTGAAGTGGAAGGAAAATGATAAATGGTTTTCCAAATTTTTTACAAATAAATATCTGAAAAGTGTGGCATGCATTTGTATTCAGCCCCCTTTAGGCCGGTTTCACACGTAAACAGAAAAATGGGGTTTTCCTCCGTCACACTTTATGGAAGCAGAGCAGATTAGAGAGCGATGGATGTCAGCGGACATATCTCCGCTGACATCCGTCGCTCCATAGGGCTGTATGGAGGCTCCCTTCAGGTCCGCCTGAAAAAACTGACAGGCGGACCTGAACGGAACATCCGTGTGAAAAGGGCCTTACTCTGATACCCCTAACTAAAGTCTAGTGGAACCAACTGCCTCCAAAATTCCCCTAATTAGTAAATAGAGTCCACCTGTGTGTAATTTTATCTCAGTATAAATACAGCTGTTCTATGAAGCCCTCAGAGGTTTGTTAGAGAACCTTTAGTGAACAAAAAGCATCATGAAGGCCAAGGAACACACCAGACAGGTCAGGGATAAAGCTGTGGAGAAGTTTAAAGCAGGGTTAGGTTATAAAAAAATATCCCAAGCTTTGAACATCTCACAGAGCTCTGTTCAATCCATCATCGGAAAATGGAAAGAGTATGGCACAACTACAATCCTACCAAGACATGGCCGTCCACCTAAACTGACAGGCCGGGCAAGGAGAGCATTCATCAGAGAAGCAGCCAAGAGCCCCATGGTAACTCTGGAGGAGCCGCAGAGATCCACAGCTCAGGTGGGAGAATCTGTCCACAGGACAACTATTAGTCGTGCTCTCCACAAATCTGCCCTTATGGAAGACTGGCAAGAAGAAAGCCATTGTTGAAAAAAAGCCATAAAAGTCTTGTTTGCAGTTTGCGAGAAGCCATGTGGGGGACACAGCAAATATGTGGAAGAAGGTGCTCTGGTCAGATGAGACCAAAATTTAACTTTTTGGCTGAAAAGCAAAATGCTATGTGTGGCGAAAAACTAACACTGCACATCACTCTGAACACACCATCCCCACCTTGAAACATGGTGGTGGCAGCATCATGTTGTGGGGATGCTTTTCTTCAGCAGGGACAGGAAAACTGGTCAGAGTTGATGGGAAGATGGATGGAAACAAATACAGGGGAATCTTAGAAGAAAACCTGTTAGAGTCTGCAAAAGACTTGAGACTGTGGCGGAGGTTCACCTTCCAGCAGGACAACGACCCTAAACATACAGCCAGAGCTACAATGGAATGGTTTAGATCAAAGCATATTCATGTGTTAGAATGGACCAGCCAAAATCCAGACCTAAATCCAATTGAGAATCTGTGGCAAGACTTGAAAATTGCTGTTCACAGATGCTGTCCATCCAATCTGACAGAGCTTGGGGTATTTTGCAAAGAACAATGGACAAAAATGTCCTCTCTAGATGTGCAAATCTGGTACAGACATCCACAAAAAGACTTGCAGCTGTAATTGCAGTGAAAGGCGGTTCTACAAATTATTGACTCGGGGGGGGGGGGGGGGGGGGGG
>BLSH010263575.1:247399-263077 GCA_018402905.1 Glandirana rugosa
ATTCATCCCCTCCCCCCCCTCCATTCCCCCCCCAACCCTTCCTTTTTCTGTCACAGAAATTGAGTCCCCAGAGGCAGGCAGGCCAGGCCATTGCTACACCTACCGGATGACACGCTGCTGATTTGGGAGGCACAGTCTTCTTCTGAGGGCGGCAGACAGAGAGAGGATGCTGCCTCGCCGCCGTGGCGCTACACAGAAAGTCACACCCCCCCTATACCACATGACCCGACTGGAGCTGTGTGGAACCAGGGCTGCACACAGGGCGCGCACTGACAGAGGCTAGCTGCAGAGTCCTGACTTTTGGGGCGGCCGCCCGAGAGGAGGGAGGGGAGCGGGCGCCCGGCACACAGAAGAGCCGCATTAAAGTGTGTAAAGAGCCGCATGTGGCTCACGAGCCGCGGCTTGCCGACCACTGGCCTAGGCCATCTTTATACAGAGCAACAATTCTTTTTTTCAGATCCTCAGAGAGGTATTTGCCATGAGATGCCATATTGAACTTCCAGTGACCAGTATGAGAGAGTGAGAGCGATAACACCAAATTTGATCCCTATTCATGCCTCAGACCTTGTGACACTAACGAGCCACATGACACTGGGGAGGGAAAATAACTAATTGGGCCCAAATTGGACATTTTCACTTAGGGGTGTACTCACGTTTGTTGCCAGTGGTTTAGACATTAATGGCTGTGTGTTGAGTTATTTTGAGGGGACAGCACATTTACACTCTTATACAAGCTGTACACTCACTACTTTACATTGTAGCAAAGTGTCATTTCTTCAGTGTTGTTACATGAAAAGATAGAATAAAATATTTACAAAAATGTGAGGGGTGTACTCACTTTTGTGAGATACTGTATATAAACGTGCTTCACTATTATTTTAATCATTTTTGATTCTGCATTTAGTGTAGTGATAGCACTGTTAGGTGGTAGCTGCTTTCTATAATATATTATATAATTTTAATATTTCTGTGATAAGTTTGCGGTAGGACATAGTAGTGGCGGGATATATACTGTATTTACTCACAGTCAGTGAGCTAATCACACAAAAAGGAAATTACATTTCTGGTGGCGTTTCACCTCCAGGTGACCATATAGCATTGAATTTTATAGAAAATGACAGTCACTACGGATTAAAATGGAAAGGTAATTTTGAATGACATTAACCACTTCAATACAGGGCACTTTTACCCCCTTCCTGGCCAATTTTCAGCTTTCGGTGCTCTTCCACTTTGAATGCCACACTGTACCCAAACAAAAGTTTGATCATTTTTTTCATACAAATAGAGCTTTCTTTTGGTGGTATTTAATCACCACTGGGTTTTTTATTTTTTGCGATATTTTGAAAAAAAACAAACACTTTTTTTAGTTTCTATTATAAAATTTTGCAAATAAGTAATTTTCTTTTCATATATTTGGGCCAAAATGTATACTGCTACATATCTTTGGTAAAAATAACCTAAATCAGTGGATATTATTTGGTCTGTGTAAAAAGTTATAGAGTCTACAAGCTATGGTAGACTCATTAACCACTTCATCCCCAGAAGGATTTCCCCCTTTAGGACCAGAGCACTTTTTGCGATTCAGCACTGCGCCACTTTAACTGATAATTGCGCGGTCATGTGTCGTTGTACGCAAATGAAATTTGCGTCCTTTTTTCCCCACAAATAGAGCTTTCTTTTGGTGGTATTTGATCACCTCTGCGTCATTTCTGATCACCGCTATAAACAAAAGAAGAACAACAATTTTGACAAGAAAAACAATATTTCTTACTTTTTGCTATGATACATGTCCAAAAAAATATATAAAAATTTTTGGACGATTTATATTCTTCCTCATATTTTTAGTAAAAAAAAAAATCGCAATCTGCGTTTATTGATTGGTTTGTGCAAAAGTTGCCGCGTTTACGAATGATGAGAATTAATTTATGGGGATTTAATTTTTTTTACATTTTACTAGTAATGCCGGCGATCTGCGATTTTTATCGGGACTGCGATATTGTGGCGGACAGATCGGACATTTGCGGACATGTCGGACCATTTTGACACTTTTTGGGACCATTGACATTTATACAGCGATCAGTGCTATGAAAATGCACTGATTACTATATAAATGTCACTGGCAGGGAAGGGGTTAACCTGCAGGGGGTGCTTTAAGGTGTTCCCTCAGTGTGTTCTAACTGTATGGGGGCTGAGCTGGCTGGGGGAGGGGAGTGATCACGGCTCCCATATACAGGGAGCCTGTGATCACATCCCTTCCCCCTCTTTCAGAATGGAGATCAGTGTTTACATACATGGACCCCCATTCTGTCACTCCGGGGGGGAGGGGGGTGATCGCTGGAACCGGAACACAGTGAGCGTACGAGCGCGCCTTCGGCGGTGTGCGCGCTCACAATACTCGTTCTCGTGGCTGCCGTCATGTGACGGCGTTTCTTGATAACAAGCCAAGTTACAGCTGTCAAGCCACAGCGGGCGGTCGGCAACTGGTTAAAAATTGATCACACCTGGTGTACTGACCGCCTATCTCATTTCTTGAGGCCTTGAAATTTCAGGAAAGTACAAATACCCCCCACATGACACCTTTTAGGAAAGTAGACAGTCCATGGTATTTAGTAAGAGGCATAATGAGTTTTTTGAAGTCATAATTTTTTCCCACAATTCTTGGGAAAATTAAGAAATTATTTTTTTACACAAAATTGTCAGAATAACAAGTTGTTTCTCACACACAGCATATGCATACTTCCAATTACACCCCAAAATACCTTCTGCTACTCCTCCTGAGTATGACAATACCACATGTGTGAGACTTTTTCACAGCCTGGCCACATAGAGATGCAGGGAGCACCATCAGGCATTCTAGGAGCATAAATTACACATCTAATTTCATTCCTACCTATCACACTTTTGAAGGTCCTGGAGCACCAGGACAGTGGAATCCCCCACAGAATGACCCCATTTTGGAAAGCAAACACCCCAACGTATAATCTATGAGGCATTATGAGTCTTTTGAACATGTCGTTTTCTTCCACAAGCTTTTGGAAAATGTGGAAGGAAAATGAAAATGTATTTTTTAAGTTGTCAGTGTATTTTTTTTTCTAACAGATAGCATGTACATAGCAAAAAATACATCCCAAAATACATTCTGCTACTCATCCTGAGTATGACTATACCACATGTGTGAGACTTTTACACAGAGCCTGGCCACATACAAAGGCCCAACATGCACGGAACACCATCAAGCATTCTAGGATCATAAATTACACATAGAATTTCCTGATGACCTATCACGTTTTTGAATGTCCTGGAGCACCAGGAAAGTGGAATTACCCACAGAATTACCCCATTTTGGAAAGCAAACACCCCAAGGTACATTCTATGAGGCATTATGAGTCTTTTGAACATGACATTTTTTTCCAAAAGTTTTTGGAAAACATGGAAAGAAAATGAAAACATATTTTTTTTACACAAAGGTGTCAATTTATAAGATTTTTCTAACACATGACATGTACATAGCAAAAATGACACCCCAAAAACATTCTGCTACTCCTCCTGAGTATGGCGATACCACATGTGTGACACTTTTACACAACCTGGACGCATATAGAAGCCCAGCATGCAGGGAGCACCATCAGGCGTTCTAGGAGCATAAATTACACATTTGGTTTCCTGACAACCTATCACATTTTTGAAGGGCCTGGAGCACCAGGACAATGGAAACACCCACAAAATTACCCCATTTTGAAAAGAGAACACCCCAACGTATATATTCTATGAGGCATGGGCTGGTGACATGTACTCGGGTACTCTGATGAGCTGGTGACAGGTGCTCGGGTACTCTGATGGGCTGGTGACAGGTACTCGGGTACTCTGATGGGCTGGTGACAGGTACTCGGGTACTCTGATGAGCTGGTGACAGGTACTCGGGTACTCTGATGGGCTGGTGACAGGTACTTAGGTACTCTGATGAGCTAGTGACAGGTACTTGGGTACTCTGATGAGCTGGTGACAGGTACTCGAGTACTCTGATGGGCTGGTGACGGGTACTTGGGTATGATGGGTTAGTGACAGGTACTCGGGTACTCTGATGGGCTGGTGACAGGCACTCTGGTACTCTGATGGGCTGGTGACAGGTACTCAGGTACTCTGATGAGCTGGAGACAGGTACTCGGGTAGTCTGATGGCTTGTGACAGGTACTCAGGTACTCTGATGGGCTGGTGACAGGTACTTGGGTACTCTGATGGGCTGGTGACAGGTACTCGGGGACTCTGATGGTCTGGTGATAGGTACTCGGATACTCTGATGGGCTGGTGACAGGTACTCGGATACTCTGATGGGCTGGTGACAGGTACTCGGATACTCTGATGGGCTGGTGACAGGTACTTGGGTACTCTGATGGGCTGGTGACAGGTACTCTGCTGCTGGTGACAGGTACTCTGCTGCTGGTGACAGGTACTCTGATGCTGGTGACAGGTTCTCTTGTGGGCTGTGACAGGTACTCTTATGGGCTGTGACAGGTACTCTGGGGCTGTGACAGGTCCTCTTTATTTGGGGGGAGATCAGGCATTGTACTGTGGTTTTTTTTACTAGGTCTCCTTCTCACACACTGAGGAGGAGAATCCGGAAACGGCACTACAGCCGTTTGTTGACATTTGTGACTGGCCGTAACTGGACACAGCTGGACATGTGGTTCCCGGGGGCGCGCATGAGTGGCGATCACAAACAGAACACATGTGACCGACTGTGATTGGACACACCCGGTCACGTAGTAAGGAGCCAATTTCATTGGCTCTTTACCCTGATTGGGGATTGGCTGTGTCCAAGGGAGAACCGGAGGACATCATATGATGTCCACCCAGGGGGGGAGGAGATGCTCCTGCCGGCGTCATTTTACAATGGCCTGGTGGTTAAAATACAACATGGCTTGTGTAGCAATTGTACTGTATATTGTTTTTTTTAATTTGCTATATTTTTACCATGAAAGTGGAGTTATTCTTTGTCAAATGTTCATATTTTTGTTCTTCTTTTAAAACATATAACCAGTGGTGGATTAATTGTACCTTGGGCCCCGGGCTGTTTTCAGTTTGTAGGCCCCCCCACGAGTTTAAGAGGATCAAGTATAAAGGGCAATGTATGCAGACATTAGTGATTGCGTTCTGACATGGGTTTATTTCTGAAGAATTTGGAACATAATGTTTACATTTTAAATTGGATCTCATGCAGAGGTAAAGTTGTTGCAAATTACACTGCAATAACAGCAAATCAATGCTTCCAGGTACAGGAAGCATGCTGCATTTTGAGTATAATCATTTGATAATAATAAAGAAAACCTTTTTTATTATTATTACTATTATTATTATAATACAGGATTTATATAGCTCCAACAGTACAATTACAATACAGTTCAATAAAGAAGGAATGGGAGGGCTCTGATCATGGAGCTTACAATCTACAGGGAGGGGGAGGTTGTATAAAAGGTAATAGCTGCGGGGGGTGATCTGATGGTGGTGACTCGGGTACATTTCTTAGGTGAAAGTGGTGTAGGTTTCTCTGAATAAGTGAGTTTTCAGGGATCGCCTAAAGGCTGACAGGGTAGGAGCTGACCGGACATAATGGGGCAGGGAGTTTCAGAGGATGGGAGAAGCACTAGCCCTGTTTTATCTCTCCACACTGATATCAACACTGAAAATGGCCGCTATTGAAAGAATACTTTTTTTTTTTTTTCAAATATATTTATTAGAATTTCACATTATACAAGATATAAAAGCTCACATATGTCAAAAAACATAATTTAACGAAATTACAGCCGGGGCCTGAAGGCGAGAAAGATCGACAGAATTCGTACATCAGTAAGGCAAAAGGTCTTGGAAGTGCAAACTAGACCGAAAAAACAAAAAATAAACCGAGTCTCAAAGATGCTGATGTATCATAGCAGTAGCATACAACATAGATATCTGGTTTCCTAGGATCAACGTAACCCATAGGGCCTAGGATAAGCCTGTTTAAGGAAGGGACGGGGGGTAGGGCGGGAAGCCTGGCGTAATCTCATACTAGCAGGGCATACCCTGTACAGCTTGTAAGGGGAGCTTCGAATTATAGGTTAGAGATAAGGTGACCATGGAGTTTAAGGCAGGTTGGGAGGTAATCGGTATATCCCCTGAGTAGATACAGTGGTTGGGGTTCGTGGAATGTCAAGGGGGGTCGCTTGGCATGTCATGAGGAAAGTTTTTGAATTTTGAGCTTTCCTAATGTGCCTGAGAGATCCGCTTTCAAGTACCATTCGGATAATCGAAAGGGTTCCATATAGCGTTGGATTTCCTCTGGAGAGAAGGAGCATTCTAAATACTTCCTCCATCTAGAGAAAAAACGTTTTGAGGATTTAAAATCCTGGGAAATGACGTCTAGCCATTCTATGCAGATTATGGATGGCAACTTTGACTATACAGGCGGGTCTGTGTTGATCCACGCCTGGATGATGGTCCTGCGAGCTGCCAGGAAACACAAGTGCGCCCAATGAGGAGCTGAAGACCCTGGGGGGGGGTGTCTGTGGGAGGTGGTGCCTGATGGCTGAATAGACATAGCATTAGGTCCTTAGGGATAGAGTATTTTTGGATTTTTTTGATGTAGTGCATGACGTGGTCCCAAAAAGTCGCTATTTTAGGGCAGTTCCAAAACCTATGCAATAAGGTGAGTTTGGGAGCTAGGCACCAAGGGCATGTTGGGGCGGAGGGGCTCTCCGGACTAAAGAAGAAGGGGAAGTAAGCTCTGTGCGTGATTTCGAATTGTGTTTCCCTCCACTTTTCAGAGACGGTTAGAGCACGTATTTTTCGATATCCCACTAGGATTTTGGCCGGGGCTTCTAGGTCTTCAAGGGTCTTGGCCCAGGATTGAAAGGGATGTAGAGAGTATTTGGAGGCCCGGTGTCGTGAAAGGTGGGAATAAATTTGGGAGATTGAGTAGTGCCCTTCAGTGGCAAGGGAGTCAATGAAAGAGAGTTGAAAGGGTCTAGGGGTAGGAATGATCTCAGTCTTGAGATAGTGTTTCAATTGATGGTAGGGGAAGAGGTGAGATTTAGGTAAGGAGTAGGATCCGGCCAGCTCAGAGAAGGGTCTAACCGACCCTCCTTCTGGGGTGCAGGTTTGACTGACCAGTTTTAGGCCCTGTGAGGACCATAGAGAGAATGGGGTGCTGGTGAAGGAAGGTGGGAACATAGGGTTTCCGACTATTGGGAGGAAGCGGCACACTCCAGATGGCAAATCTAGAATTTTCCTCACCTCCCTCCAAGTGACGACCGTGTCTCGGAAGAGGGAGTTTGTCCTAAGGCGCATAGGGAGCGCTGAGAGTTTGGTGTGGGCCATCGCTCGGAGGGAATAGGGGGCTGCCAAGGCCCTTTTGAGGTCAAAATTTGAGTATTTGGAGTTTTTAGTGAACCAATCAAGCACCTGCCTAAGGAGGCAAGAAAGATTATAAATCCTAATGTTGGGTAGGCCTGCCCCCCCCTCGTCTTTTGGCAGAAAAAGCTTTCGTAGGGCCACTCTAGGCTTTTTGCCTTGCCAGATGAACGAGAGCGAGGCAGAGTGGATCTTGTGCACATCTTTATGTTTAAGGAGTAGAGGTAGGGTCTGCAGAGGATAGAGGAGTCTCGCAAATGAGACCATTTTGTAGAGATGGCATCTGCCGAAAAGAGAGAGGGGGAGGGATGCCCAGTATCCTAGCTCTTGTACTATCTTATTTATCAAGGGGGGGTAATTTAATGAGTATATTGATGAGGGTTCCCTACCAATGGACAATCCCAAATACGTGATGTGCTTTTTGGCTATCAGAAAGCGAGATGTCGCTGTCCATGTTCCAGAGACCCGAGGGTTCAGGGGTAAGATTTCACTTTTTTCAAAGTTTATTCTAAGACCTGAGCATGTTCTGAAAGTTTCAAACAATTCCTGGGTATAGGAGATATCTCGGGAGGGGTTTGATGAGAAAAGAAGGATGTCATCAGCGAAGAGTGCTGATCTAAGAGTGAGGTTGCCAGCTGCGATTCCCCTGATACCCTCGTTAGAGTTTATTACTCTGGAGAGGGGCTCCAGGGCTAAATTAAAAAGAAGAGGGGAAAGGGGGCAGCCTTGGCGGGTGCCCTTAGAAAGGGGGATCTCTGGGGACATAAAATTAGGGGTAAGTAGGCGAGCTGAGGGGGATGCATACATTTTGTGGATGTAATTTAGGATGGGACCCGAAATTCCAAACGATTCCATGGCCATGTAGAGCCAGGTAAAGCTTATATTGTCGAAAGCCTTTTCGGCATCTAGTGAAATGATGGCTAAGTCTCGGTCAGGATAGATCTTAGCATGCTCAAGGGCGAGTAGGACCTTGCGAATGTTAAGAGTAGCAGAGCGACCCTGTATAAAGCCAGATTGGGCTGGGCTGATAATGGAGGGGAGAATATGGGCAAGGCGATCCGCAATAATTTTGGAGAGAATTTTGATATCGACATTGATAAGAGAAATGGGCCTGTAGGAAGATGGTAATAGGGGGTCTTTCCCTTTTTTGCCTATTAATTTAATGTGGGCTTGGGATCCAGTGGGGGGAAAAGGGCAATCAGTCCAGATAGAGCTATAGACAGTCTCCAAGGAGTCTGTAATAAAGTCGGCAGTTAACTTGTAGAACTCTGAGGAGAGTCCATCTGGGCCTGGGGCTTTTCCAGGTCCGAGTTTACTGATAGTAGAGCGGATGTCTTGAGTTGTTATGGGGGTGTTGAGGAGTTCCAATTGTTCCGCAGTGAGTGTGGAGAGGTTGACCTTGCTCAGAAAAGCTGCAGCTACTACCGAGTCAATGGGGTCTTTGGTGTAGAGAGTGGTGTAATAGTCAGTGAGAAGGGCATTGATGGTAGAAGGGGAGTTTGTGATCGTCCTGTCAGGTCTTTTCAGTGCTCCTATGTACGTCGGGGAATGTCTCCCTGAGCAGAGCCTGGCTAATAACTTGCCCGCTTTGTTACCGTTACGGTGAAAAAAGAGGGCAGAGTGTGCTTGGTGTATTGATTCCTGATGTCCTGACCAAAGATCGAAATATCGTTTGGCTTTAAGCCACGCTGATAACGTGGTAGGGTTGCGGGATAGGTTCAGGTCTCTATGTGCTGCCCGGAGGGAGTCACTGGCTTGTTGGTAGTTGCGTGAGGCTCTTTTTTTATACTGAGCCGTGTAAGAAATTATGCGCCCTCTCAGGAAGGCTTTGCCCGCCTCCCAGAACAGATTTGGGGAGGAAAGGTGTTCCTTGTTAGTTTCACAGTACTCCGCCCAGGCAGCACCCAGAGTTATTTTGAAATCTTCGTTTTTAGCCAAGAACGAGGGGAATCGCCATATTTTAGGGCCAGGGGGGTAACAAGATCAGAAATTTGGATGGCTATCGGGGAGTGATCCGATATCACCATGTTTTCAATGGAGGATGAGGAGATCAGGGGGATGAGGCTCGGGGAGGCAAAAAAATAGTCAATGCGCGACCAAGAGTTATGGGGTGAGGAACAGAAGGTAAAGTCTTTGTCAGCGGGGTGAGAGAGCCGCCAAGTATCAGTGAGGTGGAGGGACTGGGCGAGGGGAGTGGGTGTGAGGGAAGACTTGGTAGTGGAGGGGGATCGGTCCTCGACAGGTGCATTAGTGAATTGAAATCTCCTCCCAGGAGATGAAGGGTTTCAGGGATTAGAAGAGCCCAGGAGGTGAGATCCTGGAAGAATGGTTGACCTGGGGAATTGACCGCATATACATTTGAGATCGCGATATCTCTATCGGCTATGGAAAAATGGACCGTCAATCTACGGCCCAGGGCGTCAGTGTCCACTGAGCGTATTTTGTGTTGGAGATTCTTGTTAATAAGAATAGCAAATCCGGCTTTGTGTCCCACAGCAGGGGAGCAGTGTACCGAGCCCACCCAGAGCTTGCGGAGTCTGGATGCGTCATCAGGGCCTAGGTGTGTCTCCTGTAGCAAGGCAATATCTGCATGTAATCGTTTAAGGTGGCGTAGTATTTGCATGCGTTTGTGCGGGGAGCATAGCCCCTTGACATTCCACGAGATTACCTTTAGGTGATTCCTGGTCTCAGGGGGAGCCATAGCTGAAACTTGGGATGAAGAGTAGAGATCACGCTTGTGGGGGGAGCCCCGTTGGCCATGACCCTCCCTGGCATGGAGGCTTCCGCCGTCTGTATAAATGTATCAAAAAAAGGCACAATGGTAAGAATAAGCAAACAAAACCAGAATATCTTAAAACTGAAACACATAAGGGGGGATGTATATCCCCAAAAACCATTTCTGGACCTCACTTTTTTCCCCATGGAATTCATGTCCACAGTGCACCCGCCAGCAAGGGTCCTCCATCTGACAGGGGTGGCAGGGCGACACCGAGGAGGGAAGGGGGTAGAAGTTGAACAGAGATAAGGGGGGGTGGGGTGGTAGGAGGTAGGGAGGAGCTGGGTAGGGTAGGAACGGGTGGGGGAAGGGGGGAGAGAAGAGGAGGGAGGGGGATGGGGAGAAAGGAGGGGGAAGAGAGGGAGGGAGAACGCAGGGGAATACAGGGAGTGATGTTGCGGTATAAGAGGGAGAGGCATGAGGAGTAGGCCACGGATGGCCAAGGTAAATGACCCTTGTCCCTTGAACCGTGAACCTCTAAATAGCTAGAAAATAAACGTTAGGTAAACAATAAATCAGTAAATAGCAAACCACATAGCAAGGCGGCGGTGTCTAGGACAGTTTCTGTGATGTATAGGGCTGACTGACAGAGGATCTAGTCTTTAGTCGAGGGTGCAAGAAATGAGCCGAAGAAGCAGCATTGGAGGCTCAGTTGTTGGGGGCATCCGCACCAAAGTCAACTTGATGGGTTATGGGCTTCCAATTGTCCAAAGCGAACCCTCTTGTAGGGGGGTTTTTGTGGGCTGGATTGGTTGCGTGAAGCCAAGGCGGATTTTCTGGGTGAGGAAGAAGTTGCTGGTGGGTCATGTTGCGATTCCTGTTCCATATCTGAGGGACGTGTGTTGTTCAGGTAGTTCTCAGCGTCACGTGGTGTGGAGAAGGACACGCGTTCCCCCGTGTCCGTTTGGATATGCAGGATAGCGGGGTAGGCCAGGCTGAACTTGATGTGTTGATTGTAGAGTTGCGAGCAAATGGGAGAGAATTCTTTACGTTTACGCATTACCTCCAGGGAATAGTCTGCAAAGATCATCAGGGGGTTTTCGTCCACAGTCAGGGCGCGATTTTTGCGAAAGGCCTGAAGAATGGCTTGCTTGTCATTGTAGTTCAGGAACCGGGCAATGACTGGTCTGGGTCTGGAGCGCTGGTCTGACGGTAACCCAATTCTATGAGCCCTTTCTACTATGCAGGGGACTTTGAGGCCCAGGTGCTGCGGGATGGTGGTGGAGCAGATGGTGAACAGGGCTGTTTGATTGTATGATTCAGGTAGCCCTCTTATGCGTAAATTGTTCCTTCTGGACCTGTTTTCCAGGTCATCCAACTTTTCCTGAAGATCCCTCTGCTGTGTGGAGAGCCTGGCTATAGTCGCAGACAGGACCGCGGTGTCATCCTCCACCGTGCTTATCCGTTCCTCAGCACGTTCCAGCCTGGCTGAGTGATGCTGGATTTCTTTATGGAGCTGTTCCAGCCCCCTATGCACTGCCTTCTCAATGGCCTCTGTCACCATAGGAGTGAGGAGGGTGATCATGGCCTGTGCAATCCCTGAAGGGGAGGCTGGGTCCGGTGATGGTTCGAGCGGGGGCCCTGAGAGAGCGAACTGGTGCACAGGGCTTGGAGGAGAAGCCGCTGAGGCGGCCTGTGTCAGCGTTGCGGCCGCCATATTGGCTGCAGCCTGTGGACCGTCTCCCTCTGTCTGTGAGGAGAGCGGCGCCGGGCGGGCCGTTTGCCGCTCTACGAAGCGGTCCATCGGTCGGCTCCTGTGTTCCCCTGATTACGGAGGGGTGTAGGGAGGGGGTACCTCGGTGATGGCTGGCTTGCTGGCAGGTTTTCGGAGGAGCACGGCGGGAGCTCTTTCCTTCTAGCTCCTCTCCATGCGGGTGCCGGAACCGGAAGTGAAAGAATACTTTTAAAGTGTGGGGCAGGACTAAGAGCAATGAGCCATGATTGGTAGAGTCATCATGACAGTGTCCAATCATGGCTCTGACAGTGCTCTGTGCCCTGGTTGGGCAAAGCTTTCATTGCTTCAGCCAATCAGGGCTTTCATTGCATTATGCAGTGGCACAGTGCATTGTGGTAGTTCAGCGGCCCAAACAAGCGGTTGAACGCCCTAATAATTTGGTTGTTCAGCGAACGGGCAAACAGGCAATGTTCCCCATCCCTCTTTCTTGCTAAAGAACATTATATTTACCAAGTTGTTATGGGTAAAGTTCTGCTTTAAGACAAGCCCGGGTGCTGATTCATACCACTCCTTTCAACGAAGTGCTGCTTTGATATAAGGCCAATTGCCTAGTAAAAAAGGGTGTCACTTATTACAGATGAATGGGGACTGAGGGCCGAGGCCTCTAGCATGACCCACAGGGCTGTGCCATGACTAGAAAAGTAAGTCCTAACAAATAAACCAAGTCCTGTGTTTTATTATATAGCATATACTGTATACATCCTTTGGAAGAGTGTTAAAAGGGCAGAATAGAGCTTCTTTCTGGGGGAAGGGGGTGCTAAATATGTTCTGTTTATAATAAGTCAATGTCAGCTTTAGCTTTTTTCAGTTTATCAATGGCAGGCTTTGTGTTACTGATAAAAGAACGCGTCTGTCCACAGACTCCGTGGACCGTCTTACTTTTATCAAAATGAATCAGTCCTGGATTACCAGAAGCTATGTCGCCGATTAAGTGTTTTTGGGATATGGAATCCCTGCAGGACTTCTAGGCTGCCTAGTATTGTGGGTGTCATCTGGAAGAATGTTTTTGGTGTTAGGTTTCATGGGCACATTGTTGGTGCATAGCATTGCAATTTTTGACAGCAAGGCCAATTCTTGCTTTCATCAAGAGTACCTCCTCAGGGTTACAGTGTGAAGGTGCCACTGACACCCAAAACAGAACTTTTCTGCGCCCATTACTTCTATCCATAGTCTGTGGAAGAGATACCAGAATTTATCAAAACAATCTCTAATCTTGTTCCCAGTGTGGTATTTGTGGATGAGGCTCTTTATCTTCTTAGATGGTAAAACTGCCCATTCCTCTTGACAAAAAGTCCAGTTGTGGCTGAAATCTTAGTTGGTCTACCTGACCGTGGTTTGCTTTCAACAGAACCCCCCATTTTACACTTCTTGATTAGAGTTTGAACACTGCTGATTGGTATTCTCAATTCCTTTGATATATTTTAATATCCCTTTTCCCGCAGATCCTTTGAGAATTCTTTTGCTTTCCCCATGACTCAGAATCCATAAACGTCAGTGCAGCACTGGATGAAAGTGTCTGTCAGGAGTCCATAAACTTGTTGACCTTTTATACACACACACTAATTACAAGCAAACAGATCACAGATGAGGATGGTTACCTTTAATAGCCATTCAAACCCCTTTGTGTCAACTTGTGTGCATGTCATCAGGCCAAAATCACCAGGGTATGTAAACTTTTGATCAGGGTCATTTGGGTAGTTTCTGTTGTCATTATGATTTAAAAAGAGTGAACACAGTTGATTGATAATAAATGGCTTCAGCCAAACACTAACCACGAGTGAAAGAAATGTTTCTGTGTTATCATTCATATTCTCTGAAAAATGGCCAAGAATTCATAAATGTAAACTTATGAGCACAACTGTATATAGACGATATAATCGTCATTTGGGATGGCCCAGAGGAACCCTTACATGTATTTGTGTCCCACTGCAATAATAATAATTTTGGATTATCCTTCACCTTTGAACAAGACCCTTCCCAATTAGCATTTCTGGACTTAGAACTATTTCACGTAGAAGACCGCATTATGGCCAAAAACTATAATAAACCAACAGCTGCCAATTCATTTTTCTATTTTCAGAGCTATCACCATCCCGGGTGGTTATCCATTAATCCAAAGAGCCAGTTCTGCGGACTGTGTCGTAATTGCACCAGAGACAGTGATTATCGGGAGCAAAGTTGACTGCTCACTAAAAAATTTATCCAAAAACATTTTCCATCTGAACCAGTCAAAGACGCATATACACGATATTCAAACAATTCCTTGTTTACATCCGACACTCCCACATCCCAACCCATTTGGTTTACCACCCAATACCACACCAAGCATAGAAAAATGAAACAGATTCTGGCTAAATACTGGCCCATCCTGTTGGAGGACCCTCATTTGAAAAACATCATTCCACCCAAACCTAAGGTCTCCTACAGGAAGGCCATGAACATTAAAAATTGAATTGCCCCCAGCAAAGTAAAGGAATCCCCCCCTGTTGGACCAAATAGGCTTTGCTTAATCCTGCTGACAGGCATGTTTCAGTGTCGAAAGCCTCTCTGCTTGACCTGTAAGCATGTTTGCCATGGACAAAAAGAATTTACCATTAGGAACAAAACTTATAGCATTTCCCAATTTTTTAATTGCTCCACAGAGTATGTCATTTACTGTCTGTCTTGCCCCTGTGTCTCTATTATGTTGGTAGAACCATTAGAACTCTGCAAAAAAGATTCGGAGTACATCGGAGGTTTGTCGAGGGTGGGAGTGACAAGCATAGTGCTCCTCACCATTTCAAGTAATTCCATGCTCAATCCTCTGTGGACTCAAAGTTTGGATCATAGAGTCCATACCAGCATCTTTCCCACCGGCGGAACTGTTTAAACGGATCTGCCGATGGGAAACTTTTTTGATCTACCATTTGGATTTGTTGTCGCCGGGGGGGCCTGAATGAGGAAATTGAGACTAGCACCCTGGTTTAAATTCAAACACTATCATATCATTTTTTGTTATCTATCTGTCCAGGATACAGTCATTCATCTTTACATTTTTCATGTTTCAGGTAATTGCCACATAGTCCACCGGGCCCTTAATGTCTGCTTCGTTTTATCTATAATGGTAAACAATAAGTAATTTCAGACTCTGGTAGGCTTTTTTCCTTGTCGCAGATGCAGAGTATGCAGGTTGAATGACTGTAAGCACAGAAAAATTACCGAATTCACTTCAACTATAACAAAGATCACATACCAAATCAAGAGCTTCTGTACCTGTGAAACTAAGAATATAGTTTATTTACTCACCTGCCCATGCGGGAAGCAATATGTGGGTAGGACCACGAGAACATTCTCAATCCAAGTCAGTGAACACATCACTAACATAACGAAAGGAAAGACTAATCATAGTGTTCCAAAACATTATTTAAAATTTCATGCAAAGGACCCTACAGGCACCACTTTTTCAGTTATCGACAAATATACCCCCCCTTGGAGAGGTGGTGATGCCGTCAGGGGGGTTTCACAGCTGGAGGTCTACTGGATCTACCTCCTTAAAAGTTATGCCCCCCATGGACTCAACATTGACTGGGACATCAATGCTTTTATTAATAAATCTTGACTCTGTATTCCACACTATAAAACGCCACCCACTCAACCCTGAGTTTTATCCTTTTTAATAGTGCTTTGTTTTATATACTTCTTTATGTATGTCTCCAACATCCTATTATTATCTATTAACATTGAAACAATTTATGCCCTTATTTCTCTAAGCCCCTGGTCGGATTTATACTGGGTACCCCCC
>BLSH010263575.1:264418-277544 GCA_018402905.1 Glandirana rugosa
TTTTTATTACTTTTGTTTTTTTATTTTATAATTTATTTTTTTTTTATCCTTATTTTTATTTTTACTTTTTACCTTTTACTTTTTATTTTACACTCTTACCCAAACGTCCTCCATTCCCCTATGATGGTAGACATGTTAACTAATGAATCTATTATTTAATCTTGGCCTTGGTATATGTATATATGTAAGTATTTAACCACATATTTTCATTTAAGCGAGTTTACAGTACCTTCCCACCCTAATGAATAACAAACATTCACTCACCGCGATTCGGCATGGACACCACTTATAAGTTACTATTGCACAAAAAGTTTTTAGGCTTATTGACCAAACACGCAGTTCGTTGCATTTCGCATTTTTATCATTGAATATTCACCACAGGTACGGCTTAGCGCCACTCACTTACAAACAATAAGTAATCCCACCCTTCCATGACATTTGAGCGAATTTACTTTTATACACCAATTTATGAATGTATATATGTATATGGTTCCGGTTCTAATTTATTATCTAAGTAATCAATTGTACAGATGGTAGTATCCCCTTACCTCCTGCAAACCCATTCTCACATTTTATTTTTCATTTTCCATTTTTCATTTTTATTTTTATTCCTATTTTTTTTTTATTTAATATTTTATTTTTTTGTTTTCATTATTTTTCATTATTTTTATTTTTGTTTCAAATTTTGTAATTTTCATTATTCATTATGCCTTATCTCTCTTCCTTTACTTTATTACTCTAATTTATCCCCCACATTTCAGGCACAGTGAATTTGTTTCATACTCTAATGCAGTGGCTCTCAACTCCTGTCCACTAACAGGCCAGGTTTGCAAGGTAACTGAAATACATCACAGGTGATATAATTTGCTGCTCAGTGATTTCAGTATTCTAGTTTGCATCTCCTCAAGGTAATACTTAAAATCTGGCCTGTTATTGGGTCCTGAGGACAGGAGTTGAGAACCACTGCTCTAACGGGTTAACTTGTTATTGTCATTTTTATTCCATTTCAATGTATGCATATATATATATAGATTTTTTTTTTTTTTTAACAAAATTTATGCAAATATCTCTCTGCCACATTTACGATCTCCTGCTTTGTTCTGGTAACATAATTGACCATAGCAATGTGTATATAATTTCCCCATTAGATTGTTATTTTAATTGTCCTCGATTGACTCCTTTCTTTGGAGTCCCACCCAAGCCTATAGATTTCGCTCTGCCTGTTATGGACGCCTATGCATCCTGACGTCATCGCGGCTTGCCCGTATATTCACCCTCATCCAACATGACGCATACACCGGCCTGAAGAAGCAGCGTAGACTCCGACAATGCATCGCCGAATGCCAGCACACTACCGGAAGTGACAACATCTGCACCCGCATTGCAGCTCCCGGAACCAGGAAGTGCTGGGATCCAACGACGTGACCTGAACCGGGAGTGCTGCAGACTTTTTCACTTATCGCCCCCCAGATAGCGCTGCCAGTTGGAACAGATTACAGTGCGCAGTGACTTATACTGCAATGCCTGCGTTACTCATCTGTTCGTGAGTACCTTTTAACTTGAGCAATAAATTTGACATTATACGGCTACACTTAGAGGCGCTGTGTCCATTGCAGAGGTTGCCTTACCTTCCACACTCTATTCAGAGCCTATTTATTATACCATTACCATCCCACATTGTGGTTCAATCTTGCACCAACATATCTCCTGTGTCACTTTAAAGTGTAAATTCACCTTTACAGAAAATCTGTAAGGTGAACCTACACTGGACCCCTTTCCCATTGCACCAGGTCCCCCACTGTACCTGAAGCCAGTGATCCTCCACTCTGACATGTTGGATCGCTGCTGTACCAGTCCGGGGATTTGAAATTCCCAGCGGCTTTCTCTCCTCTTCGCCGGCTGTGACAGGACAGGCTATGTGGGTTGTGATTGGTCGGCGCTACCCATGTGACGGCGCCAACCAATAAGAATGTTCCTAAACATACCCTCATACGTTTAGGAGATTATGCTATGGGGGATTTCTAAGCCCCGGACAGTGAGGCGGCGACTCAATGTCTGCTAGAGGGTGATTGCCGCGCTCCAGGTTAACGGGACGGGGGGGAGGGGGTCCCATGTAATTTCACCTACAGGTTTTTCTGTAAAGGTGAACTTACCCTTTAAACCAGTTCCTTGAGGATGGGTCTATCCAGTGGTGCTGTATTTTGCAGGCAGCAGTAAACACTTAGTTCAAGTAGGGTGATAGGACTATTATACTGGGTATTACTGCCTAAAACCTTATTAAGACTATAGCCATAGCGGTCTGTGCACAGTTACGGAGCTTGTGGGCTTCTTGTTATATAAATATAAAATAGTGACAAAACATTTTTTTTTTGTTTTTATGGTTCTTTTTTTGTATTTGTTATTGTTTTGTTTTTTGTCTGAAAATAGACAAATGTGTATCCGAAGCATGTTTAGGTTCACTTACTCTTGGCTGACTTTTGATTGACTCTTGGTTGACGCCTGGTTGACTCTTGGTTGACGCCTGGTTGACTCTTGGTTGACTTGTTTGACCTCTTCTGGAAGTCAGTTCCAAGAATGCATGACTCTCTGCTAAAAAAAAAAATATTTCTAGGGCTAGATTTGTACTTTAACCCTAAAAGTTTGAGGTTGTGCCTTCATGTTCTTGAACTCAGCATCATGCTGAAAATCTCACCCTCCTGAACCTTGTTCACATCCTTAATGTTTCAGTCCTGCCCCCTCTTATTTCTTCTAGCCTGTATATGTGAAATTCCTGCAGACTCTCCATGCTGTGTTTCTAATAGAATTAACAAAGTTGCTAAAAACTGCACCCCTCCCCATTCTTGGTACTGTCAATGTCAAATAAATTCCCCTCCTTCTGTAATAAAGTGTCCCACTCACTACTATTAAGCTATAACCACATGGGGTCTTGGAGCCATGTTTGGGAGGAGTTCCAAAGTCACACACAAACTTGGCTTAACCACTGGCGGTCCTATCCATTTAGAGGTCCTTGCAGAATACTGATCATCAATCTACTAGAGACCGAAGGAGTAAGGCAAGTGACCACCAAGGTATTGTTGACATTGAACTGGGAAACATCTACTGACAGCCAGTATATTGTGTAATAATAAGTGCAAATGCATGCAGTTTGGTGGGCTAAGGTTGGGTCTGAAACTTCCGTGGCCCATGCATCTTTAGGTATGCCTCTGCATACACATTAAGTAAAAATTATTATGAATATGGTTAACAGCAGGGGTTCCCAACCCCTGGACCGTGGACCAGTAGCAGTCAGTGGCCTGTTAGAAACCACACTGCAGGAGGTGAGCCTATGGTGAACAGAGCGGTTTGATATTTATATACAGCTGTTTGCTGACACACAGGAGAGTGGGATGGATGATGGCAGACAAAGTGAATGGTCTTGGGGACAACCATTGTTGCAGCGTTGCTTTGCTTATTACAGGGAGCGCAATGTCTGAGTGAGTGCCGCACAGCCCCGCCTCCTCTGGTACCAGCTGCCCCAGTGCCTGCCATCAAACTCCACCCCCCACCCTGGAACCCCATTCAATGGATTCCACCCCTGGTGATTGCGGTTCACTGGCTGAAGAGGACAGAGGCAGTCTGAGATCATAGAAAAGAATGAGGAATCTAGTACTCAACTCTATAGTCGTTGTGTGTCCTCCGGGACAGGGTATCAGCAAGAATGGGAAACCGCTATGGCCCCTACTCAGGTATTGTGTATGCACAGATCAGCTCATGTCAGCCCACATTGATGACCCGGTGGTTGTGTTGTCACCATTGCTGTATAGGGAGCATTCCAGTATTTGGGGAACTACCACAATGTACAATGTCTAAACTGTAATCTGCAAAATAGTTGGAGTCCCCCTTCTCATAGGATAGGAGTGCTCTGACTTCATTGGTTTCTTACTTGTTCAGAAAGGAAGTGCACAATACTTGCTGGATGCATCCTGATCCTGATACTGACAACCCCCATCATCCCTCTGCCGATCCGTGGAACAATTGTCTTCCGTGAAACCAGTCCTTGCTGCCAAAAAGGTCGGGGAACGCTGGTTTACAGAGTCCACTGTTGGGTCTAATGCAAAAACTCAATAGGATGGAAGTCTCAACCCTTTTCCTGGTGGATGTTGATAATACACTGCAGCCTCTGCCTTTGTGCTACCAAAGTCCCCTAGCCCTACCGTCCAGGAGCATCAGAACCAGGAAACAGTACAGGGGTTCTCAACATCAAGAGAATACTTCCTAATCGGGTTTCTTACACCTTTTATGGTTAAACAGAAAATGTAGAGCCATAAAATATACAGTAATTACAACAATTCCCTCTTGTTTAAACTAGTAGTAGTTAGTCAGATTCACCTGGAATAGTTTTGCAATGTTGTAGACATTTCAACACTAATTTAAGTAGCTTTCTCACTTCAGATGCATATCAGGAACATACGCAAGCATTTATACCCAACTTGGGCAGATCAATCACCTTAATTAAATAACTATGGTATCAGCCAGATAATATTGTCTTAGAACCTTAATTGGGAAGTGTGAAAGTTTATGAAATCACCATGCTGCAGTTAATATAATCAAATCACTGTAGTGCCATGAAATTTGGGACGACAATTCATTGCTTAAAGAGGAACTCTCATGATTAGTAAAAGACACAATACTGATGCAATAATGCATGTCCTGATAACTTGCTTTGTATCAGCAACCATCCATCAATGTATTTTAGAAGAAAATCTGATCTTTGTTGAATGGCTTCCTGTTTCTCTGCCTCTCCCTACAAAGACGGTCGATTTTCCTCTCTGGGTATTGTTCAGGCAGAGCTTAGCTGCCATCACCCACTTGTTACTTCACTGGGATTAAAACGTGAAATAGGCTCCTGAAAAGAGAAAGCTCACACATCTTTATTTTAACAGTCATTGGAGAAGAACACGGCTCATGTTCCCCGTGCCACTGACTGTTTTTTACATGGAACATGAGCTTTGTTTTGACACCCTTCTTTCCCGCTGTATCAGTATTGATGGCGCTGAGCTCTGGGCTATTTCTTTTACTCTTACTGGCACTATAGCTGACATACCCCCTCCCTTTGCATTAGGATGGCACTTGCCTGATACAAAGCAAGTTATCAGGACATGCATTATTGCATCAGTATTGTGTCTTTTACTAATCATGAGAGTTCCTCTTTAAGCAATTAATTGTCGTCCCAAATTTCATGGCACTACAGTGATTTGATTATATTAACTGCAGCATGGTGATTTCATAAACTTGGTGAAGCTCCTGGTGCTCAAAACAAGCACTGTCAATCATTTATGTCTCCTTCCTAGACGCATGGTCAGACAGCGGTGGGGGGAGGGGGAGCCCACTGTTGATCATGCTATCTCAGCAATAAGACAAGCTGGAAATATGGGACAAACTGATACAGGAAAAACTGAAACAAAAACAAATTTGTAATGAGACTTCTTTTTTAATGTGGACCCCACAAAATGTACGTAACTGACAACAGCAATGTAATCTTTAAGTTAAAAGTTATACACATACTTATAATTACTGAACTCTTTCTTTTATGCATTTGCAGATCCTCTTTTTCAGATGGGAAACTGCAAAGTATAGCCAGGCCTCAGTGAATTGCCCTTTGCAGGCAGGGACCGTGGGCCCCCATAGTGTAGAAATAGTTCCTGTGCTAGCTGTCCACAACACAACTACTGATCCCAGTCAGCCCTCTTCAGGCCCTGCCAGCCCTCCTGGTGGCAGCTGCCCCTTTCCACTGCTCCTTTTACCACAGTCCACTCTTATGGTTCTGCACCCATCTTTGACTGCAAACTCCCAGTCCTCCCAGGCATGCTTTCCCAGTCCTCCTAACTGTGCCTCACTCACCAGCCCTCCTGGCTGCAAAGAGTTGTCCTCCCTGGAGTCTCTCAGCAGTGCACTCTTCCGCTGTCCTCTCCTTGCTCTCTCTTGTGCCTCTGGTCCAGGACCTTTCCACGTGTTCTTGGAAATGGTCCCAACTGCACCCGAGCCCAGGCCCAAGGTCACCCCCCTAGACTGGGGAGCTCCCTTTAGGCCCCGACAGCCTCAGCACTCTCTCACTTCATCTCTACCACCCGACAACTCCTCCCGCAGCTGGGCTGACCCCGGGTATTTGAGGAGGCCTGCCCCCTGCCAATCCAGGTTGGGGATTTGTCATGGCTTCTCAAATTACCCCAGGTGGCTCCTGGCCCCACCCCCTCTCCACCTCTCTTTCTTGTGGAAAGAAGTGGGAGGTCCAGATGACACCACCTGTGAGTCACCCAGCACTACCCTGAGTCACTCCCAGCCCAGAATGAAAACAAACAGGCCAAGCCACCAGCTAGGCCTGCCTAAATTTTCCTACTCTACAGAAAAATCTAACTTATAGCACCTACCTAACTATTTGTAATAGGAGTTATAGTGCACCCTCAATGGTATCAGTGGGAGTAATAGTGCCCGTCTTTGGTGTTAGTGGGAGGAATAGTGCCCCATCATTGTTATTAGTTGGAGGAATAATGTCCCATTCTTAGTATTCGTGGGAGAAATAATGCCCCATCATTGGTTTTAGTGGGAGAAATAGTACCCCATCATTAGTATCAGTGGCAGGAATTTTGCCCCGGTGTCAGTGGGAGGAATAGTGCCTCATATCATTGGTTGAAATAGTGCTCCATGGGCTGGATAAAGGCTAACAAAGGGCCGCATTTGCCCAGCAGACCACAGATTGGGGACCACTGATTTAGAGGAAAGTTCCCATACTTTGGACATATAGTTGGTCTGATGGTCATTTGTCCACAAATGTGGACACAGTTCATAACATTATAAAGATTTGATTAAGGTAACTAAGTTTTAAGTTTTAACAAATTTCTTGATTGTGTTCTCAACATTCATTAGAACTGAGGAAGCCAATTGGATGAGTGGTGATTGAAATGTCGTCAACATTACGGAACAGGTCCAGTTTAATTTGACTAATCATCAATAACTATACCATGATGTAGATCAGTGAGAAGCTTTTTTTTTTAGTTAGTTAGTTAGCTTTAGTTTATATTGAACATGTAGAAAAAAAAAAACATTAAAAATAAAAGTTAATATTCAATAGTAGACAATCACAAAACAACTAGTTACAAGGGAAGACACAAAAAATACACTATAAAAAAAAATAATTTTGTTTACATATCCAAAAAGGAGTGAGAAGAAGTACAAACTTATTTAACCACTTGTCCACCGCCTGCCGTGGATTGATGGCAGCAAAGTGGTTCGATATCGCAAACCACCGTCACCTGACGGTGGCCGCGAGATCACGGATCATGAGTGTGCGCGCGCGCCGCCGGAGGCGCTCTTGCGCTTACTGTGTTTCGGGGTAGCCAGGGAGTGGGTAGGGCAGACTCGATGTCCACCGGCTACCCGTGATCGTTCCCCCACAGTGACCGAACAGAGGTCCGTGTATGTAAACACGGATCTCCGTTCTGACAGAGGGAAGGAATGTGATCGCAGGCTCTCTGTGTATGGGAGCCGCGATCACTCCCCTCCCCTAGCCCCCATACAGTTAGAACAAACACAGGGAACACAGTTAACCCCTTAGAGCGCCCCCTGCAGGTTAACCCCTTCCCTGCCAGTGACATTTATAGAGTAATCAATGCATTTTCATAGCTCTGATCTCTGTATAAATGCCAATGGTCCCAAAAAAGTGTCAAAACGGTCCGACATGTCCGCCGCAATATCACAGTCCCGATGAAAACCGCAGATTGCAGCCATTACTAGTAAAAATAAATAAATAAAAACCCCATAAATGAATTCTCATCATTCGTAAACGCGGCAACTTTTGTGCAAACCAATCAATATACACCAATTGCGATTATTTTTACCACAAATATGAGGAAGAATAAAAATCTGCCAAAACCAATGAAAAAAATAGTTTTTTTGTAATATATATATTTTTTTGGATATGTATTATAGCAAAAAGTAAGAAATATTGTTTTTTTTGCAAAATTGTCGCTCTACTTTTGTTTATAGCGGTGATCAGAAATGACGCAGAGGTGATCAAATACCACCAATAGAAAGCTCTATTTTGGGAAAAAAGGGACGCAAATTTTGTTTGGGTACAACGTCGCACGACCGTGCAATTGTCAGTTAAAGCGACGCAGTGCCGAATCGCAAAAAGTGCTCTGGTCCTAAAGTGGGAAATCCTTCCGGGGTTGAAGTGGTTAATCCCACCCCTTCTCCATAATCACTAATAAATTATTCAGAGTCCCATCTCTATAAAGTTATACAATGATTAATAACTGAAATATAATATACTAATTACCAATAATCTAACTCATATACTGTATGCATACATACATGCACATACACACCCAGACCAAAATAAAGGTAGTACAAAAAATAAATCGATATCAATGTTAATAAATATTAATAACCTTCAATAATAATAACCTTCACGCCATTTTAAACGTATCACTTGCTTGACTTGCTTGTCTATAACCTTTTTGTGTCCAAAGCAGAACAGCACATTATAAAGATGGGTAGTTTGAATAGTGGTTTGTTTAGCTTGTTTTGGAATAATATGATACTGCGGAAGATTAAACTGTTTCTTTGGGAACTAATGAAGCTGCAGAAAGTGCTATTCTCCAGCGAACTATCATAAAGCAGATGGACTATTAACTAACCGCATTAATTAGCTTTTGTGGAGAAATTTGGACAAAGCGGAGATGTGTAAGCAGACTATTTGTATATATTTGCACTCCAGGTTTGTATGCCAAATCTTTTCAATATGAAGAGGAAAAGGGGAAGTGTAAATTGTCTTGAGGCTATAAAAATTCTATAAACTGCAATGTAACCACTATTACTCTTAACTGCATATACTAAAATTGAAGCTGCATAGCAGACCATGATGTGAATACAATTGGGCCCAGCACGCTATGGAGTGCAGTTCTGTCTTATTGGCTGTCACTACTCCCAACAATATAGGCACATGTCAGCCTTCAAAAATAATAATGGAGCACTTACTTTGGCTCCCCTTCTTGAATCAATGCCCACATGTGCTTCGCTGATTGGTAGACCTTCCAATACTTCTGGATTTGCCAGAGATTATTTTGGCCTGCAGCTGATCCTCCTGCTCTTAAAGCATAGCTCCACTTTGGTTAAAAAAAAAAGGCAAATTAAAACAATATAATATAGCATATACCAGGGGTATATACAGTATCTCACTAAAGTGAGTACACCCCTCACATTTTTGTAACTATTTTATTATATCTTTTCATGTGACAACACTGAAGAAATGACACTTTGCTACAATGTAAAGTAGTGAATGTACAGCTTGTATAACAGTGTAAATTTGCTGTCCCCTCAAAATAACTCAACACACAGCCATTAATGTCTAAACCGCTGTCAACAAAAGTGAGTACACCCCTAAGTGAAAATGTCCAAATTGGGCCCAATTAGCCATTTTCCCTCCCCGGTGTCATGTGACTTGTTACTGTTCCAAGGTCCAAGTTGGTGTTATTGCTCTCACTCTGTCATGCTAAGATTAGGCTCTGAAGAAGAGGTACCACCTCGAAACGCGTCAGATTTCCAATGTGCATAGAGCAGTCTGACACAGACCACCATAGATGTGATGTTCATTCACTGACATGCCTGTATCAAGAGTTGGTTTGTGAGTACCATTTCATTGATTTTTAATACATTTTGTATGAAGGATAATGCACTAGGCTGGTGCGCCCTTTGTCTGTGTCTTTACTTTGGTGTTTGGGACGACCCCAGTCCGGTGTGGGCAGCAAGGCGGTACATATCCTGATACAACAAATCAAAGACTTGGACTTACATCCGAGTGAGGCTCCTATCTTCGAGCGCAGGATATGATATCTTTGTGGAGTTTACTGATGTGGAAGAGAAGCCCTGGATCACAGTCTCCGCTCTAATTCATCTCAAAGGTGTTCTATTGGGCTGAGGTCAGGACAAAGTTGAGAGCATGAAATTGTCCAAAATGCTTTGGTATGCTGAGGCCTTAAGAGTTCCCTTCACTGGAACTAAGTGGCCAAGACTAACCCCTGAAAAAGAACCCCACACCATAATCCCCCCTCCACCAAATGATTTGGACCAGTGCTCAAAGCAAGGTCCATAAAGATATGGATGAGCAAGTTTGGGATGGAGGAACTTGACTGGCCCGCACTCAACCCAATAGAACACCTCTGGGATGAAGTAGAGCGCAGACTGCAAGCCAGGCCTTTTCTTCCACATCAGTACCAATGCGCTTCTGGAAGAATAGTCAAACATTCCCATAGACACTCCTAAACCTTGTGGACAGCCTTCACAGAAGAGTTGAAGCTGTTATAGCTGCAAAGGGTGGGCCAACTCAATATTGTACCCTATGGACTACGACTAACATGCCATTAAAGTTCATGTGGGTCCTTCAGACTTTAGGGGGGGCCAGGCTGTGGGCAATGGGAGTAGAAAATGTCCTGGGGTCCATGGGAGTATATAGTGCCCCATCTTTGGTATTAGGAGGAACAATAGTACCCCATTGTTGGTGTCAGTAGGAGAAATAATGTGACAGACCCAAGCGGTACAGGGGCTTTTGGAGGGGACTAGGGGCTAGCCTTCTACCCACTGATTATGGCCCATAGAGGAGACCAGGGATTTTGGCTGCTTCTCCCAGGCAGAACAAAATGATGAACACTGAAAATGAGGCATGTATTAATTCTCTGAATAAAGACAATGAAACTTATGGAGTGAATGGAAAGATGCAATATTAATCTTGTACAGGTGAATGGGCAGAGGAAACATGGTGGCCCTCCTGCAGACTGGGTTGGAGAAACTCCACCACTTGGGGAAAGAAATATTTATCAACAATCTCCCTCAAAACATCTATGAAGATACATGAATTCCACTTTTTTAGACAGCTGGAACATTGTATGAGTTTTGACTTATGATGACTTGTCTAGTGGACAGATTACCCAAGTTAAAGCTGGTTAATGAGATTTGGACAACTCTGGGTCTTCTTTCTGGGGGACTGGTGCTGAACTGTCTGGGTGTGCACTCAGTCAACTAGAATTGTTTAGGTAACTAGTTGTTAATTAGTCTACTGTTTAATTGGATTACTGTTTATGTTTATGTTAGCTGTTTATTAGATATACTGATATTGCTGCTTAGTTTGCATTGTTTACGATAATGTGATCAAACTCTTACCTGATTTTGTGTGGTATAAATCCTGTGTGAGTTTACAAAAAAAACAGTTCCAGTTTGCACCTAAGCTAGTGTCATCTATTTCTTGGGTTCAATGCTCAGCGTTGATACCTGGTTCCTGGTTCCAGAGTGGAGGAAGATGTATCTTGGCGGAGGCACCCAGGCTGGGTGCCAGGTGGTCTGTCACAATACCCCATTGTTCATGTCAGTGGAAAGAATAATGTCTCACATCAGTGGAAGGAATAGTGCACCAAGGGCTGGGCAAAGGCAAGCAAATGGCCATATCCAGCCCCTGGGCCGCAGTTTAGAGACCACTGGCATGTACAATTGCTATACAAGTCATGTTGTAAATTAATGTTTGTTTTTTTTTTAAATACTTTTCCTTTTCAATCTGTAGCTGCAGCAATTTTCTGTAAAATTCAAAGCAATATTGCAACCTGGAGGTGTTCTGTACACCACTGAGGTACACATGAATCCAGAAATTTAATTTCCTGCATGTGTGATTGACTGGTTTTCCCAGACGTCAATTTTAGGCATCCCCTGCAATGGACATTTCAGTATTGGTGAGATGCTCCTCAAGGGTTAAATACATCTAAAGACATGCCGACACAGCAATTTATTAGAACACAGAGAGTGCACCTGTTAGTTAAAATGAATCAGTCCCTCCCATTAAGGATCAGTCTGCAGACAGTCTGGTGAAACAAACAGCTATTTATTCAGAGCAGAAACAAGTAGGAATCTGCAACAAAGTGTGTTACAATCCCTGCAATGTACATTGATCACCCAGAGGTCCAACAAAAGTGGAGTGACTCTTTAAGCTACTACAGCTAACCACTAATACTGGGAGAGCCTTGCAAGATTTAACATGACAGCTCACAGCCTGTCATTAGGATCCCACTTAAAGCCAAACTGTGGACTCACCCCTCCCTCCCTCATGTCCCCCATTAGCTGTATTTTCTGTAGATCTGAGGAAGAGGGTACACCCCTCAAAACACTTGGTTTAGTTTTTGCAGCATTACAAATGGATCCATAATGGTCCAAGGTCTTTCTACATGTTGGATACCTTCACAGTTTTGTGAGTCGTTTTATAATATTTTATCAATAAATGGGTTAGAGGTAATGTACTGGGTCAACTTGTCTTTTTGTTGTGTTTATGTGATTATATCTAAAGTTCTCAAAATCTGTGAAGAAAGCAACCATTTCTCGAGACAAAATCCTCTGCTATGGCTGCGTATCACCTGAGGGCTGATGTGGGCTCTGTTTTACATTGCATTTCATACTCAATTTTGGAATTTAATGAAAGAGAAAGAGGTCCCCTAATGTGTTTCACTCTTAATTTGGACTACTGCTTGGCTCCTCTCAAAGAAAAATTCCAGCTATGGAATGCATATACCACACTTGTGGGATCCCCCCAGAAGCTGTAAATCACTGTAATAAAGTGCGATGCCCCCCCCCCCGACTCCCTGCCTCGTCCAATCAGAGAGCAATTTGCATTTATTGAGGAAATGTAAAGCAGTTTCTGAATGGCACCCATGCCAAGCAGCCAACCTTCTGTGTTCACAATGCAGCAGGGAACCCGCTAAGCATAGGACCTGATAGCTAGTGGAGATCAATAGAGTAGTAATGCCTACTACAGGGATTTCCAGCTTATAGAGGGATCCCACAGATATGGTATATACAGAGTTACACCCAAGCTGGACTAATTTAACTATGTAAAAATATCCATACCTGGAATTATTCTTTAATTTATTACTCCCACGAGCCATAAATCCTTATGACGTATTCTGACCCCAATTTAGGGTTTAATCAAAGGGATCCCTGTAATTAAGCTGTGATTGAGGGCAACATGTGTCAGAGAAGGAGTCATGTCTGGCATGAATAAGACGACCCGTGCAGTCAGTCTTATGCAGTATTCCTAAATACCGAGCACCCTCAT
>BLSH010263575.1:280526-290921 GCA_018402905.1 Glandirana rugosa
TGAAATCCCACAGGCACCGTGCCTGGGCCTGGGCCTGTAAAGTTTTTAGCAAGCCCAAGCCAGGCCCCAAGACGATAAAATGAGGTGCACAACTCTTCGACGTCCCGTCGGTTAGTTGTTCACAAAGTGACCAAACGGGAATCTTCGGTAGTGTCGGTACGGATGATTACCGTACCGACACTAACCGGCCACGTAGTACACTGGGTCGGAGAAATATTCGACCTCAGTGTCACGACGTCAGTGTACGAGGAACCCAATCATATCCCTTTCCATCGACTGCCGCACTCCCTGTCTAAAATCGGTAAAATTCTGGACTAGGACGTAGGACTCTACGAACCCGAACGATTTTTGAAATGTCCGGGTCCGGGTCCGTGCCACGGACACCCTAAAGTTCGGTACGGACCCGAACGTTACAGTCCGGGTTCGCTCAACACTAAAGAGGACCCATGCAGTTTCCACCAACAGTCAATCCTTATGACGTGTTTTAACCTCAATTTAAGATTTAATCATAGGGATCCCTATTGAGGGTAAACATGTCAGAGGAGGAGTCATGTCCGGCATGAATACTGATGTAAGAAAACCCATGCAGTGGTCCCATCAGTCATCAATTCTTATGACGCATTTCAACCTTAATTTAGGGTCTAGTCATAGGGATCCCTGTTTAAAGTAAACATGCCAGAGGAGGAGTCATGTCCGACATGAGCAATGATGTAAGAGGACCCATGTAGTGGTCCCACCAGTCATCAATCCTTATGTCGTGTTTCAACTTCAATTTAGGGTTTAGTCATAGGGACCCCTATTTAAAATAAACATGTCAGAGGAGGAGTCATGTCTGGCATGAGTTATGGTGTAAGAGGACACATGTAGTAGTCACACCAGCCATCAAACCTTATGACGCATTTCAACCTCAATTTAGAGTTTAATCATAGGGATCCCTATGATTAAGCCCTGATTGAGGGCAATCATGTCAGAAGAGGAGCCATGTCCGGCATGAGTAATGATGTAAGTGGACCCAAACCGTGATCCCGCAAGCCATCAATCCTTATGTCATGTTTCAACCTCAATTTAGGGTTTACTCATAGGGATCCCTATGATTAAGCCCTGAATGAGGGAAAAACATGTCAGAGGAGGAGTCACTTCTAGCATGAGAAATGATATAAGAGGAACATGCAGTGGTTTTAATAAAGTTCATTGAAAAATGAAGAAAAAAAAAAAAAGCAGTGTAGGGCCTGGGCATTTGTTATTAGGCCAGGAAGATTCTGTATTCGCCTCAGTACAGGCTGACTTTTCAGTATATGTATAGCCAATCCAATGTGTAGCACTGCAAACATGGAAACAAAATCTGATATACTGTATATATATATATATATATATATATATATATATATATATATATATATATAAAATAAAAGTCAATACATAATGATAACATAGTTTAGATAAAGCCTATTTTAAAAAATAATTGAAAAGACTGCACATTCCCTTTAACGTCAGATTTGTAGCTTTCTTTACTGGCTAGTGGTATTGCACACAAACCCGATAAACCTGGATAAACACACATTCATAACGGCCCTTAGAACAGATAGTCAAACCGATAGTGTCTTTTTTTTTAATCTCTACATTACGAATGCCCTCACCTATATAAATTTTCAATTTCACTGCACAAAAGTGAAATTTAATTTACATTCCAATATGACACCAGCGATTGGGGATAAAAAAAAATGAAGCTGGCTGCAGTTATCAAATGAAAATGAAAGATTTCCACAATCGAAAAGCCAAAGGAAGAGAGAGTCACTTTCAATTTGCGCCCGCGATCTATCCCTTCAATAGCATCGCAATTTCTTCTCTGCAATATATTGCTTTTTATTAAAATCTGTGTGAAATGGGATACGTCTGACTGATGTAGATACCGAGGCCTTGAGATAAAATAGCAATTACGGACGTTGCTTTCAAAGTGCCTGGAAACCCTGAGCATCTACTTTAGAATGTAATGAATCTGATAACGTAGGAGGACACTAGGTGTGCCGCTATGGAAATGATGAAGGTCTTGTGCGTATAGGATGTTTCACACACACATGGCTGATAAACAAGAAATATTAAAACGGAACTAAGCTCACAAAATGAAGATTTGCCATGTTATAGAGAACATCAGGAAACATTAACTTTGCCTAAGCAAAAAAATGTACCCTTTCCATCAAGAAAAATAGTAATGCACTTCCTATGCCTAGGCACTCCTGTGCATCGAGCCTCGTAGATGTACTGTATATCTGCAGTATGAAATTGTCTATGGCACTGACTCCTTTAAAGTGAAGCTCCACCCAAGAAGAGAAGCTCCGCTTGTCTGCCTCCCTCCTCCCCCTCTGCTGCCACACTTGGCACCTTTCGGGGGGGGGGGGAGGGGAGTGGGAACCTGGTTTTGGCAGGTACCCACTTCTTCTTCCGGCTCACTTCACCACAGCAAAGAAAGCCGGATATTTGGCCCCCTTCCTCCCCCCCCCCCCCCCAGCCAGACCATTCACAGAGCGCTTTGTGTATGCACAATAGGAAAACGGCTGTGAAGCCACAAGGCTTCACAGCTTGTTTCCCTTAGTTGAGATGGCAGCACCAGCACCTGACAGCCGATTTAAGAATCAGTTCGGGTGAGGACACCGCTGAATGCCTGGACAGGTACACTATGTTGTCAAAAGTATTGGGACACTTGCCTTTATACGCACATGAACTTTAATGGCATCCCACTCTTAGTCAGTAGGGTTCAATATTGAGTTGGCCCACCCTTTGCAGCTATAAAAGATTCATGTCTTCTGGGAAGGCTGTCCACAAGGTTTAGGAGGGTGTCTATGGGAATGTTTGACCATTCTTCCAGAAGCATATTTGTGCAGTCAGGCACTGATGTTAGAGAGAAGGCCTGGCTCGCAGTCTCTGCTATAATTAATCCCAAGGGTATTCTATCGGGTTGAGATGCAGGCCATTCAAGTTCCTCCACTGGTGTGCAGTCTTGTTGGAACAGGAAGGGACCATCCCCAAACTGTTTCCACAAAGTTGGGAGCATGAAATTGTCCAAAATTGTCCAAAATGTCATGGTATGCTGACCCCTTAAGAGTTCTCTTCACTGGAACTAAGGGGCCAAGCCCAACACCTGAAAAGCAACCCCACACCATAATCCCAACTCCACTAAATGATTTGGACCAATGCACAAAACAAGGTCCATAAAGATATGTATAAGCACGTTTGGGGTGGAGGAACTTGACTGGCCTGCACAGAGTCCTAACCTCAACCCGATAAAACACCTTTGGGATGAACTATAATGGAGACTGCAAGCCAGGCCTTCTCATCCAATGTCAGTGCCTGACCTCACAAATGCGCTTCTGGTGAATGCTCAAACATTCCCATAGACATTCCTAAACCTTGTGGACAGCCTTCCCAGAAGACTTGAAGCTGTTATAGCTGCAAAGGGTGGGCCAACTCAATATTGAACCCTAGGGACTAAGACTGGGATGCCATTAAAGTTCATGTGCATGTAAAGGCAGGAGCCCCAATACTTTTATAATATAGTGTAAGTGCCCTAATAGTAAAAGTCAGCAGCTACAGTATTTGTAGCCACTGCTTTTTAATTTTTGGAGGGGGGCACTCTGCTTTTATTGTTAGTCTCAGGAGAGTTGGAGTGAGATTTGGTTATAACTGGGGTTGTTACCTGCAAATTACTGGCTAGTAAAAATGGGACTTGTTGCCAAAGTTATTAATAAGAAAGACATCATAAAGCCAGTATTTTTCCTAAGAAAGGTAGCATCCTTAGTCACTTATGTCACTGTTCTCCTTGCTGGAAAATAAGCTGTACCTGAGGATCTACAATGCAAGGACCCCCCTGCTTCTGCTTCATTTGTTCTTTGGATATTTGCTTTTTCTACCTCTCCTTCTTCCATATGATTACCCGACCAGTCTTTAGATCACCAGCCATCAGGGGCCAGCCCTGACATTGAAGAATATATGTGAAAAACTGTATGTAGTTACTTTTGACTGAATTAGCATGCCTTCCTCTGCACTGTGTCCCTGTGTGGAGACCAAGAAAAAGCTAAAGACCAAATGCAGGGAACCTACAGGCAATACTGGTACACAGTACACATTCTTCTGAAAGAGAATGTAAAGCCGTTTCTTTTTTTTTTCAGTTTTCTAAAAAATTATAATACATATAGTATAACTCATATTTTCCATTTCAGCCCCCAGGTGGAGCTAGAGGCTTCACATCACATGTCTTTCAGGCTAGTCTTATCTTTGCTTATCAAAGGGGTATAGGTAACAAAGCCTGAGCCTTTAGAACGGCTTTAACCACTTCAGCCCTAGAAGGATTTCCCCCTTTAGGACCAAAGCACTTTTTGCGATTCGGTACTGCGTAGCTTTAACCGACAATTGCGCAGTCGTGTGACGTTGTACCTAAGCGAAATTGATGTCCTTTTTTCCCCACAAATAGAGCTTTCTTTTGGTGGTATTTGATCCCCTCTGCATCATTTCTGATCACCGCTATAAACAAAAAAAGAGCGACAAGTTTGCAAAAAAAAAAACAATATTTCTTACTTTTTCTAAAATACATATCCAAAAAGAAAATATACTTTGGAAGCTGTGCCCAAAAAAAGGAAGCAGAGGGCTTCCCATCTCTTTGGAGTGTAATACTGCAAAATACAGACTAAGCTCTTAACATTCTCCAAACGTCGCCCCTCGGCCCATTCCCGATATGTCAGCATTTCTGCAGCCAGATTCCCTATCTGCAGCCTGACACGCGCTCCTAAAAAATCTCACACTTTCCCCAAATTTAAGGTGATCCGCAGCACTCCAGCCTCACGGCAGCGAAGATTTATACCGTCATAACATTATCTGGCACACAAGTGAAGGGAAGGCAATATTTATTCTAAAAATAAAGCACAGCCAGAGCTCAGAGGGAGATGTATGGATAGAGCGGCGAGTCATACACTTAGCGGATTACTGCTGAAAGGATTTTTCATTTTAAAGCGTTCAAATTTTTTACCGGTATGCATTAATCTTAAAGGGAAACTGCAATCTCCCAGCATCGCTCACAGCTGAAACACACATGTAGGGGAGGTTTTAGCTGGCAAAAGATCTGAAAAGGGATGATCTTTCTCTTGCTGTGTCTATGGATCTGAATAGCAAAGAGATACGGGACAATCGTTTTTAGAAACAACCGTTAAAGTATATCTAAAGCCAAAACCTTTTTTGGTTTTGATATCGTAGGGCAACGTTTCTCAATTCGGGTGCCGCCAGGGGTTGTCGGGGGATGCTGCCAGGGGTTGTCGGGGGTGCTGCGTTGTCTGGTATATTTCCATGTCGTGCACACATTTGTAAATACAGTGCCTTGAAAAAGTATTCATACCCCTTGAAATTTTCTACATTTTGTCATGTTACAGCGTTAAAAACATTAAAACGTCAATGTATTTTATTGAGGTTTTATGTGATAAACCCACACAAAGTGGCACATAATTGTGGAGTGGAAGGAAAATGATAAATGGTTTTCAAAAATGTTTACATATAAATATGTGAAAAGTGTGGGGTGCATTTGTCAATACTTTGTAGAACCTCCTTTCCCGGAAATTACAGCTGCAAGTCTTTTTGGGGATTTCTCTACCAGCTTTGCACATCTAGAGAGTGAAATTTTTGCTCATTCTTCTCACGGAGCACTGTTCAATCCATCATCAGAAAATGGAAAGAGTATGGCACAACTGCAAACCTACCAAGACATGGCCGTCCACCTAAACTGACCGGCCGGGCAAGGACAGCATTGATCAGAGAAGCAGTCAAGAGGCCCATGGTAACTCTGGAGAAGATGCAGAGATCCACAGCTCAGGTGGGAGAATCTGTCCACAGGACAATTATTAGTCATCCACTCCACAAATCTGCCCTTTATGGAAGAGTGGTCAAAGCCATTGTTGAAAGAAAGCCTGTTTGCAGTTTGCGAGAAGCAATGTGGAGGACACAACAAAAATGAGGAAGAAGGTGTCTGGTCACATGAGACCAAAATTAAAAACAAAATGCTATGTGTGGCGGAAAACTAACACTGCACATTACCCTGAACACACCATCCCCACCGTGAAACATGGTAGTGGCAGCATCATGTTGTGGAAGCTGGTCAGAGTTGATGGGAAGATGGATGGAGACAAATACAGGGCAATCTTAGAAGAAAACCTGTTAGAGTCTGCAAAAGACTTGAGACTGGGGCGGAGGTTCACCTGCCAGCAGGGCAACAACCCTAAACATCCAGCCAGAGCTACAATGGAATTCATTGAGAATCTGTGGCAAGACTTGAAAATTGCTGTTCACAGATGCTCTCCATCCAATCTGACAGAGCTTGAGCTATTTTGCAAAGAAGAATGGGTAAAAATGTCCTCTCTAGATGTACAAAGCTGGTAGAGACTTCCCCAAAAAGACTTGTAGCTGTAATTGCAGTGAAAGGCGGTTCTACAAAGTATTGACTTCACTTTTCACATATTTATTTGTAAAACATTTTGAAAACTTTTTATCATTTTCCTTCCACTTCACAATTACTGTATGCACCACTTTGAGATGGTCTATCACATAAAATCCCCAATAAATAAATACATTTATGTTTTTGGTTGTAACATGACAAAATGTGGAAAATTTCAAGGGGTATGAATACTTTTTCAAGGCACAGTACCAGCCAGCCTGGATAATACAAAAGCCAATGTCAGTAAAAAAAGAAATCTTGTGCAGAATTTTGCCTGGAATTCCACCTTAAGTGGCAACGTTTGGAAACGTTATGGAGGTTTAAGGCAGCATGATTTGTACAGTGATTAGATGTGGAGCCTAAAGAAGAGATCAGATTCCACGGTTACACGGTTAAATCTCTTGTCATTTTTTTCTTTGCTGTCTGTGCCCTGCATGGGAGATTTCCCTTCATTAGTTTGTGAGGGTTCTCATTTATCATGGCCATGGTATAGCTAGTAGTAGTTAGTTATATTCAATTGGATTTGTTCTGTAATACTGTAACTGTTTCCCCATGCCACTTCTTCAGTTTCAATTTGTGTCAGGTACATAGCCTGGCTTTCATAACCACATAGGTAGCACAGCCATCTTAATCCAATCACCATGGAAGGTGCCATGGCAGATATTGAATATCCTAGATCACCAAGGTACAGATGTTAAAATGGCACTGGAAGACAGCTGGCGTCAAAGGCCTCCACTCCTGTCCAGGGATGGCTTCTTTCACTTTCTATCTGGGTAACCCAATCAGAAGTGAGAGATAACCTCTCTAAAGTGATGGAAAATCCCTTCTTAGACAGTTGTTCCTTGATACAGATGTCCCCATCAGAAGATTCCCCCTCTTGACAAATGTTAAATTTTAGATTTTCTGGGGCGTGTCCAAGATGGAGACGAGAGCTGTTGCATAAGCCAGGAACGCTGCTGTCCAACTTGATTTTCTCCGCATTTCCTTCCTTGCTGGGACCTCTACCACCTCCACAGGTATATGCGCTTGAGTCCAGCCCCTTTTGGCGATGACCAGAGAGAAACAGAGAGCCTGCTTCTCCTCAATTCAGTATGGGGACGACTCAGATGAAGAAACCTCTGCACAGCCTGATCTGAAGACAGTAACGTAAACCATCATGAGCTACCACCAAGTAACCCTGACCACCAAAATAAACCAACTCCAGATGGGCATCTGACTTATCAGGCAAGAACTGGATAATATATGCAACTGTAACACTACCGCATTATATAACATTAGTTAGATGGAGGACAACACTGCCTCTCCTACCACTACCATTTGCACTCTTGATACTAAAATAAAATCCCTTGAGTCCTGACTAGAGTTGAGCGAACACCTGGACGTTCGGGTTCGGAGGGTCCGTACGAACTTTGGGAAAAAGTCCGGGTTCGGCACCGAACATTGCCCGAACGTTATCCCGGACACCGGACCCCATTGAAGTCAATGGGGACCCGAACTTTTAGGCACAAAAATGGCTGTAACAATGTCCTGGCAAGTGCTAGAGGGCTGCAAAAGGAAGTAAAATGGGAGTAAGAGTAGGGCAAGTACCCTACAAAAAAATGGGGATAGGGAAAATAAATTAAAAAAAATGGGAAGGGGGGTGGATGTGGAGTAGGAGCCTAGAGGTTGACTAGGCCGTGACCATGGCAATGTAGGTGGAAGTGGCGGTGGTCGAGGAGGAGAAGGAGGTAGCCAACATGGTATTTTTTTTTTGTTTGTTTATAATTGGGGTAGCCCCCAAAATATTGAGGCCTATTCAAAAAAACAAGTATATGAATGGCTGTGTGAGTCCGGTCTAAATGTTTATTCTGCACAAGGTACAGACAAGTCTTGTGGGATCGATGCCTGGTTCATTTTAATAAAGGTTAGCTTGTCCACGTTGGCTGTGGACAAACGTCTCCGCTTGTCTGTGATAACGCCCCCTGCCGTGCTAAACACACGTTCCAGCAATACACTGGCTGCAGGGCAGGCCAGCACCTCCAAGGCATAAACGGCAAGCTCAGGCCATGTGGCCAATTTGGAGACCCAGAAGTTGAATGGGGCAGACCCATCAGTCAGTACGTGTAGGCGTTTGCACACATACTCTTGCACCATGTTGCTGAAATGCTGCCTCCTGCTAAGACGTTGTTTATCAGCTGGTGGTGCTGTTTGTTGTAGCGGGCTGCTGATAAAGCTTTGCCACATTTCGGCCATGCTAACCCTGCCTTCTGAGGTGCTGGCGGTGGCACAGCTGCGTTGGTGGCCTCTTCCTCCTCCTCTGCCTTCGCCTTGTGCTTCCGCTGAGCCGGTTTCATTTGGGAATGCCCTCAGCAGCGCCTCTACCAGTGTGCGTTTGTAGTCGCGCATCTTCCTCTCACGCTCCAGTGAGGGAATTAAGGACGGCACGTTGTCCTTGTAACGGGGATCCAGCAGGGTGGTCACCCAGTAATCAGAAGAAGTTACAATGTGGGAAACTCGGCTGTCGTTGCGCAGGCACTGCAGCATGTAGTCGGCCATGTGTGCCAGGCTGCCCAGAGGCAAAGACAAGCTGTCCTCTGTGGGAGGTATATCATCTGTGTCCTCTGTATCCCGTCAGCCACGCTCCAGTGATGCCCACGAGCTGCGTTGGGTGCCACCCTGCTGCAATTCCTCCTCCTCCTCATCTTCCTCGTGCTCCTCGTCCTCCAAATCTGTGCCCTGGCTTGAATATTTTGACCTGGTCTATGCTGGTGCAGGAACCCACCCTCCGAGCCACTTGCGAATGACTGGCCTGATAACCGTGGAAATGACCCCTCTTCCTCCTCCTCCTCCTCATCCTCCTGTGCCACATCCTCTTTCATCATGGCCCGACGTGTTTTTTCAAGGAGACATAGAAGTGGTATAGTAATGCTGAGAACAGCGTCATCGGCACTGGCCATGTAGAGTACTCAAAACACCGCAATACGCTACACAGGTCTCGCATGGAGGCCCACTCGTTGGTGGAGAAGTGTTGCTGTTCCGCAGAGCGACTGACCCGTGCGTGCTGCAGCTGAAACTCCACTATTGCCTGCTGCTGCTCGCACAGTCTCTCCAGCATGTGCAAGGTGGAGTTCCACCTTGTAGGCACGTCGCATATGAGGCGGTGAGCGGGAAGGCCGAAGTTCCGCTGCAGCGCAGACAGGCGAGCAGCAGCAGGGTGAGAACGCCGAAAGTGTGCACAGACGGCCCACACTTAATTCAGCAGCTCTGACATATCCGGGTAGTTTTTTTAAAAATTCTGTACCACCAAATTCAGCACATGCGCCAGGCAAGGGATGTGCGTCAAACCAGCTCGGCCCAGAGCTGCTACGAGATTTCGGCCATTGTTGCACACCACCAGGCCAGGCTTGAGGATCAGTGGCAACAACCACTCATTGGTCTGTTGTTCAATGCCCGTCCACAGCTCCACAGTGTGGGGTTTATCCCCCAAACATATCCGTTTTAAAACAGCCTGCTGTCGTTTCCCCCTGGATGTGCTGATGTTGGTGGTGAAGGTGTTACGCTGAGCGGATGAGTGGGTGGTCGAGGAGGAGGAAGCGGAGTAGGAGGAGGAGGCAACAGGAGGCAAAGAGAAATGCCCTGCAATCCTCGGTGGTGGAAGGACATGCGCCAAATGGCTAGCCGGCTCAAGCCCACCTGCCACTACATTTGCCCAGTGTGCAGTTAGCGAGATATAGCGTCCCTGCCCGTGCTTACTGGTCCATGTATCAGTGGTTATGTGGACCTTGCCACTGATGGCGTTGCGCAGTGCACACCTGATCTTGTCCCCGACTTGTTTGTGCAGGGAAGGGATGGCTCGTCTGGAAAAGTAGTGGCGGCTGGGTACCACGTACTGTGGGACAGCCACCGCCATCAGGTTTTTGAAACTGTCCGTGTCCACCAGACGGAAT
>BLSH010263575.1:295954-308645 GCA_018402905.1 Glandirana rugosa
CTCTGTTTGTCACTCTCTCTGTCTCTCTCTGTCTGTCTATCTCTGTCTCTCTCTCTGTCTGTCTCTCTTCTGTCTCTCTCTGTCTCTATGTCTGTCTCTATCTGCCTGTCTCTCTCTGTCTGTCTCTCTCTCTGTCTCTCTCTGTCTGTGTCTCTCTCTGTCTCTCTCTCTGTCTGTCTCCCTCTCTGTCTGTCTCTCTCTGTCTGTCTGTCTGTCTCTCTCTCTGTCTGTCTCTCTGTCTGTCTCTATCTGTCTGTCTCTCTCTGTCTGTCTCTCTCTCTGTCTCTCTCTGTCTGTCTCTCTCTCTGTCTGTCTCTCTCTGTCTCTCTGTCTGTCTCTCTCTCTGTCTCTATCTGTCTGTCTCTCTCTGTCTCTCTCACTGTTTGTCTCCTCCCCCCTTGCAGGCAACAGCATATGGTGAAAATTGTGTTTTTCCCTTAGCTCACATGTTCCTCTTTAACCACTTCCCGATCTGCTAATGCACATTCACTGCGGCAGGTTGGCATCCCTGAGGGAATCACCGTATATATACAGCGGTCCGCGCAGCGGCAGTTGCTCATACTCACCGCACGCTGCGTGATTGCGCCCTCGGGTCAGACGGACTTGATGTCTGCTGGCGATCGCTTGTCTAATACAGAGGCAGAATGGGGAACCGCCAATGTAAACACAGCGGTTCTCCATTCTATCAGCGACATGACAGAGATTTACTCTTCCCTGTATTCGGGAACAGTGAGATCTGTCATGCTCCTGCCAGCCCAACCCCCACACAGTTAGCACACGCTGAGGGAACACATTTAACCCCTTGATTGCCCCCCTAGTGTTAACCCCTTCCCTGTCAGTGTCATTTATACAGTAATCAGTGACTATTTTAAGCTCTGATCGCTGTATAAATGTCAATGGCCCCAAAAAAGTGTCAAACGTGTCCGATCTGTTCGCTGCAATATCACACATCACTGCCATTACCAGTAAAAAAATAAAAATGCCATATATCTTTCCTCTAGTTTGTAGACGTAATAACTTTTGCTGAAACCAATCAATATACGCTTATATGCAATTTTATTTACCAAAAATATGTAGAAGAATATATATTGGCCTAAACTAATGAATACAATTGTTTTTTTATAATTTTTTTGGGGGTATTTATTATTGCAAAAAGTAAAAAATATTTTTTTTTCAAAATTGTCACTCTTTTTTGGTGATCAAATACCACCAAAAGAAATCTCTATTTTTGGGAAAAAAGGACATTAATTTTGTTTGGGTACAACATCGCACGACCGCCCAATTGTCAATTAAATCTACGCAGTGCCGATTCGCAAAAAGTGCCCTGGTCAGAAAGGGGTAAATCCTTCCGGGGCTGAAGTTGCTAAGAACGCTTATAAAGGCGCATAAACTCGGGTATACTGCTTTTACGCGATTTTACAAGCTGTTACAAGCATTTGGCGTTTGAAATGCCAGTAAACTTCCATCCTGCATGCAATTTTTTGCTTTCAAAAAATGCCTCTAAACTTCTATGAACTACTGAGTGTATATGGACAGATAAGATAACTTAGAGGAGAGTTCAGGGGCTGCTGAAAAAAACACCCGACTTCTACTAAACATCTGTTTATCAGCAGCAGTGTACATGAGGCCTAAAGCCTCATACACACGGTGTGACAGTCATATGAAAACGGTCGTATGACTGCTCATTGTACGATCATCCGACCGTTAGTACACGCAATTAGAACAGCCGACGTGCGACGGTCGTGCAACGGTAGTTGGATGAGCAGACTAGAAAACTTTTGTTGTACAACAAGCGGTCATACGACCGTTGTATCGTGTGTACAGAGAAGTTGGTCCAACAAGTTGTACGTGCAAAACACGCATGCTCAGAAGTCAGGAACGCCCAGAAGTGTCCGTTCGTGTAAACCTACGTTCCTAATTCACAAATCACATTCACTACGTTCGACTTGGTTGTACCATCGCTTAGTGCATGTCAGTACGTGAGATACATCAGCCAAAATACGATTTGGTCCGTTCAGTCGTACGACCGTCGCACCTTATGTACGAAGCTTAACCACTTCCCGACCAGCACCATAAATAGGCAACGGCTGGTTTTCAATGGCTGTACCGGGACATAACCTGCAGCTGCAGGCTATATCCCGGTATCGTTTTTTAGAGTGGACGGTCGGCAATCCGGGGATAACGACCAATGCGGCTCGGGAGCCGCTCGGTCATTATCCCGGGGGGTCGGGAGGGGACAACCCCCCCCCGCCACTCTTCTCTGGCCTCCCGTCTCACCGGGAGACCGGAGCGACGATCCGGCACCTCCGCCGGCTAGAAGGAGACCTGACAGAATATGTAATCGGCTCCGATCGGGTCTCCTTCGGCAAATTCCGGAAGCAACGTCACTACCGGTTTACTCTGCGGCTAATGGAGCCAATCCATAAAGAGTACCTGTCACCATATATTACTATCACAGGGGATGTTTACATTCCTTGTGATAGCAATAAAAGTGATCAGAATTTTTTTTTAAAGGAACAGTGTTAAAAATAAATAAATAAATAAAATTAAAAAAAAAAAAATTAAAGCGCCACCATCCCTGCGAGCTCGCGCAGCAAAGAAAATGCATACGTAAGTCACGCCCGCATATGAAAACGGTGTTCAAACCACACATGTGAGGTAGAGAGTGTGAACAATAATTCTAGCAAAAGACCTCCTCTGCACCTCCAGCCTGGTAACCGTTAAAAATTTTTAAATTGTCACCTATGGAAGTACCGGATTTTGTCGCCATTCCGCGAGTGCGCGCAATTTTCAACCGTGTCGTGTATGGCATCTATTTACTCAGCGTAACATCTTCTTTCACAATATACAAAAAAATTGGGCTAACTTTACTGTTGTCTTATTTTTTAACTCAAAAAAGTGCTTGAAAGACCGCTGCGCAAATACTGTTTGACAAAAAGTATTGCAACTATCGCCACTTTATTCTCTAGGGTGTTTGAAAAAATATATATATAATGCGTGGGGGTTCTAAGTAATTTTCTAGCAAAAAAAAACAGTTTTGAGCTTGTAACCAACAAATGTAAAAAAGGGGCCCGGTTGGTAAGTGGTTAAGGCTCCATTTACACGGGACGCTATTTCAACCTCCTTTGAATGATTTTTTTGACAGCTAGAAGCCAGTGTTTTGCATGCCGCGTTCACGTCTAGGAGCGTTTTTTAAGAACAAACATTTTTTTTTAAATGGAAACAGTCCTAGACGCGAGTTACCGCGTTTAGGCGCGTTTAGCGGCGTTTACAAGCTGTTTCAAATGCCTCTGAACTGGCGTCTGAACCCATTATTTGGAGTTCCAACAAAAGACTTTAAACTCAACTGCCTGGAAACGACCTTAAACGACCCTGTGTACATGTACTGATAAGATAACATAGAGGAAAGTTCAGGGGCAGCTGAAAACAAACGCCCAAATGCCTCTAAACGTCCGTTTACCAGCAGCAGTGTAAATGAGGCCTAACTGTCTCACTGTTGTCCCCAAAGGTTTGGGGTCATAGCTTGGGGTCAAATTGTAGGCATCCCATGCATCAGTGGTTTCATCACAGCCAAAAAATGAAGAGAGGGGGCTTCTCCACAATGGTGAACAGGGGGTACCTGCTTGTGCTGAACCCAGGTAGTGTGCCGCCGTGCTGCCCTTTAAATGGACTGGGGAAGTCCTGACAAACTGAAAAGAACAAAAACTCAAGGGCGCACTGGCCTAGCGCATTATCCTCAGTATCAAAGAATTTATTGTAAAACCATAAAAACATACTCACAAACAACTTCAAATGACAAGCATTTTGAGCACAATACGGCTATGTATCCACTCCACCGTTCACTGATGGTATCCTATACAGGCTGGCTTACGCGTTTCGAGGCCACAACCTCTTCCTCAGAGCCTCGGGCTGGTTTTACAATGAATTCTTTGATACTGAGGATAATGCGCTAGGCCAGTTCGCCCTTGTGTTTTTGTTCTTATCAGTGGTTTCATGTTTGATAAAAAATACTTTCAAATAATTTGCACAAGTAGAGGTATTATGCCTGGGCTGCAGCTTTACAACATTGAGACTGATGAGAGGATTTTAGTAAAGGCAAAAGCTCCAGCTAAGCAGTCAGTTGTATAAAAGTGCTGGAAAGGTCCCCATCAATATCTACAGGTGGGTAAGGACCTGGAAAATGTTTTGCTACATCCCATGTGCTGTGTTCAATGCCGACTTGGAAGGAGTTTTTGTTTCTTCTGCAATAAAACAAGAGTTTCACTTTATAAATATCTTCAGGACTGAAAAAAGATGGCTGCTGAAATGGAATGCAGCCATCACTGCCTGTTCTAATGAAGAAGACAGAGATAATAAATCTTTCCAGCTCCCTATAAAGTGATAACAGCCTGCTCTTGGCCTTGAACAAGCAGCTGGCCAGCTGAACATAATGATGAATATTCATGACGCTCCTCATGTAGGTCCTACCTCCCCTTCTAATGGCTGGGCAATAAAATCCAAATTTGTCTTATGACATCCGAGCAACAGCCAAGCAGGGGAAGCAGCGCCCTGTCATTATCCGTGTCTCACTAACTTTATTTCAATATTGATTTATGAAAACTGCAAAACCTGCAGTAAACATTGTATCGAAAGAAGGGCAGAATAACACCATGGTAAATCTTTTCATTTAACCCCTACCCCTGCCTCAGTCAGGAACGTGTGGACAGTATGGATGAGAGATTGTGCTTGGGTTGGGTTGGCAGGAATTCTTTGAATCCTGCATGAAGTCCGAAAACTCCAAACCTAGAATAAAACCCCAGTGAAGTCTATGTGGGGGATGGGTAAATCTTAAAAATGCATTCTGACCATTTCATAGGCTAATAGATGAGGAACTGTAAAAAAAAAATACAAAGGGGCTTGGGGAGCTAGGAGCTGCCAAGGGGAACAGGTAGCAATGCAAAAGAATTTAAATAAAAAATACTGCATGGTGGGGGGGGGGGTCCTCCTTCCTTTTAATGCTAGTTCAAAGGAGACATGGGAAAACACAAATCATTTGAATGAAAAAGGAAAAGTCACCTCCAAACCTCCCAAACTAAAGAGAAAAAGAGACGAGGGGCAACAATGGGACCTTTATTGTAACACATTGAGACAACAAATCCACAGCCCAATTTAAGTGTTCAACACACTACATTATTATTTCTGTTATATAAAATTAGAAGCAATCAGAGCAGGGTTTCTCAACCTTTTTTCAGTCAAGGCACCCTTTAAAAATTAAGGACAATCTTGAGGCACCCTCCCAAAATATGGACCGTCTCGAGGCTCTCCATTCTAAAATGTAAAAACTATTCTCGTTTAGTAACCATTCCCCACCCCTCAGGGTACCCCAAGACACCTTGGAACACATGAAGTTTATCCCCTAATGTCATGCCAACCCAACTAACAACCACAGACCAAGATCAAATAGACATGGCCCAAAAACAAGCAGGACCCGAGAATGCCCCCACAGTATAGTCCCCAGTCAGGGTGGTGGGCGACCTTGGGATTCTATTTGAAGGTGCATTAGGTTAGACATCGGCCATGGGCTACAAACTTATACTGACCACTGCAAATCCCCAACGAGCAGACGACACAGGGGCACCACTCAGGAAAGCTCTTACTACCCTCAATGTTACCAGGGTATAGGGTTTGGAACTTTGCACACCCCCCCTTCCCTGCTGTGCAAACCCGTTTTGCACACTGTTCTCGAAGATAAGCTTAAGACGAAATGCTGGTTATTGCACCAATGTAATGATCCAAAATATGTTTATTCTTGCTTTTGTTCTGTATTCACGAATGGGCATTCAGAACAGGTCTTATGTAACTCGTCTTATACTCTTTATAATTTTGTATTTCAATTTCAATAAAATAGTTTATACTGTAAAAAAAAAAAAAAACTATTCTAATAGTTTTATATAACGCATCAACATCCACACATGTAGGGCACCCAACATTATAGGTGATTTATTCTTCCAAAGCAAATATACTTTTGCAAACTGGTACTGACTAGTATTCCAGTGTTTCTCATCTCCCTCAGTTATTCTCCCTCACTCAGCTAATGTGACCCCAACGCTGATGGAGAGAGGCAAGGAAGGGTCATCCAAGAATGTTATGCAGGCGTTTGACATCCTCCATATCAACTGATAAAGCCATTGGCCATTAGGACTCCAGTAGCTAGAAGGTTGTAATGGTGCACATTGAAAACTTGCGGCTTTGTGTAACTAAAAGACAGGCTTCATTCTCAAGTCAGTTTGTATACAATTTTTGGGCAATTTTTAGGCATTTTGCCAAGGCACCCCTGCAGAAACCTCAAGCCACCCCAGGGTGCTTGGGTACCCTGGTTGAAAAAGGTTAAATCAGAGTAGCACCAGCAATATACAGGAGGTCCCAGGGTTACGAACAGGATAGATTCTGTAGGTTTTTTCTTACATGGAATTTGTATGTAAGTTGGAACAGGTACAGATTTTAAGTGTAACTTCAGCCAAAAAAATATTTTTAAAGTGGAAGTTTGGCCTAAAACTAAAATCTCTAAATCTACTTGCAGTTACAAACTAAGACTAACCTATGTAGCCTTGCAAAGCAAAAATCGCTATACATATCTTTTCTGAAGCCGCTCTGGTTCGGTCCTACGCTGTGCTGTCAGCAGTGGCTTCTTTGTGGAGGTGGGTGCATTAGAGGCAGCCGACAACAGAAGCCCCATAGTAACTTTATGGATGACATCACTTCCCAGGCATTGCCCTAAAGGTATGTATAATGAGTTTTGCTTTACAGGGTTAGATAGGTCAGTCTTAGATTGTGGATGCAAGTAGATTTAGAGTTTAATTTTAGGCTGAACCAAGTTTTGGATAGCATAGGGCAGGGATATGCAATTAGTGGACCTCCAGCTGTTGCAGAACTACAAGTCCCATGAGGCATTGCAAGACTCTGACAGCCACAAGCATGGCACCCAGACACAGAGGCATGATGGGACTTGTAGTTTTGCAACAGCTGTGGGTCCACTAAATGCATATCCCTGGCATAGGGAATGGCTAACCACTTCAAGACCAAGACTATTTCTGACACTTGTTGTTTACAAGTTAAAATCAATATTTTTTGCTAGAAAATTACTTAGAACTCCCATTTTTTAGGAAAAACCACTAGAGAATAACATGGCGGTTATTGCAATATTTTATGTTACATGGTATTTGCGCAGCAGTCTTTCAAATGCAATTTATTTGGAAAAAATACACTTTTTTGAATTAAAAAATAAGTAAACAGTAAAGTTAGCCCAATTTGTTTGCATATTGTGAAAGATGATGTTACACGAGTAAATAGATACCTAACAGGTTACACTTTAAAATTGTGCACGCTCGTGGAATGGCGACAAACTACGGTAGTTAAAAATCTCAATAGGTGAGGTTTAAAAATTGGTAACTGTTACCAGTTTAGAATTACAGAGGAGGTCTTTTGCCAGAATTATTGCTCTCACTCTAAGGATCGCGGTGACACCTCACATGTGTGATTTGAACACCATTTACATTTGTGGGCGCGACTTACGTATATGCTTTCTTTGGTGCGCGAGCACGAGGGGATGGGGACGCTTTAAGGTTTTTGTTTTTTTATTTAACATTTTGTCCCTTAATCAGATTACTTTTATTGCTGTCATAAGAAATGTTAACATCCCTTGTGACAGTAATAGGCAGTGACAGGTACTCTTTATGGAGGGACCTGGGGTCTAAAAGACCCCAGATCCCTCCTTTGCACTTAAAAGTATTCAAAACGCCAAAATTCGACATTTTGGAATACTGACATTTTTTTTAAATCGGCGTCGTTGTCAGCCGAGAAGTGAACGCCACTTCCAGTTTACTACAATGGAGATACAATCAAAGTCAATTCCGACTTTGCTCGGGTCTCCAGCCAGCCGGCGGACCTGCTGGTTGGTCGCTCGGATCTTCCGGTGGGACAGGAGACCCGGGCGGAGCGGCGGAAGGCAGCAGGAGGGGGTGGACGTCCCCTCCCGCTGCTCGTGGTAGCGGCCGAGCGGCTCATTAGCTGCCTCGGTTGGTATCATGAGGGAGCCAACCGCCAGCTGTAAAAAAACGGTATCAGCGTGATGCCTCTGGCTGCAGGCATCACACCGGTACAACCACATTAACAAAATGACATGCAGGTATATAATTTTGCGTGACGTGGTTAACTGGCCATGCATTGACGTAGGATTGCTCACAGGTCCCTCATACAGTAGGTGGCAGCATAGGGTAAGCAGCAGGATGGCTGCCCGACAGTTTCCGGGACCAGCATTATGTCACACTGCCTCATAGAGTACATGAAGTCAAGTATGTTGCTAAAGATCAACATGTTTGAAGACTGAGTGCTTCTTCAAGAACCATGCCACAAAACCTCCATGAATGATGGTGTACTAATCCGGGAACCTAAGGCAAATGACCATATGGAGTACCAAAACCCAGAGAGTGAAAAGGTTCATATCTAACCACCATCATGGAAACGATAGTGGAGGCAGGACACAAAAGTACAACCCAATAGAACTGGGATAGTATCTAGACCAGCAGGACACTGATGTATACACAATCAGACTCAGATTCAGAATACTTTATTAATCCCAAAGGGAAATGATTAAATACAGTTACATTCAATGAAGACAACACAAGATCACAATAACAAACAGTACAAGACACAATAACACAATAAAATTACCAGTAACAGCAATTAGTACCAAATAAAACTAAATTGTAATAACTAATAAACCATCCATACTATTAAAATAGAACAAAAAATAAATAACGCAGCTCTCATTACCCTATAGAGTAGGGAGTATCCAAACTTTCTGAACAAAGGGCCAGTTTAGTGTCCCTCAGACTTTAGGGGGGGGCAGTGGGAGAAGGAAATGTCCTGGCATCAGTGGGAGTAAACAATGTCCTCTCTTTGGTATTAGAGGAATTATTAGTGATTTACCCATTGCCTTGTCATGTCAATGATCACATTGCTGCCCGGCCTGTGATTGGGGGGTTGCCCCTCTCTGTCTGCAAGTCCAGGGTTGCGATGCATGGCAGGACCTCCCCACCGCCTCCCTTATGGGAGGTTGGCGGGGAGTGTTCTCCTTTGCATTGGCGCCATGCCCACAAGCCCCGCCCACGGCATCCACTGACGCGGCGATGCAGGGTTTGTTGTTTGTTGACCTGACACTGGGGTTAGTTGGATGCAGATGGATGTCCAGCGCATGCGTCACTCTTGAGGTTGGACATCCACACCCATTCCCCAATAGCATCTGACGCTGGTGGGGACCCGCCCCTTACCTGGGGTGTATATAGCGAGGGCCGGCCAGTACATGATTCTTTAGGCCATTGCATCTGAGCAGCACGCCCTGCACAGCTCACGCTATAAATACCAGGTAAACTGCCTCCATGGGGGTTTTTCTATACCCCCGCTGTTCACATTGTTAGGCTGAGCACCCCAAGTCACTGCAACGCCAGAGGTGGTTTACTCCCCCACCACCACTCATGGTCATATTTTTCACTCTGGTTTTTGCACTTTTTTTCAGTCCCTTCACGCACCAGCATTTCCTACTTCACGTTTTCTTGCATTGGTCATTTCTACTCCTCTACCCATGTATAATTTCTTACCCTTGGTGACTATTTTGGACACGCTCCCCGGCCAATTATATATCTAACATACATAATATACATATATATATATAAATATGTGTATATATATACTCCTTTTTTACATATATTTTTTAGATCTAAACGGGGAGAGGTTTTCCTTCATCTGGTTTCCCTCTTGGACATGGCTCACTTATTTATATCTGACCATCACTCTTGCTATACCCTGGGTATGGACAGGGTCATCCCTAACTCAGTCCCGGGTCAGGTATGGTTGTGTCAATCTCTTTTGCAGACTGGGTGGCAATTTCTGACACGTAAGTATAACTTGACCCATCTTTTCCACATTTCCATTCCCCTTACAATTTTTAAAGAGTTGGATTAACCTACCACTCTATCCATTATTTACAGCTACAGAGACCCTCAGCATTGCACTCCTGATGAGTGGCTATAATGCCACGAAATGCGTACAGTTACACAATGCTTCTACAATCTGATTTCCATCTCAGACATTATGTATTTGCTCTTGTATGCCATGTTATGTATGCATTCAACCATGGATTTTTATATTTTTACTTTTAGTATCATGCAATGTGTTAGCTCCACACATGGCCTTTGATGGCCAGATTATTGCTTTTACCGTGCTAAATGGGACTATGTAATATTTATCTGGTATGTAAATAAATATACTATTTTGACACACTGTGTACTTTTTCCATTTCGTGCCATGCCTCAATAAAAATGCCCATGATCAAATTGTTTTGTTTTCTTTCATATATACGGATGGAGGCATGTCATGGGTGGTACGACAGGTCACACTTCTTCTCTCGGGAATTATTAGTGCCCCATCACTGGTGTCTGTGAGAATAGTACCCCTTCAATGGTGTCAGTGGGAGGAATTATGCCCCATTTTTGGTGTCAGGAATTAACCCATTAGATCACTTTTTAGATGAATTAGAGTGGTCTTCTCATCCAACATCAGTGCCTGACCTCAAAAATGCACTTCTGGAAGAATGGTCAAACATTCCCATAGACACTCCTAAACCTTGTGGACAGCCTTCCCAGAAGAGTTGAAGCTTTTATAGCTGCAAAGGGTGGGCCAACTCAATATTGAACTCTACGGACTAGGATGCCATTAAAGATCATGTGCATGTAAAGGCAGGCATCCAGCGGGGGCCCGTCCATTAGGAGTGCCTATCCATCTAATCTACATGCAGGGTGCCGGACACATGGATTCTGATGGGGTTTTTTCTTTTTTGAAGCACATGATTAGAGCCAGAGGCTTTTATAGGCTTCAAAAAAGGGTGGGCTTGGGGTGCAGAGTACGCAACCCAGTTGCATGACAATAGCGAATGAATATTCTAATTCAGCTCTAATTGATCCCAAAGATGTTCTATCAGGTTGAGGTCAGGACTCTGTGAAGGCCAGTCAAGTTCCTCCACCCCAAACTCATTCATCCATGTCTTTATGGACCTTGCTTTGTGCAATGGTCCAAATCATTTGGTGGAGGGGGGATTATGGTGTTGGGGTTGTTTTCAGGGGTTGGGCTTGGCCCCTTAGTTCCAGTGAGGAAGGTGTCAGCATACCAAGACATTTTGGTCAATTTCATACTCCCAACATTGTGGGAACAGTTTGGTGATGGCCCCTACCTGCTCCAACATGACTGCGCAGCAGTGCACAAATCAAGGTCCATAAAGACATGGATGAAGAATTTTGGGGTAGAGGGACTTGGCTGGCCTGAACCTCAACTCGATAGAACACCTTTGGAATCAATTAGATTGGAGACTGTGAGCCAGGTCCTCTCATCCACATCAGTGCCTGGCCTCACAAATGCGCTTCTGTAAGAATAATCAACCATTCCCATAGACACTCCTAAACCTTGTGGACAGCCTTCCCAGAAGAGTTGAAGCTGTTATAGCTGCAAAGGGTGGGCCAACTCAATATTGAACCCTACGGACTAAGACTGGGATGCCATTAAAGTTCATGTGCGTGTAAAGGAAGGTGTCACAATACTTTCAATAATATAGTATATATATACAGTATATATATATATATATATATATATATATATATACACACACACAATATATATATATATTTTTTTTTAGTTATTATTTTTATTTATTTTTTAACTAAAAACACAACCAATGTATTTCACCATTTGGTTTAGCATTCTCCGTATTTGTGTATATTCTAACGTTCTGGCACCATAAAGGTATGATGCAATTTCACAAGGAGAAAACCTATGACCCTTTAAAAACACAGGGGAAAATGCAGGCAGCATCAAAGCGATAAATGTTGACTTGTGAAGGCACAAACCTTCCTTCAACAGCAAACAGGCAAAAAATAAAATGCAGCTATTCGCACAGTACTTGGTAAGTAGAGTTGAGCGAACACCTGGATGTTCGGGTTCGGTGGGTTCGGCCGAACTTCGGGAAAAAGTCTGGGTTCGGTACCGAACTTTACCCTGAATCCCATTGAAGTCAATGGGGATCCAAACTTTTCGGCACAAAAATGACTGTAAAAAAGTCCTGGAAAGTGCTAGAGGGCTGCAAAATGATTTTATAACAATAATGTGTCCCTTACAGCAACAGCAGGAACCTGACCCTATAGGAGTAGGCGATGATTTTAGAACAATAATCTGTCCCTCTAAGCAGTAGACTCTACCTAGTCCAGTCAGATCGTTCTGTAATGCAGGATGAGATCTGCAATCTGTCTCTAAAAGCAGTAGTAGTAGTAATCTCTACCTATCTATCTATCTGCAATCTGTCCCTAAAAGCAGTAGTAGTAATCTCTACCTATCTATCTATCTGCAATCTGTCCCTCACAGGGCCGGCAGCATCCTCTCCCTACACTACCCAGAGAGCATGTGACATGCAGCACTGTGACTCCAGCTTATAAAGAGGCTGGGTCACATGATGCACTGGCCAATCACAGCCATGTCATTAGTAGGCATGGCTGTGATGGCTTCTAAGGGCAAACCAGTGAACCGCTTGTTGATTGGCTGCCCTGCAGCTATTCAACATGCGTGATCAAATACCCGAAACGAAAATCCCTGTCTAACGTCTATCTATCTA
>BLSH010263575.1:308655-331052 GCA_018402905.1 Glandirana rugosa
ATATAAACTGGGGGTATCCGTACGCGTCCCCCACACGGGCCCACGTGGAATTAGTGATACATGCCATGGTTAAGAGGGATGACGGGTCCGTGGGGGGTGGTAACGGGTTTGTGCATCACGACGACCGAAGGGAGGAGAGGAGAGGGGGGCCGACGACGCCCCATACAAATTCCTACCTCTCGGACCCCTTCCCAGATCATTTATACATTTAATGGCTGGGGAAGGAAAATATTTACTTGTGTCACTTTTGTTACCGAGTCACACAGGTAAGTATTGACTTCGTATCATTTGACGCAAATTATACGAAATGGACACACTGAGCCATTGTTTTCACTGTGTTCATTTATAAAAGGAAGGGGTCGGTAATTTACATATTTACTAGACCCTTCCCCAGGCTCTCCATCCTTAAACATACCCCGCAGCAGCCGGGGGGAGAGGAGAGGAGGGAAGCCAGCAGCACTACGTGTTTGGGCAATGGTGGGGGGTGCCTGGGCAGTAGGGAGAATTGGTACCGTACATAGTGATTAAGGTGCACCCGGGCACACCCCCTGCGCATGCCTATGGGGGTCAAATATATCATAGAAGCAGTCTGGAGGAGGATATGCACTGTTATAGGCTGGAGGGTGGTGTATTTTGTGTTTGAGACAGGTATATACATTTTTTTTTACACATTTTATTATTTACAGATTTACAATTTTTTTTTTTTTACTTTTATTTCCATTTAAGGCTCCATGCACACTGGACGCTATCTGGGCTCTCTCAGCGTCGGGCAGGAGACGCTGCTTACAAAACGTTCTTTTGCAGCGTTTTGTAAGCAGCGTTTACCGGCGTTTATCAGTGTCAGCATTTTTGGGCGTTTTTTTTTTCTTCATTGGCTTCCATTGTCTGCAAAAAAACACCGGACGCCGATAAACAGCCATTTACCGGCGTTAATGAGTGTTTAGCAGCGTTTAGCGGCGTCCGTCGTTTTTTGTGGTCAAAAGAAAGACATTTGAATGCCAATTCAGGGCGTTCAGATAACAGCCCAAAAACGCCACTGCTGATAAACGACAATTAACGTCCATGTGTGCATGGACACATAGGATAACATAAAGTGGCGTTTTTGGGCTGTTAAAAAAAACACCAAAACTACCAAAAATGGTTGTTTATCAGATACAGCGTGCATGGAGCCTAATTGTTTTCCTTGTAAGGCCATCCCTGCACAAACGTGGGTAGACATGGCAATGCATACAGAGTACTACCCCTTATAAATAAGGAAGTCCTAGGCCTCCAAACCACCTTGTCCCTATGCAAAAATAACAAAGGCAGCCCATCCTTCCACAACACATGGGGAGGGGAGGGTGAGGCAGCAGCAAATGGATAGGGAAAATAAACAGGTAGGGGAAAAGGCAACCAGCAGCAAAAAGGTAGGCATATACTTCGATAACCATAGGCTGCCTGCTCCTCTTCAAAAAATATCAAAGATGCAGTCAGGAGAAGGACATAGACAGTCGTAGACTAAAAATTGTGTATGTTGTGCCTATGGCAAGTATATATTATTTTTTTTAACTCTTAATTTCCATATTTAAAAATATATAGCTCAATCCACCTGCGTTCAGAATAATAAAATGATGTGTAAAAGCAGATAGCACAATTTGTTGGTAACAAATAATTTAAATGAAAATATAAATGCAGTGCTTCGCTATCACTTAATAAGCAAAGTTATTCACAGTCCCAATATGGAAGTTCAGAATTGAAAAACGCACTTCAAAAAGTGCACTTTAACACAAAGGGTGATAAAAAAAATCCTCCACCGGTATCACATCACTCCAAGCCTCTTACCCTCTGTTGCGGACCACCCAAATATAAGTAGTCAACAGCGCTCAATTAAGCATCGGATCCAATCAGAATATTCAGAACAGCCTCCTGATATCCTTCAATCCTCTGGAATGGAACACTCCACCAAAAGCGGCAACAAACCATGCAGTGTTCAGAAAGCAAAACGAAAACACCTCATTGTGCAGTATTAGGAACGATTCTACATTTATTTAGGTACACCAAAATACTCACAAGCAATGAGAATAAAAACAGCATGCCAATCCAAAATGGTAAGAAAGTTTCCAACCAACAAAATGGTTGTTGGTGGCAGAAAACCCCAACGACCCTGATGACGGTTTTCGTGATGAAATGTGTTGGGTGGAGCTTGGACACATGACATCGCCACGCATGGGAATCAACCTTTTTGTTGGTTGGAAAACAATTTCTTACCATTTCGCTGTTTTTATTCTCATTGCTTGTGAGTATTTTGATGTACCTAAATAAATGTAGAATTGCTCTTAATACTGCACAATGAGGCGTTTTTGTTTTGTTTTCTGAACACTGCATGGTTTGTTTGCCGCTTTTGGTGGAGTGTCCCGTTCCAGAGAATTGAAGGATATTAGGAGGCTGTTCTGGATTTTCAGATCGGAGTTGATGCCTAATTGAGCCCTGTTGACCACTTATATTTGGATGGTCCACAACAGAGGGTAAGAGGCTTGAGTGCTGTGATATATATTTAAAAATATGATTATCTTTAAATTTCTGTTTACGTTTTAATTGTTTTCCCTTGTAAGACCATCTCTAACATAGTCAAGCAAACACAAGTAAGGACACCTTTTTTATTTTTACATTTTTACTTGTAAGGCCATCTCTGGCCTGGTGAAGCAAACATGGGCAGGGGTGGCAGAGTACCACCTTTATAAAAAAAAGAAATCCTAGGACTCCAAACCATTTTGCCCTTGTTCAAACAAAAACAAAAGTGGTCTGTCCTGTGTCTGTTCACCAGTGTTATTTGCTCCATTTTTTTCTCTTCCTGCTACCAGAAATGTACACATTTTACACAAACATCCAACAACTGATTACCTTATTCCGTTGGCATTTCCCCTGATGAAGGGCCTCAATTGGACCCGAAACGTTAAACGTTGGGCATCAAATTTCATCTCTTTCCATCTTTGGACAACGGACAATTTTTTCCATCAAGAAAGCTACGTATCTGTATCCCCACTGAGATTTCTGTGACGGACTATATGAATTTGACCTGTTCTGTGACCTATTTCATTGTATATGATATCACTATATGTATATTAAGTTACCTGTACTTGTCCTTCTTTTTGAGTGACAAAAAGATCCTCTTTTAACCCCTTCCTTACCGGGCACTTAAACCCCCCTCCTGCCCAGACCAATTTTTGGCTTTCAGCGCTGTCGCATTTTGAATGACAATTGCGCGGTCATGCGAAGTTGTACCCAAATAAAATTTTCCCACAAATAGAGCTTTCTTTTGGTGGTATTTGATCCCCTCTGCGTCATTTCTGATCGCCGCTATAAACAAAAAATGAGCGACAATTTTGCAAAAAAGAACAATATTTTTTACTTTTTGCTAAAGTACAAATCCATTAAAAAAATTATTCATCAGTTTTGGCCGATTTATATTCTTCTACATATTTTTGGTAAAAAAAAATCGCAATCGGCGTATATTGATTGGTTTGCGCAAAAGTTATCGCGTCTACAAACTGGGAATTGATTTCTGGCGTTTTTATTATTTTTTTTTTTTTTACTAGTAATGGCGGCGATCTGCGATTTTTATCGGGACTGCGATATTGGGGGGGACATGTCGGACATTTTTGACACATTTTTGGGACCAATGACATTTATACAGCGATCAGAAATTTAAATGTCCACTGATTACTGTATAAATGTCATTGGCAGTGAAGGGGTTAACCAGCAGGGGGCAGTGAAGGGGTTAATAAATGTTCCCTGGGTGTGTTCTAACTGTGGGGGGGCGGGGCTGGCCGGGACATAACAGATCTAACTGATCCCAGTGACAGGGATCAGTAGATCTGCTTGTCCCCTGTCACAGAACGGAGAACCGCCGTGTTTACAACGGCGGTTCCCCGTTCTGAGGCTCCTAAATGTGATCGGCGGGTCTCGGGCGGACATCGAGTCCGCCCGACCCGTGGGCACGCTCGCCGCTGCCGCCAGGGGGGCGCGCTGGGGCATGCGCAGTGGAGGACGTCCATGGACTTCCTCCCGGCATTTCAGATCCGCGCTGGAGCCGTATTTTGGCAATAGCGCGGATCTGAAGTGGTTAAATAATTAAATACGATTTTTAAACTTACAAAATTGCTTCGTGGTGTTTTGCTGCCTAGTACAGTCCCACATAGGGGGTATTCTGTTCTTCTTGGTACATGTATTCCTATGGAGCGACGGATGCCAGTGGTGACATGTCCGCTGACATCCGATCCGCTCCGATAAACACAGATGGATGGAAACCCTATTTTCCATCCGTCTGGCAGATCGGATGAACACGGACAGACGGTCCATGTTCATCCGATCCTCCATAGAGGAGAGCGGAACTCTGACAGGTTCTTTTCTGCACGGAGTGCAGAGACGGTCCTGCCATCCGCTGGCTCAGCGGGGATCAACGGATGGATCCCCGCTGAGCAGCGGAGCCCATCAAAATGGGCTCTGCTCATGTGAAAGGACCCTTAACATTGACTCTCCTTGTAACCCAAAAGGCGACCATAGATGGCTTGAAGCTTGGCCGGTTCAGCAGGAACCGGCTGAGATTCGAACAAACCATGTATGGGCTTAATGTACCCAAGTTGATCGATGGAGAAACTTGGGTACAATCAGCCTGCCAGATTTTACATACAATTATCCCTAGTGGCTGCTATAGCCACTAGCAATAATCACTCTGTTCTCCACCAGGAGAACAAAATAACTTCATGGGATGCATTCCCCTGTCAACACTGTCTGTGTTGATGGGGGAATTGAGCGAACCACGAGTTGCAGGAAAGAAATTCGTTCCATCTATGGCTGGCCTAGCACTAACCCTCTCTGTAGCCCTAACAATAATTGTCCCTGTAACACTAACCCTCCTTGTAAGATTTAGGGCCCCTTCACACTTTTGGGGTAAGCTACCATGCATTACTGCACGCAGGTTTTGTGTCTTAAGGCAGCCCAAATAATTAACACGATAGGAGGAGAGATGGCCATGTGATTTTTGCTGTGCATTAGCAGTGTGTCTTTTTTCACTTTTTTTTAAAGTTAAGGCCTTGACACTCCATATCCACTCTATATATTCCCATATAGGAACAACAAGGAAAAAACCCTCAGGGGTGGGACTATAGGGGCACTAACAAGTCTATGACAATGAAATATATAAAAATATATAATTTTATTGATACATATTAAAATAAACAGTTGGAGAGGAAGTTAAATATATGTATTATATATTATATATATAATGTGAAAACACGCCATAACAGAAAAAGACACTATATAGTAGAGATACAGTATATAGAGTAGCGATATATCTACTATATAGTGTCTTTTTCTGTTATGGCATGTTTTCACATTATATACAATTTTAACTTCCTCTCCAACTGTTTATTTTAATATGTATCAATAAAATTATTTATTTTTATATATTTCATTATCATTGACCTGTTAGTGCCGTTATAGTCCCACCCCTGAGGATTTTTTCCTTGTTGTTTATACATGTAGGGATGATGGTACTTCTTTCCAGCTAGCCATGCTTTTTTCTTTGTTCTATATTCCCATATGCGCCTAACCCCCCCATGTAACTTCCCATGGAGTCCTAACACTAACCCTACATGTGCAAGGATCTCTAACAACCTGCGATGTCTGGTTACAGTCAGGGCTACTTGGACCTGAAACAGACCAGAAGACGCACTGTGCAATTTGCACCAGAGCTGCTCTGGAAAGAGCCGGTCACAATCCCCTGACATGCGAATTGGATACCGAGAAACCAGCATCCAATTCTCAATAGTGTGAACCCAGCCTGAGACATAACAGCAGTCACCCCAGCAATATTTTAAAGGATAAGTTCACCTTTTGTAACATGTTACACCCATAATGAGGGTGTAGCATGTAACATGTTACGAATGGACTGGCCCCCGCTCCTCCCCGCTGGGATGGCTAGTGGGGTTCTTCTCACTCCCCGCTAGCTGTCACAATTAAAAAAAAGTGGCAGAGCTTCTCTCCACCCACCCGGCCACATGGAAACAAAGAGAAGCCTAGGGCTGCCCCAAAACATACCCCTGGCGGAAGAAAAAATAGCATAGACTATGTCGGTACCAATAATTTAACTTGTTTTTACAGTTTATTGAAAAAAGCATAAAAAGACAGAAATAGATTTAAAAACAAGTGTTACAGCCGTACAAATATATCTAAAGACTTATTAACAGTCTCCAGTGGAATGTTAGATGTAACAAGTCCTGACCAGGTTCTCAACATGTTTCGCTGACTAAGCCGCTTCCTCAGGAGAAGTCAGTCATTGTCATCTGAGAAATCAAAATAATAATCATAACCTGTAATGAAATACAGGGACAATTGATCCAAACAGGGTTAGATAATTTATGAGTGTAGCAATGGGGATATTCAATTTCAAATGTTGCTTACCCAGATAGACCAGTGGATGATATATGCAGCGCAGCAAGAGACACCCGAAGGTACTCCCCCCCCCCCCACGGCAGACACGGGGGACAACAAAGGCACAAATATCTAGAATTTTAAAAGTTGTATATGATGAAAAAAATATCTAATTATCCATCCAAGGATAAAGGAAAGAACAAAATAGACAGAGGGTGAAGGCATGGGAAAAAAAAATAAAGATGAAAAGTGGAAGAGGGGGGACTGAAAGGGGGGGGTGGGGAAAAGGGGGGAGAAGGGGAAGGGAGGAAGTGGGGGTGGGGAAGGGAAGTAATGGGGGGGGGGGGGAGGGGGAAAGGAAAGGGAGGGGAAAAGAGGAGGGAAAAGGAGAAGGGGGGCACATGACTGATTGACAGGACTCTGTGCATGGAAAGCGACAAGGTCCGGCAGCCTTTGTGGCTGTTGGCTTGTAGGTTTCAATGAACTATCACAGTGCTGTGAAGTGCCATGGTAATTCATTCATGCTTCCTGTCAGATTGTATATGCTTGGCAGTGTTTTTCTTTACAGGCTCCAAAAAAATTTAAATAAATGCACATTTTTTACCTGCAAAATAATGTGCATTTATTATTTTTTTTTTTATAAAAAGTGAACTTATCCTTTAAGTCTGTTGTGAGTGTTTCAGCTTTGGTGGGATATTTATTAGGGCCGTAGCACTTCTAGAGGGGTGCCTGGGAATGTATTATTTATTATTACTGCATTAAAGTGGCTGTAACCCTACAAAGAAAAAAAAATAATCCTGTTCCTTTAAAGCAGTGGTTCTGAACCTCAGTCCTTAATTTGGGAATTTCTCTTACATAAAACAGCTGTCTGAAATACCAAGCCATTGACTCTCATTTAAAGCATCTGTGTAAGATAAAGGAAAATGTGAAAACATTACCTATCGGGGGTACTTGAGGACTGTGGTTGAGAACCACTGCTTTAAAAGTATGTTATACAGCACAGTGCTTGTGCTGTGTCATTTGTTCCTCTCTTTGTTGTAATATACCTGGTTGTTCCTGCCTGTACCTGTGTCCCCTGTCTGTGCTGACCACGGTAATCATGGCTGCTGTGCCCTGATACCGTGGTCAGTTTACATGCCACTGTCAGCCCGCAGTCTCTTCCTCTCCCTCTCCCCCCTCCCTCCCTCCCTCCCTGTCAGCTCCTGTGTGTGAGCAACCGCATCCATGGCCATGCCCTTCCCCTCCTGCTGCTATTCTATGTAAAATAACTATGTGTACTTAGTAGAATCCCCTCTGTTACATCCTGCTATATTGCTGAGGGCCTCTGTTTTCTAAAAATGAAGCAGCGCAGTGCCTTATTGAAGAGTGCCGCTGTGTGGTCACGTGACCAACTTCTGCTCTCCTCCTGGCTGACATCAGAGGGAACCTCAACCCCTCTCTCTGTAATCCTCAGACTGAGGAAAGAGAGCACCAGGACGTCAGCTGACTGCACAGCGGTGCTTTAAATTAAGGTATTGCGCTGCATCATTTTTATAAAACAAAGGTACTGAGCAATATAGCTGTATATGACAGAGGGGATTCTGCTAAGTACACATAGTGACTTTACAACCACTTTAAAACTGACCATGGGATCATATTAGGTGGAACCTCCCAGTTAACAAATTGGATGGTGGACGTCTAGCAGACATTGCTTACCTAGATTTTGTATATAAATACTGTATATAAAGGTACCCCTGATGACGTTACCTCTGACGAAATGCATTGGGTGGAGCCATGCACACATGCTACTGCGCATGCACGACCAGAGTTTGGCCATTCGATTTCTTGGAGCAAGTGCCTGCTTTCTGTCTGTGATTGGTGCGGTCTGGAGCCATTGAGATGGATGTTCAAGCAACAATCACTGGAACATCTTACCGTAAGAGCGTTTTCTGACTTTCCTGAGTAAGGGGGTCGCTGGTCTTCTGATAAGCCACCAGTGTGATTACTCTCTGGGTGTCACGGTTGCTGTCTCTGGACTCCCATTTCACCTGGCACGTAAACTCACTTGGGACTTTTTTCCTGATTATTATTTTTTATTTTCATTATTGTTTATTATATCTTGTTTTTCATTTTTTGGATTTGTAAGCACTATGTTGTTATATTATTGGTTCACATAAGTGCTGCACTTTTTCTTTACATATTGAAATATCTGGTAGACATGTGCAATTTGTTTCATTCCAAATTAGTTTTTTAACGAATTTTGACAAATTCGTTAATTCGGTAGTGCCCGAATTAACGTTAATCCATTTACTGAATTTTTCAGAATATTAGTAAATTCGAATAGTCAGAAATTTGTAAATCCAAAAACCAGAAAATTCAAAAATCTGAAATAATAACTAACTATAATAACTTAACTATCACTAAATATTAAATTATAGGTTTTGGAATTTCCTTTCAAATTTGGCTGTTAGTGAACGTAACAAATACAAATGTATCCAAAGTTACGAATTATCCGAAATAACGAATGCCATATCTAAACGAATGGAATGTAACAAGTTAATAATAATAAATAACAATAATAACAATAATAAAAACATTTTATTATTATTTATTATTAATTTGTTCCATTCCATTTGTTTAGTTACGGCATTCATTATTTCAAATAATTCGTAACTTCAGATAAATTCATATTGTGTTCACTTACAGACAAATTTGAAAGGAAATTCCAATACCTATAATTTAATAGTTAGTTATTTTTAGTTAGTTAGTTATTATTTTGAATTTTCCAATTTTCAAATTTCCGAATTTACGTATTTCCGAATTTTTGAATTACGTTTTTTCTAATTTTACGAATCGCGGTCATAACGAATGAACGAAAACAAATTAAAACGAAAATGAACACATTTTTCAGCAGTACACAAGTTTAATATCTGGTATCAAGGGTATCGTGCCTAACTGCTACTATTATTTGTTGTATCTGAGCGCAAATAATTATTTGTTTTTCTTTAATTTATCATTTGATGCTGTACCTCATAAACAGTTAATCTATAAAATAGGTCCGTTGTATAGTTGATGGAATTGTATGTACATGAAAAGGAAATCAGTTACAGGAACTGGGTCCAGAAAGTAGTGATAAATGACTCGGAATGTATGTAAGTTGTGAGTGGTGGCCCCAGGGCTCTGTCATGGGGCCAATACTTTTCAATGGGTTGTTTAACGATACAGAGGTTGGAATCAAGAGCTCCATTTCACTGTTTGCTGAGAATACCAAAGCGGTGCTGGGAAATAACTGAGACACAGGATGCATTATTACAGGAAAACCCTGATTAAATAGAGGGTTGGGCAGCTATCAGATGAGGTGTAATATTGAGAAATGTAAAGTTATGCAGGGATGGAAAAGGATCTGGGGGGGCTTGTAGATCACTGACGGCATGCAGCGGCAAGTTACAGCTAACAAAGCTAGCAAAATGTGCTCATGCATTAAAGTGGTTGTCAGGGCTGCTGTTAGAAATCACGGGGGCCCCGTACAGCCTACCTGACAGGGCCCCTCCACCCGAAATCAGGGACGTGCTGAGGTCAGTGGCTGGTAAGGCACTGGCTAGTATCAGAGCCAGATACACACAGGTTACATACGCTGCAAACGCTAGAGCGAGAGCAATAATTCTAGCACAAGACCTCCTCTGTAACCCCCTAATATGTAACCTCTAAAAATGAAAAGTATTGAAGTTTGGAGCCATTCCACCAGTGTGCGCAATTTTAAAGTGTAACATGTTAGGCATCTATTTACTCGGCGTAACATCATCTGTCACATTATACCAAAAAAATCGGGCTAACTTTAGTGTTTTTTTTTTTTTATTAACCACTTGCCGACGCAGCGTGACGGTGATGGTGACGGCGGCCGCGATAACTAGTATAGTGAGCGTGCGCCGCAGGAGGTGAGCTCGTACCCTCACTGTGTTCCGGGGGGGCCAGGGAGCGGGTAGGGCGGACTCGATCTCCGCTGGCTACCCGCGATGGCTCCCCCGCAGTGAAAGAACGGAGGACCGTGTATGTAAACACGGATCACCGTTCTGACAGAGGGGGAAGGGTTGTGATCACAGGCTTCCTGTATATGGAAGCCGTGATCACCCCCTCCCCCAGCCAGCCCAGCCCCCATACAGTTAGAACACACTGAGGGAACACAGTTAACCCTTAGAGCGCCCCCTCCAGGTTAACCCCTTCACTGCCAATGGCATTTACACAGTAATCAGTGCATTTTCATAGCACTGATCGCTGTATAAATGCTAATGGTCCCAAAAAAAGTGTCAAAATGGTCTGAGATGTCCGCTGCAATATCGCAGTACCGCTAAAAATCGCAGATCACCGTCATTACTAGTAAAAAAAAAACAAAACAAAAAAAAAAACAAATTAATTCTCATCATTCGTAAATGCGGCAACTTTTGCGCAAACCAATCAATAAACGCTGATTGTGTTTTTTTTATCAAAAATATAAGGAAGAATATAAATCGGCCAAAACCGATGAAAAAAATGTTTTTATATTTTTTTTTTTTGTATTTGTATTTTAGCAAAACGTAAGAAAATTTTCTTTTTTTGCAAAATTGACGCTCTTTTTTATTTTATAGCGGCGATCAGAAATGATGCAGAGGTGATCAAATGCCACCAAAAAAACCCTCTATTTGTGGAAAAAAAAGGACGCAAATTTCATTTGGGTACAACGTTGCACGACTGCACAATTGTCAGTTAAAGCGACGCAGTGCCGAATCGCAAAAAGTGCTCTGGTCCTAAAGGGTGACATCCTTTCGGGGCTGAAGTGGTTAATGAAACAGTTTTTCTCCCTAGGATGTCTGCTATATATATATATACAGTATCTCACAAAAGTGACAACACTGAAGAAATGACACTTTGCTGCAATGTAAAGTAGTGAGTGTACAGCTTGTATAACAGTGTAAATCTGCTGTCCCCTCAAAATAACTCAACACACAGCCATTCATTTCTAAACCGCTGGCAACAAAAGTTAGCACACCCCTAAGTGAAAATGTCCAAATTGGGCTCAAAGTGTCAATATTTTGTGTGGCCACCATTATTTTCCAGCACTGCCTTAACCCTCTTGGGCATGGAGTTCACCAGAGCTTCACAGGTTGCCACTGGAGTCCTCTTCCACTCCTCCATGACGATATCATGGAGCTGGTGGATGTTAGAGACCTTGCGCTCCTCCACCTTCCGTTTGAGGATGCCCCACAGATGGTCAATAGGATTTAGGCCTGGAGACATGCTTGGCCAGTCCATCACCTTTACGCTCAGATTCTTATCAAGGCAGTGGTCGCCTTGGAGGTGTGTTTGGGGTCGTTATCATGTTGGATTACTGCCCTGTGGCCCATTCTCCGAAGGGAGGGGATCATGCTCTGCTTCAGTATGTCACAGTACATGTTGGCATTCATGGTTCCCTCAATGAACTGTAGCTCCCCAGTGCCAGCAGCACTCATGCAGCCCCAGACCATGACACTCCCACCACCATGCTTGACTGTAGGCAAGACACACTTGTCTTTGTACTCCTCACTTGGTTGCCGCCACACACGCTTGATACCATCTGAACCAAATAAGTTTATCTTGGCCTCATCGGACCACAGGACATGGTTCCAGTAATCCATGTCCTTAGTTTACTTGTCTTCAGCAAACTGTTTGCAGGCTTTCTTGTGCATCATCTATAGAAGAGGCTTCCTTTTGGGAAGACAGCTATGCAGGCCAATTTGATGCAGTGTGCGGCTTATGGTCTAAGAACTGACAGGCTGACCCCCCACGCCTTGAACCTCTGCAGCAACGCTGGCAGCACTCATACATCTATTTCCCAAAGACAACCTCTGGATATGATGCTGAGCATGTGCACTTAACTTATTTGATCGACCATGGCAAGGCCTGTTCTGAGTGGAACCTGTCCTGTTAAACCGCTGTATGGTCTTGGCCACCTTGCTGCAGCTCAGTTTCAGGGTCTTGGCAATCTTCTTATAGCCTAGGCCATCTTTATGTAGAGCAACAATTCTTTTTTTCAGATCCTCAGAGAGTTCTTTGCCATGAGGTGCCATGTTGAACTTCCAGTGACCAGTATGAGAGAGTGAGAGCGATAACACCAAATTTAACACACCTGCTCCCCATTCACACCCGAGACCTTGTAGCACTAATGTGTCACATGACACCGAGGAGGGAAAATGGCTAATTGGGCCCAATTTGGACATTTTCACTTAGGGGTGTACACACTTTTGTTGCTAGCGGTTTAGACATCAATGGCTGTGTGTTGAGTTATTTTGAGGGGACAGAAAATTTACACTGTTATACAAGCTGTACACTCACTACTTTACATTGTAGCAAAGTGTCAATTCTTTAGTGTTGTCACATGAAAAGATAGAATAAAATATTTACAAAAATGTGAAGGGTGTACGCACTTTTGTGAGATACTGTATATATATATATAATGTTTGGGGGATCTGAGTAATTCTCTAGCAAAAAAATGATGATTTTTACATGTAGGAGAGAAGTGTCAGAATTGGCCTGGGTGGCAAGGGGTTAATTACCATAAGTAGGTAATATACAAATATTTATTATATATTATTTTTAAGGTAATTTACTATATTTTCAAAATCTGTACTCAAGCAGGTGGCTTAACCTGCTGCAGTTTAACGTTATACCTTCAAACCAGTAAATTGATAAATAGTACATTATTATGTTATAACAGTACCTTTTCAGCAGCAGAAGATTCTCCCTCTTAACTGTGTGAGAAAAACATGGGATTGTGGGTAAATTTTATACACATAAACCCATGTATTTCCTTGTAGTTAAGAGGGCTGGACTGGAACGGAGTATTTGTCTTTTAGAGACATGTGCCTTCTATGACACTGCAGTGAGGCGTGCCTCCACTGCAGCATTTTTATTGGACAGCTTGGAACAATGGTACTCTACCATTGGTCTAAGGCTCCAAGCTGTCCATTGAGCTCAGTGCCTCTGGCAAGAAGTGAGAGGCACTGTGAGCTCATCCTCTCAGTCTGCTGCAAACAACGTGTGCCAGCTTGTATTTAAACTGGCCACTCTGTATGTAGCTTCTGACAGTCTGCGCAATCTCCGGAAATATAGGTGATAGGAGCCCCAAATTTTGACCAGTGGTGGGGTATGATTTTGGCTACCTACCCCGCAAATTTTTGACCCTCAAAGCTTGATCTTTTTTTTATGTTCATGGCAGGTAAGGGTCTGCCTCACCTGCCTCCCCTGACTGCACATCCCTGGCCAAAAGTGACTGAGGACATACAGTACATTTATCATTCCCTTTCTCTGGAGCCTCAGCTGCACAAATGAATGAATAGGAAGTGCTCTGAGGCTTCCCACTCACTCACAAGCTGAAGCATAGTGAACACTGTGTACTATCTTTCAGTGATGAATGACACAGGAGTGATTGGTACAGAATGCTCACTGTGTTCATTCAAGAAAGGAAGGGGGGGTCAGTAAATTAAATATTTACTGGCCACTTCCCCCCCTCTCCATCTTGAGACATCCCCCTGTGTGTCCACAGCAGCTGCCGGTGGGAAAGGAGAGGAGGGAAGCTGGCAGTGCTGTGGGGGGAAGGGGCACACGGGGGGGGGGGGGGGGCGGACAACAGATGGAAGGGGTGCATGTGCTAGAACCCTTGCAGTGCAGCTGGAGGGAGAAAGAGGAGGAGATGCTGGTGGTGCTGCAGGGGGAGGCAGAAGATGTCAGTGTCTGCAATAAGACAGTGTAGTCAGCCCTCCTGCTCAGCAGATTCCCGGGCCCCCATTTTGAACTAATGGACCCCGGGCCCAGAACAGGAGGCTGGCTTTACTGCCTTATCAGTGGCCCTGGTGGTTGTAAACCATTCTTCTGCTATCTGCATTGTCACTTCTGACAGTCTATGCTGACACCAGCCAATTCCAGAAGACGGCCCTTTTCTAGCGCACAGCAGATGATTGACAGCCTCAGATGTGCATGTTTCCCTATGAGACTGTGTAGGGGGTGGGTGTCCATATCTTCTACTCAGGTCTCAGATTACACTCAGCTACATGCTGTGTGCTATGGTGCGTATGTCATCAGATCCTCACCCCCTGCCTTCTGGAGCTGAGAAATGTTCTGTAAAATATGTGCTTTAGGAAGCTGTAGAGGAAAGAAAGCTGCAGATAAACAGGTACAACTTATGTAGGATGATTTGCTTTATCTCGGTCTATCACCTGAGGCCGGTCACTTCACTGGGCATATGTAAAGGTTTGCAACCACTTTAAAAAGGTAATACATTCCAATAAATCAATAATTCTACCCCTTATTCAATTCATGGTTCAGGTTTGCTCCCCAATCCTCAGGAAAGATGTTGTTGAGTCAGAAATTCTTCAGCAAAGGGCAATAAAATGAAGAACGGGGATGGAGGACTATGAGGATCAACTACAGTTATTCAGTTTGGAGAGGAGGGGCCTGAGGGGGGATATAATTACAATGTACAAATATATAAAAGGTGACTCTAGTAACTCTGATAAACTATTTACTCTAAGGACCCTAAAGAGGACATGCGGCCATGATTTGAGGTTAGAAGAAATTAGGTTTAACCTTAGATTGCCTAAAGGATTCTTTACTGTTAGAGCACTAAAAATGTGGAACTCCTTCCCCCAGGAAGCGATAATAGTTGAGAGTGTTGACAACTTTAAAAAAATGTTTAGATGCAGAATATACAATTGTTACAGAATATAACTGGATGGATATGTGCCTTTTTTTCAACTTTTTAAACTATGTAAGCTACTATAGGCAAAACTTTTTTTTCCATTTTGGATAGAGTAAGGGAGGGTTATAATCCCTGTCGGCCTTGTATTTGCCATTGGGGAGAATTCCCTTCATTTTCTGTCCCATAGCCAAACAGGAAGTGGGAGGAAATCCCTGCAAATTAAGGGAATTCCTTGGGGACCCCCAGGTCACCAGAACTAGCATCCCCACTGGAAGATTTCCCCTCCATTACTTTTCTGGGGACAACCCAATATTTGGGATTTACTTTTACTTTCAATGATAATGGTAAACGGGACAAATAGAGAGGGGGGCATCCCCTTAATGGGGGCACAACTTAAAAAAAAACATTTAGATGCAGAATATACAATTTTTACAGAATAAAACTGGATGGATATGTGTCTTTTTCAACTTTTTAAACTAAGTAAGCTACTTAAAGTAGAACTATAGGCAACACTTTTTTTCATTTTGGATAGAGTAAGGGAGGGTTATAACCCCTGTCAGTTGTTTTTGTATTTTTGCCATCTGGGTCCCATTTGGGAGATTTCCCTTCACTTCCTGTCCCATAGCCAAACAGGAAGTGAGAGGAAATCCCTGCAAATTAAGGGAATTCCTTGGGGACCCCCAGGTCACCAGAACTAGTGTCCCCACTGGAAGATTTCCCCTCCATTACTTTTCTGGGGACAACCCAATATTTGGGATTTACTTTTACTTTCAATGATAATGGTAAACAGGACAAATAGAAAGGGGGAATCCCCTTAATGGAGGCACAACTTTAAAAAAAAAACATTAAGAATGCAGAATATGCAATTTTTACAGAATAAAACTGGATGGATATGTGTCTTTTTCAACTTTTTAAACTAAGTAAGCTACTTAAAGTAGAACTATAGGCATCACTTTTTTTCATTTTGGATAGAGTAAGGGAGGGTTATAACCCCTGTCAGTTGTTTTTGTATTTTTGCCATCTGGGTCCCATTTGGGAGATTTCCCTTCACTTCCTGTCCCATAGCCAAACAGGAAGTGAGAGGAAATCCCTGCAAATTAAGGGAATTCCTTGGGGACCCCCAGGTCACCAGAACTAGTGTCCCCACTGGAAGATTTCCCCTCCATTACTTTTCTGGGGACAACCCAATATTTGGGATTTACTTTTACTTTCAATGATAATGGTAAACAGGACAAATAGAAAGGGGGAATCCCCTTAATGGAGGCACAACTTTAAAAAAAAAACATTAAGAATGCAGAATATGCAATTTTTACAGAATAAAACTGGATGGATATGTGTCTTTTTCAACTTTTTAAACTAAGTAAGCTACTTAAAGTAGAACTATAGGCATCACTTTTTTTCATTTTGGATAGAGTAAGGGAGGGTTATAACCCCTGTCAGTTGTTTTTGTATTTTTGCCATCTGGGTCCCATTTGGGAGATTTCCCTTCACTTCCTGTCCCATAGCCAAACAGGAAGTGAGAGGAAATCCCTGCAAATTAAGGGAATTCCTTGGGGACCCCCAGGTCACCAGATCTAGTGTCCCCATTGGAAGATTTCCCCTCTATTACTTTTCTGGGGACAACCCAATATTTGGGATTTACTTTTACTTTCAATGATAATGGTAAACAGGACAAATAGAAAGGGGGAATCCCCTTAATGGAGGCACAACTTTAAAAAAAAAACATTAAGAATGCAGAATATGCAATTTTTACAGAATAAAACTGGATGGATATGTGTCTTTTTCAACTTTTTAAACTAAGTAAGCTACTTAAAGTAGAACTATAGGCATCACTTTTTTTCATTTTGGATAGAGTAAGGGAGGGTTATAACCCCTGTCAGTTGTTTTTGCATTTTTGCCATCTGGGTCCCATTTGGGAGATTTCCCTTCACTTCCTGTCCCATAGCCAAACAGGAAGTGAGAGGAAACCCCTGCAAATTAAGGGAATTCCTTGGGGACCCCCAGGTCACCAGATCTAGTGTCCCCATTGGAAGATTTCCCCTCTATTACTTTTCTGGGGACATCCCAATATTTAAAATTTACATTAACTTTCAATGATAATGGTAAACTGGACAATTAGAGAGGGGGGGGGGATCTCCTTAATGGGGGCACAGAGTGCAACAAAAACTGACAGGGGTTCTAAACCCTCTGCACTCTATCCAATACTAAAAAAAAGTTTTTGGTTCTACTTTAATACTCACATTTAGCAGATGTACTTCAATAGACAGAACCTGAACTATGTAGAACCTGCAACGAGTTTCACCCCAAATCCTTACAATGTATCCATATATGTATAAACAAAAGTGGAGTGTCGCTTTAAGCACTTTGTGCTCTTGTTCCTATTAGCAGATTAGTATTAATTTTTGCTATTCTTGTTAGCTGTTCTAGGAGGTCATGTGTGCCTCAGTGATCCCAGATCACCTTTATATGCCAAACATTTGATTCCATTATTAGGTGTGCACACAAACAATATCATTTAATTAGAATATGATTTGGTTAAGTCAAACACAGCAAAGCACTTTTTGAAATTAGCTCATTATTTTTCTATTCCACAATGACGTTCGGGAAGAAGCAAAGAGAATCCTTTCAGAGTTATTAAGGTGGACCTGCAGTGTTGAAGATAACTATAGGCTCTAAGTGGGTCATGTAGGGATGGCAGGAGAGGAAACACAAGTGCCAATCTGATGCCTCGTACACACGGGACGACGATCGTACTTACGATCGTCTCAAATCCTATATTGGATAATGTAAATTGCATACTGACTGTACTACACGATCGTACGACCACAGAAAGGATTGCTTCCCCCCCAAAAGAAAATACAACCAGCCGCCACTGCCTGAAAATAAGATTTTATATGATACAGATATGCAAGGGGCCAGAGAGGTAAGTTGTAATATATCTACACATGATACTAAAGTTTATATTATGTGATTACTGTTCTTTTATATATTAATAAAAAGGAAGGAGTCGGCCAATGGCTGAACAAGAAAGACCCCCCTGGACTTTAGAGGTAGATATCAAGATCAAATTAGTATATAAGTAAAAAGTCTTTATTAACATACAAGTATAAAATCACATATACAGGGAAGGAGAAAAACCAACCTCACATCCCTGAATGCATGCATGAAGTACACAAATAAAAAAACATAGTGTAACAATAGCTGCAGTAGACATAAGCTGTAAAATTACAATAGATTGGCCCTTGTGCACTCCTGCACCGCCATAAAACCTGATAGGGTCAGTGCTGGATGTGCAGCTGGTTATTCCAACATGTTTCGGATATTGTATTATACTTCTTCAGGGAGTATTATATTGTGGGTCAATAACTCTTCAGCTCTATAATGTAGGAAAAATATCATAAGAAATCATAATGTGTAATAAGTATATAAACATGCCATACAAAATATGTTACAGGTATATATATATATATATATAAGTCATGGGTTAACATTCACTTACATGTCAACCGTGCAGCATGTATGCGCTGGTCCAGTCCAACATGTAATGGAAGCCGGCCCTGCAAGGTCACCACCAGCACCCCACACGCCAAGGGTACTTACTTTAGTTTAGTTGTAACGGTGAAGAAGACCTTAAGGGTCTGAAATCTTATATGAAATACGCCTGAATAAGAAACATGATAAAAATTGGTTACTTTCTTGCTTGTAGGGATTGCAACATTTTATGGTGATCAGAGTTTGAAAGTATATTGGAGGAGGATATTATAGGAAATCTAAAATAAAGTCACTAAAATCTCATAAGCTTTAACCATTTCAGCTTTAAAACCTGTACCCTGCAATTTTTACATTTCCACTATGGGCCGGTTTTATTCATCAATAACTTTGTCATTCAACTCAAAAAATATTACATATTTAATATTCATAATAAAAAAAATGAAATATTCAATATTCAGTTAAATATCAATGGTAATTAACAAATTATTATTACATTTATATTAAATTTGTTAATATTAAAGTGTCATTAAAGACAAAATGTAATTTTTCAACACTGGCTCCCAAATACAGTTACATAGTTTTATGTGTTCATCTTATCCACTAAAAGTGTTATACTATGAATCGATAATACCTGGTGATCCTGCCAGTTACCAGCACTTATTAATTCCTGGTGGAAATATTCTGCAGCCTGATCTTCCCTTCTTCTCACCAGTGTTAATTTTGGCAGCACATTTCAAATTCATTTTAGTCTTAGGACTAAAATGACATTTTACTTTTAGTCCCATTTTAATCTTCTGCATTTGTTTTAGTTTTAGTCGTATTTAGTCGACTAAATCCCCAGGACATTTTAGTAGACTAAAATAATTTTAGTTGTCTAAAAATTGAATGGGTTTAGTTAAATTGTAATGCATTATTTAAGCATTTCTCTACAATTTCCAAACTCATTATATACTGCTGGAGTGAAAAATCGAATATGTTATTATTTATGGTATTGAAGTATGAACATGCACTACAGACCAGTGTTCATTTTGACATCAAATTTCAATTTAGTTTTAGTCTTCGTCTTTTGACTAAAATGCCATTTTAGTTTTAGTCGTATTTTAGTCAACTAAAATGTTTTAGTCGGATTTAGTCGACGAAATTAACACTGCTTCTCACACATCCCAACTCATCTCATTGTGGTTAAACATGTCCTCAACGTGACGAGGTTGCTCCAGATGATTGGTTGACAGCGGCTCCTTCTTCGGGGACTTTACTGTCAGAAAAGTAATACAAACCACCAAAGTGCTTTGTAGGATCACTTAAAAAAAAAAAAATAAATATTTTTTATAATGTTGATGAGGACAAGGGCAACCCTGGCCGGTGGTTGTTGGGGTCTGCGGGCGGGGACTTATCGGAATCGGGAAGCCCCCTTTAATAAGCGGGGCCCCCTGATGCTGGCCCCCCACCCTATGTGAATGAGTATGGAGTACATCGCACCCCTACCCATTTACCTGGAAAGAAAGTGTACAAAAAAACACACTACACAGGTTTTTAAAATATTTTATTAAATCAGCTCCGGCGGTCTTCTCCCCTCTCCGGTGGCTTGTTTCTTCGGCTCTTTTGCGGGGTCTTCCATCTTCTGAGGGGTTTTCTTTCTTCTCCTTCTCTGCGACGTCTTCTGCTCTTTTGCCGGTCTTCTCCGCTGTCCTCTTCCCCCTCTCTCGTCTTCTTCTTCTCCTTCTTCCCATGTTGACACAACGCAATCTCCTTCACGAATGCCCTCTCAGCTGTGTGCTGTGCCTTACATTGGCATGGGGCGGGGCCACCTGCTGACATCACCCGACCGGCCCCGCCTCATATGATGTCACGCCCAGGGGTGGGGCTGTGACATCAGTTTCAATTATTTTACATTGGCAGTTCTAAGCTGGTACTTCTGCCATGGAGGTTCTTGTGCAGGTGTAGGCAGGTGCCTACAGAAGGGTTAATGTTTTTTTTTCTGTGCTGACTCATGTTCTGCAGTTATCTGGGTCAAGTCTATTGTTTTTCCTGTGAAACTGTTACAATGTAGATGTGTGGTGGATCTGAGGGATTTATCAGCTAGATCAGTGTTTCTCAACCATTTTTCAGTCAATGCATCCTTTAAAAATGATGGACAATCTCGAGGCACCCTTTACAAATTATGGATACTCTCAAAGCACCCCATTCTGAAATGTAAAATGATTCTAATAGTTTTACATAATGCAGCAACATCCACAAGTCCAAGTAGGACACCTAATGTTAGAGGTGACTTATACTTCCATAGCAAATACACTTTTGCAAACTGGTACTGACTAGTATTCCAATGTTTCTCCATTACTCAGCTAATGTGACCCCCAATGCTGATGGAAAGGGGCAGGGGAGGGTCAAACAAGGATGCTATGCAGGTGACTGGCATCCTCTATATCAATTGATGACGCCATGCCGGCAGCTATAAGTTTGTAATGGTGCACAATGAAAACCTGTGACTTAGTGTAGCTAAAAGGCAACCTTCATCCACATGCCGGCTTGTATACAATTTTTGGGCAATTTTTAGACATTTTGCTAAGGCACCCATGAAGAAAGCTCAAGGTACCCCATGATGCCTGAGCACCCTGGTTGAAAAAGGCTGAGCTAGATTTTCCCACCAATTTTCCTCATATCTGCATAAAAAGGGACTCAAAAGAGAGATGCTGGACATACTAACAAGATGTAAGGCCGTTATGCTGCCGGATGGCGCCCCTAGCTGGGACTGGGAGCCTGAGGACTCTTAACTATCAATCTTGGACTTACTGCCTTTAAGGATCTTTGCTATATGTGGAATCTGTGCTATCATTTGTGGATCATTTGCCAATCATGGACTTTATTGGACACTAAGAACTCTCTGCTGTTGTTCGGGTATGAGTACCCTAAGGGCATGAAAGCACCTTGTATAGGAATCCATGTGAGAAGCTGCTTGATAAGAACTGTCTCTGTGTGTTGCCTTCTTTCAGTAAAGTTGTTGTTAACTGTTTAATGCCTGGTCTGAAGTTTCTTCTTAAAGCGGAGTTCCACTCAAAAGTGGAACCTCCATTTATCTGCTTCCTCCCCCCCTTCGGTGCCACATTTCACATATTTCATGGGGGGAGGGGGGAACAGGGACCTGTTTTTGACAGGTACCCTTCTCCACTTCCAGGAGACTGTGCCACAGCTCCGTCTTTCAGAAGTTCGGCTCCCCCTCCTTCCTCCACTGCTGCGCCAGTTAGAAAGTGCAGCGCACTTAGCACATGTGCAGTAGGGAACCAGCTGTGCAGCCTTTCCATTCCATGATCAAGAGAGCCAAAAGACCAACATTTGTGCAGATAAGGGAACCCATAAATTAGAGGAAAGAGTAGCAGTGACTAGAGTTGAGCGAACACCTGGAAGTTCGGGTTCTGCTGGTCCGTCCGAACTTCGTGACAAAGTCCGGGTCCGGGTCCGGACGGAACCCGAACGATCGCACGGACAACGAACCCCATTGAAATCAATGGGGACCCGAACTTTTAGGCACAAAAATGGCTGTAGGAAAGTCCTGGAAAGCCCCAGAGGGCTGCAAAAGGAAGTAAAATGGGGGTAAGGGTAGGGCAAGTGCCCTACAAAAAAATGGGGACAGGGAAATAACTGTAAATATTTTTAAAAAAATAAAAACATAAAAAAAGCAAAAATGGAGGTGAATGTGGATCATCTTCAAACTGTGTCTGAAAAGTATTAATTAACGGTAGAAGCCATATAACTGTTCTAAAATCATCTTCAAACTAGGGCAAGTGCCCTACAAATAAATGGGGATAGGGAA